>RSEF01000014.1:7736414-7951360 GCA_003993805.1 Himantopus leucocephalus
AAAAAAAAAAAAAAGAAAGTTACAAGATTAACCAAATAACTTAGAGAGGAGCTGGGAATGTGTGTCCTTGTCGCTGTGTGGCCAGGCTGGGACTGGGTGTGCATGGATATTTCACGGTGGAAAACAGCGTCCCTGGACCCAGGGGCTCCTGAAGCTGGATCTGCCCTGGGTTTTCTCCCTCCTGGCCTGTCCCGGTATCTCCACGCAGCCGCCTCGCCGGTGTGGCAATGCCTCACCACTCTTGCACCAGGATTTGGCCCCAGCCCTTGCCAGGAATGGGGTTGGCTAATAGTTTGCAGCTTGACAGGCAGCAGGAGCGGTGCCCGCAGGACTTTGCAGGGGAGGACATGCCCGGTGCCCATCCCCATCCCACCACTCGCCGTGGCGTGAGTCTGCTTTGCGCCGGCCACTTCTGTGCCCAAACCGTCGGTGGAAAGAGCCGGGGTATTTTTTTTTCCACTGATAAAAGGCAGTGCTGTAAGGCATTTCTTTCCGGGTATTCTTTCCCTTTCTCTTCCCGGCTGGCTCAATGAGCTGTTTTCCCTCCGCCTGGCTCTGACCTTCCTGCGTGCTCGGCCGTGGGCTGCTGGAAGCCGCTGGCGGTGAGGAGCGGGGCTGGCAGGGGCCGGCCCTGCGGGGAAACGGGTGCTGGATGTGCACGGCACGGGAAGCGCCTGCGAGCTGGAGAACTGCCAGCGCCGGGTAGTTTTTCCTCTCTTAATTAACAAAAGGAAAACATCGAGCTCTCCTTTGGAGTGTGTTTTTGCTTTGGAGTAGAGGCACGCTGCCGATGGCGAGGCGAAGAGCTGTCCGTGAGGACGGGCTCTGCAGCCGGGCAGTACCCGGGAGGTTGGTGCTCTCTGCACGATGCCGTGCAGAAGCAGCTGAGTTTAGGTGTTTGCGGCTGGGGTTTTACCTCCTCCCGAGTCCTCATCTCAGTTCCGTTTGCCCACAGTGTATGTAACACCGCAGGCTGCCATCGAGCATCGTGTTCCCCGTGCTGGCAGGGCTGAGTTTGCCTGCGTGCAGGAGCCTGAACTGGTGCCGGGGGCTGGCGCAGTTTCCCATAGTCCCCCCACCATCGATCCCCCGCGGTGCTGGTCCATCATGAGCTGGTTTCTTCTGCACCTGATGTGTTTCTCTGCTGTTTCTTTGCAGGCCAAACCCATTTATGGTGGCTGGCTGCTGCTGGCCCCAGAAGGAACGGACTTTGACAACCCTGTCCATCGCTCCCGGGTAAGCAAAGCTGAGGTGCCCTCTTCTGTCTGCCGCGGGTGGGGGTGGCAGGAGGAGCGGCGAGGGCCTGTCCCTGCTCGCAGGGATGGCTGTGGCCCCGGGAGTGCCGCAGGCACCTCCATGCACTCATCCCGTTGTGCAAACCAGGAAGCCAGGAGATGTTTCCTACAGCAGGGCTTGAATACCTTCTCTGGGATGTGAGGGCTCCCGTGCTGGGGTACTGCAGGTGCTGGTCAGGCTCAGTCCGTGCAGTTTTATTGCCCGCTGCTGTTGCTTTTTGATGCCTTGATGCTGCTCTGGTTGGCCTGACACATGCCACGCTGATGGGAAGGCTCTCAGGCCAGTAGGGTGTGGGCTGTGCAGCTCAGAACCGTGCTGGGACCATCAGCAAGGCTCCCAGTTTCCCTTCGGTGCTTGGAAACAACTACTTTATTTTCTGCAGCTCATCTTGGGCATGCCCAAAGCCCTGGAAGGAGGCTGCATCCCATCCCCTAACGCGGATACCCCTGTGTCAGGCAGGTCCTGTGGCAAGGAAGGGGCTGAGAGGTTATTCCCGTTTGCTGTAACCCAGCAGAGCTCTGAAGCTGAGTGTGTTGGCAGCAGAGACCTGCAGACAGAGCGGGGCACACTCAGCTCCTGCCCAAAGGGCTTTGCTTGTGCCTCGCAGAAACAGCAGCATCGTGAGGGGTCGGAGCATCACCCACTTTCCTGCCCTGGGGGTGTAAGGCCCAGAAGGATGTGGCCAGGCTGGCATCCTTTCACCGTGAGGTCTCCCAGCCTGTCCTCAAGCTGCTCTTCCAGGGAACTTGCTGCTGAGGCCGCCAGGACAGGGCTGTCTTGTGCGTGGGAGGGATGGCAGTGGTCCGTGAACCCTCTGTCACGCAGCCAAAATGCTCTCAGAGCTGCTAGTAATAAAAAAAAATCTCTCCTGAGTGAACAAGAATTGGGTTCTGAGTTCAGCCTGGGGTATATGGGTCATTTGGAGTCGCAGCTAGTCGCAGGCTTGCTGGCCCAACGCTGTGGGGACATGGGGCTTGTGTCCCCTCTGGAGCGGAGGCTGCCTGCTAAGCTGGGGCGTATGGAGGTCCACGGGGTCCTCAGTAGTTTTGCTTGTCCCTGAGCACCTTGGACTTTGCCCGAAGGGCTGAGAAAAGTGAGATAAGAATTGCTGCACTGGGGCTATGAATCTAGGACCTTTTTTATTTCAGCCTGCTCAACCAGTTTTTGCTCTTGGCTGAAAACAACCTGGCACACACAAAAAAAGGCAGTTTTCCAGCCAGATCAGTTCTCCAATCTGGTTTGCTGTGCAGCTGCAGAAGCAGCAGTGCCAGGGGAGGCAGGACCGCCTAGGCAGTGCCACCCCCAGAGGTGCAGCCACCATCCCAATCCAGCTGTTGCACTGCTGGGGGACATCTAGCGTGACACCCTGTCACCCTGCAGCACCGGGTGCTGGCACAGACCATGCAGGATGAAGCTGAGCGCTGGGAGCACTTGGTTGGGGGATCCTTCTGGTGCCCTGCGGGACTTGGGTCCCTTGGAAAACAGTGATGAGGCTTGTGGGCATCCTTCTGGAGAGGAGGAGGAAAGTCCTGGTTCCAGCCTATAGCTGCCGTCTTTTTTTTCTCTGATTATTTTTGTCACCTGTATGGTTAAACCAGGCCAGTTTGGGGTCTGTCTGAATGCAGAGAGGAACAGAACCTCCTCTTGGGTGCTAACAGAGCCAGGCAGTAAATCAGCATGGAGCGATGTGGGCTGGTGCAAGCAGACCCCTGGCAGGACCTTGCTTTGCAAAGCCCACGGCACCCCGGGCGGCTGGGTTTGGGGCGTGAGGGGCTGAGCAGAAATACTTCTGCAACATTCATCAACCTTTAGGAACGGTCCCTGCAGTGTTGGGGGGGTCCCCTTGCTTCTTTGGCAGCTGCGGTCCAGTGCTCGGTGAGAGCCGGGCATGTGCTCTGTTGTCGCGAGTCCCCTGCCACGAAGGGGTTTCGGTGTCTTTTCTCTGCCCCAGCTTTGTGGGGCACAGCTCTGGTGCCCCCAGCGGGGGGCCCGTGGGCGCTGCTGTGACCCGCCTTGATGTCTTCTCTTGCAGAAATGGCAGCGTCGGTTCTTCATCCTCTACGAGCACGGGCTGCTGCGCTACGCCCTCGACGAGATGGTAAGTGCTGCCCGGTGGAGGCACGTGACTGGGTTCAGGCTGTGGGGGTCAGCCAGGGCCACCTCTGCTGCCTTCGGAGGAACCTCTGGCGATGCTCTGGGTATGGTGTGGGGACGTCTCTGCTGAACTGGTGAAGAGTTTTACTCTCTGGGTTTGACTTACTGCCAGGCTGGGTGTGCGTGGGAGCTTGGTGGATGGTCAATGGAGGATGATGGGTGTTCAGGAGGGTCCCACCTGGCTTGGGGTTGATCGGTTGCCGACAGACCCCACGCTGCTGGGGTCCCCAGGGTCCCTGCGCTCCTTTCTGCCCTGCCCTGTGCCAGCTGGGGTTTGGTGGCGGTGAATCGCCTCGGCAGTGCCGGCAAAGAAGGCCCTCCCTAGTGATGCTGTGGAAAGTAGGTCAGCTGGAACGCCTTCCCACGGCTTCCACGCTGCCGGCGCTGCTCCCCTCGGTAAAACAGAGCCAGGAGAGGAAAGGAAGAGAAACCCTCTCATCCTTTGCGAGCTGCAAAGTGGGGCCGATGAGCCCAACGGGGTCAGCACTGCCCGTGACCGCCTGGGGCTGCTGATTTATCCCCCCGGCTACAGCAAACCCGTGGGAGGGTGCCCAAGGTGGAGAATGCCAGCTCGGCAGGGCGGGCGCCCGTCTGCTGGGATCTGCCTGGGCGGGAGGCTCACGAAGCTGGGCGCAGCGGGATGCGGGGCAGCGTATGTGCACACACGTGGGGCTGAGACATGCGGGGACCTGCATCTGCGGCAGGGAGGCTCCCTGCGAGGGCGGCATGCCTCCGTCCTCCTGCGAGGGCACTGCAGGATGGGGAGGCACGGCAGCACAGCGAGCGTTGCTCGAGTTTCATGCCTTGTTTGTTTGTATTTTTTTTTTTTTTTTTCTTGGGGTTGATCCAAGTGCCCTAAATAATTTAAATGTCTCGGGTAGGAGTGGTGGAGGCTTTCAGTACATTTCTAGTGTCTCGGCAACCTGGCTCCGCACTGGGCTGGTGTTTCATGTCCTACAGCGGCCGGAGAGCAGTGTGCGGCTGGCTGGGGTGGGGAGATGCCCTGATCTGAGGAGAGGTGGAAGGATCTTGGAAAACCCAATTTTTAATGGTTTTCTTGCTGTTTCGCGTCCCTGGGAGGTTGACCAGCCCCAGGTTCTGCTGCATCTGGGCACCAGGCAGTGCCTGGTGACCTGCGCTCTGGACCTTGTGGCACCACAGGGCACCATTGCCGGAGAGTGTGCAGAGGATAGGGGAGCATCCCGCAGTTCTCTGGGCCCCTCTTGGGCTTTTTTTCCTTTGAAAAGTGGAAAAATTGGGAAAAAAAAAAACCCAAACAAAGGGAGTGTGCAGACTGTGCCACCTGGCTTGTTGTCGTGGGCAGGGGATGTGCCACTGTGCTGGCACCTCTCTGTGCTGGACCCCCTCCTCAGCCGCTGCCGGGTCCCTGACCCCTCCAGCCCTGTGTGCCCTGTGGGACAGCTCTGACCCAGCAGAGCACCACTGGGATGAGGCACTGGGACTCGCTGCCCCCATGGCCATTTGTGGTACGATGGGTCCCACTGGAGGAGGGCAGGAGGGCTCAGTCCAGCCTCACCATGGCCATAGATGGAGGAGATGGTTGTGACTCCCTTCTCCTCGTTGGGGTCTGACACATGGTGTAAAAATACCCTCCTGACCTTTCTGCGGAGCACATCACCGCGTGGGATCCACACTGCTGTTTGCACTGGCTGTGATAAAGGTGTCACCTGGCCATAGTTGGGCACAGCCTCCCCTGGCCCCTTACAGTCTGCGGCACTGGACCATCCCCTGCTGCGATGGGGCAGGAGGAACACCCCCCCCCTCCGCCCCGAGCAGGAGGAAATGTTTTTTTTTTGTTGCTGCTCAGCCCATGCAGGAGCAGGGGCGGAGGCTGAGGCAGGACAGACAGGGACCATCTTCTTCCACATGTGGGAACGTGTCCTGTGCTGTGTCCTCCGCGTGACCTTGGGGGAAGTTGTTTCTCTGCCAAACCGCCAGTCCCTGACCCCTCTGCATCGGGCGCCGGGACGGCTCTGCTGGCGGGACGGGGGCTCCCCCTCCATCAGCCCACCATGCCGCTGCACAGTCCTGCCCTCGCCCCGTTCCCCGCGGCAGGGACAGGTTCACCCCCTGCGTGCCAGGAGGCTGCATTTATGGGGGGTCCCGTAACTCCCGCACAGCCTTTCCTCTGGTCCCTGGGGGTAACCCGTGCCCATTGCAGTGCGGGTTTCTGCTCCAGCAGGACCCTGATCCCAGTACCCCCAAGCTCACAGCAATCCCCCCCCTATGTCAGAACCAAGTGCCAGCATGGGTGTTAGCCCTCGGCTGCTCTGCACGAGGAGGGGGGACCTGCGGGGAGCAGCCGGGTGCAGTGTGTTGAGCACATCGGGGCTCAGCTGCAGCACAGCTTTCCCACCCAGGTGGGGCTAGAGCATGGCTCGGAGGGTTTGGGACCCCCCTGCCACTGTCCCGCAGCGTCAGGCTGTGACGGCTGGATGTTGGGGGTCACTGGAGGGGACTGGTGGCACTCAGGTCAGGTTGTCAGCAGGCAGGTCCCCATGGGGGATGTGAGCACCCAGCCCCACCACACCTTGGGCGTTGCTGGCTGGGGTTGCTGGGGGACACTGGTTTCTCCACCGAGGTGCTCGCCTGCTCTCTGCCTGTGGCTCTCCACCCCTCCTGCTGTGCCGGCTCCTTGCCGTGTCCCCACCGCCACCACAGGCCAGGGAGGAGTAACGGGGCTGGGGCCTTGCACAGGAGGTGCCTCTCCCACACACAGCGGGGACACTGTTTCTTGCATGGAGCATCCACTTTGCAGCCCATGCAGGGATGATCTACCCCCAGTGTGTCCCAGTTGCCCCTTCCCCCCCGGGAGCTGGGTGGGGGTCCCATGGGGGCCGCAGCGCGGGGGTGGCCTCTGCAGCGTGCTGGGAGCCGGGTGGCAGCTGGCCGGAGACCTCCCAGGCTGCTACAAGCGGGGATTGAATTGCTCTGCCTTGAACCTGTTAGACATTAATTTTGTGGGTTTGGCAATTTATGCTCTTTAAAACTGGGAGGGAGGGGAGGGAGGAGTGGGCTTGGGAGGGGAGCCCTGGGCTGGCAATGGCAGCGGGGACGCTGCTGTGCCTGGCCAGGGAGACTTCACTCCTCACTCCCAGTGGGCTGGAGTGCAGAAGAGTGGCTCGAAGCCCAGCCATGAGCTGGGGACACCTCAGGGGGTCCCCAAAGACATTGGTGCTGTGGTACACAGAGGCCATGGGATTGGGCAGCCTCCGGTGCAGGAGACTTTTGCCGTGGGGTGGGTCAAGTTTGGTGTTGGATCAGAGCACTTTGGGCACGGAAAGCCCTTAGCAGAAGGTGGGACAAGCGGGCACCAGCCACCCTGCTGGCATCAGACCCCTCCCGAGACCTGCCCACGGGTGTCCCCAAGCTGAGCCCAAGTCTGTGCTCCTGCTCAGCTGCCTTCTTTCTGTATATCCATCCTTCCATCTCTCCATCCTTTCTCTGCCATATTTTCCCTCTGAAAACCCAAACCAGTTCTGCACGGTGTCTGCAGTGGGGAGGACGCGTACGGGCGATGGACCTCCATCCCCTGAGACCCAGGCTGAGCAGCCGGGCTCCCTCCCTCGGGTCTCCCTCTTTCACGCTGGGTGCCATTCCTGCCAGCAGCCCCAGCCTCGTGCCAGCACCCACAGCCTGCCTGGCCTCTAGCAGCACCAAGCGGAGCGCATCCCCTTCCCGTCCGCAGGGAGCGTGCCGGCAGCCGTTCCCGGCTCTGCCGAGCCCCGGCTAAGCCGAGCCTGCTCAGACGTGCAGGAATTCTTCCCTCCCAGCCGTGGGTGGATGCGGAGGTTGTGTGATCGCTCGTGGTTGCCTTCCCATGCTGAACCACCGATTACCCCTCGGTGCTGGCTTGCTCCTGCTGTGTGATGAACCTCCGTGCTGGGCTGGATGATGTACGGGGGCTGGTGTTTCTCAGCAGCAGCTGCAGGACGGTGAAAACACTCTTATGTTGAGTTGAGGGAAGGCAGGGAGGAGGGTGACAGGGAGCCAGGGACAGACTGGGGATGAGCTGCTGTGTTGCAAGTGTCTGAGGACGTTTGCCCCTGTGTGCTCCCCAGTCCTATGGCACTTCTTCCCAAGAGATACGTTCCCTGATTCCCCATTGCACAGAGTGTGAGACTAAAGGCTGTCAAAAGACCTGAGCCAAGGCAAATGCGTCCAAAGACTTGTTTTGGAGGTGGAAGAGTCATCCAAGGAGCTTAGACCTTTGGTACTTCAGGATAGTTGAAACTAGAGAGGATAAAGTCCTCACCTTGTGGGGAAACAGCCCTGTCTGGGCTGGGAGGGATTGTGCTCAGTCACTCGAGGGAACTGGGGGGAACGACACTCGTGCCAGGACGGTGAGCGACACCTCCCCTGGCTGCTGCCTGCCCAGTGGCTGCATCCCAGTATGCTCTGCCCAGGGGGAGATGCCCAAACTGGTGCTGGTGGCTGCACCCTCTGACGTTGCCTCACTCTGTGCAAGGTCTCAGTCCTTCTGGTAAAACACCCTGTGGTCCCCAGTGAAACCACCGCTGCTGCTGCAGCAGGGCAGCAGCCTGGCATGACGGTACCGGGGTGGTTTGGGAGGTTTCGGTTGAGGTATGGGAGCTGCCACGAAAATTGTGCTGGGGTAAGGGGGTGGAGCCAGAGAGTGGCAAGTGCAGAGCATTTGCCTCCTTTTGTTTTGATTGCTGTGATCTATAATTAGTGGCCGAGGTCTCTATAAATAGAGATTTGCTGCGTGGGAATGTAGTGGAGAGGCAATGGGTGTGCAGAAGGGGTTTTGAAGGGATGGAGAGCGCTGTCCCGTCCCTCTCTGGACCCGCAGGTGTGCGATGGCCTCAGCGCTGCCTGGGGACGGATCCAGCCCTGTGGCTAGAGCAGGTCAGAGAGGAGGGCCTGGATCTCCAGCCTGGCTTCTTAATCACTCGTTGTGTGCCTAGTCTCTGTGCCTCAGTTTACTGCTCTGCCGCTTCCCTTGGGCTGGGGTTTGTACTAGGTTGGCATTTGGGCCAGTGCTTTGGCCCCAGCGAGAGGTGCATCCTCCCTGGAGATGTTCTCCCATCGTACCAGGCCTCCTTTCAGTGGCTGCCTGAGACTATATTAATTTTGCTTTATTTTCTTTGTGGATAGGCTGGTTTGGAAGCAGGGCAACATTCAGGCTCACCTGGGAGCATCTCAAACTTGGTGGTGTTGTGGATAACTAACGCCAAGGCGAGAGCATCTTCTGGATGGGCTTTCCCAGCTCCTCTGTGGGCGGCCGTTCCTGGGCATGATGTGTCCTGCTCCCAGCAAACTGGCCTCGCTCCATGTCTGGAGCCTTCCAGTGTGGCGGGGCAAAGTATGAGGATGGGGTGGGAGCCCTGCCTCTACCCTCCCCCTTATTTGATGGAGTCAAGTTGCTTTCTAAAACTGGGGAGGGGGCATTAAGACCACTGTTTGGGGAGGGTCTAAAAGAATGCTTGAACCAGTAGTCAGCCACCGCCGTGCCAGGGTTTGCTCACGTGTATGGGGTTGGGTGGATGCATCCTCCGCAACGGCGTTGCAGACCCTTCCCGGGCTCGCAGCACAGTAGTCCGGTTCCTAAGTCAGGAACTTCAGCGGATCGTAATAATGTTAACCTCGGTAAAGTGGAGTGGACATCTCTGCTCCAGCCCACGAGGGCTGGGAGGGAGGTCAGGAGGGATCCGGGAGCTGATGGGATCAGGGCAGGATGAAGAGCAAGGCCGGCGCGGCATCTGGCAATGGTTAGGGGAGCACCGGGACCCCTGGACCGGGTGTATAAATAGGAGAAGAGAGGCCAGCTCAGAGGTGGGAGGTCTGGCACTGCGCAGGGGGCTGCCGGGTCACATCTGGAGCCCTGCGTGGCCCCCGGCCCCGCTCCCAGCCTCAGAAGCCTAAGGAATGGATAAATGGGTAAAAAAGGAGAACGGTGTATGCGTTGGTGGCTGCTGGTGGGGGATCAGAGGAAGGGAGCAATGCGTACCCGCCAATGCCGTGATGTGTAGATGCATGTAATTATTATTTCCTAATCAATCCCCCCCCCCCCCCCCCCCCNGAAGAAAGGGGCATTTTAAAACGTCACCATCAGCAGAGCTGTGCCGAGCTAATTTTCATCGTAGTTCCCTCCTTTGTCATTTATATTGTTTTAAGAAGCCAAGAATCTGTGCATGTGTTTTTTTTCCTCCTTTTCAGATCAAAGCAGTTTACTTCAGTCTTGGCACAGAATGGAAATTCATTGGCAGGGATTAAAAACGAACCTTAAACATCCTGGCCTCTCTGTCCTTACTTTTTCCACACGTTTCACCATTTAAGTGTTTCCAAATTCTCCCTGCGCCCTCCTCCACGGGAGCACCAGGCTTTACAAACCCCCGTTCCCCTCGTCCCTGGCGTTTTCCCCCCACGGACACAATTTTGCCGGTGCCTCTGTTTGCCAGATCTTCAAGACTTTCAGTTTCTGTTTAGCATAAAAAGCTTTTGGCTTGAATCAAAGCGTGTTTCAAATTTAAAATAAGCTGAAACAGAAAGGGCTGGAGGGGAGCGGCTGTGCGAGGCTCGGACGGTGGCAGCGACCCCGTCCTCACTCCAGATTTTTTCCAGGGCACGGGTCTGACTTGGTCTTGCAGCGGGAAGAATTTCTTCCTGGCTCCTCTGGTTTTGGGTTCAACCCCAATGGAGGGGGAAGGTGACCCCTTGTACGGCCGCATCCTGCGACGGTCTGGAGGTGGTGTGTCACCTCGGTGAATGCTGGTGATAGTGCCAGTCCCACCAGTTTATGCAATGGAGGTGGGGAAATGGCTCAATCCAGGATCTCCTGGATTCCTGGTCACGGTGTGGATGGGAAATAATGCAGGATGTGAGCAGGATGGGATGGGAGTGATGGGCAGCGGTGGGCAGCAGAGTCAGGGAAATAACTGGGGCGGGAGTGGGGTGGAAGATGATCTGTGGGGACGTTTCACCTGGGATGTTTAGTGCATATCTTAAAGATGATGCAGTAGAAATAAGGAAATCTTGGGAATAACTGGGGAGCAGCAATCCTTTCTCCTCCGGGAGAGGGACACCTGAAGTCAGGGTGCAAGGGAGAGGGGTCAAAGCATATCCTTGTGATGGCTCTACAGGAGATGTAGAGACAGCACAAGCGCTGGTGGTTCTGGACAGAGGTCGGAGAGCTTTGATGGATTTGTTGTGTTTAATTTTCAGTACTGCTTTTGGGGAAAAAAAAAATCCGTGAATGTACAGGGAGCCCTGGGAACTTGTTCCCCAGGACATTACTGAGGCTGGGACCAAGCAGCTTTGAAGGGGTTGGGAGGATACGCAGATCTTCATTCATGGTCTTCCTAATATTGATGTCTTGCTTGATGCTGATCCAGTGTCGTTTTGTTTACTGGGGTTGGGTGTGGGGATGCCATAACTGTGGCTTCAGGGGGGGTTGTGTCTTCCCTTTTCTGTCTGCTCAAAGTGTCTGGTTCCAGTTGCTGCTGGAGGTGGGTCCTGCTGTCAAGGCACCTGTAGGCACCTCCATGAATGGTTCCCTACCCTACCCTCTTCTATTTTACCTCTTTTAGTTTGGTTTAGTGTAGTGTTTGGGAAGTAAAACTGCTGATCTGCAGAAGGGGGGTTTGCGGGGCCTGAGAGAACAGGGAAGGGGTCCTCCAGGGATGGCTCCAACACCAGTCCTGGCACGTGGGTCCATGGTCAGGGACCATCGCTGGGGCCCCAAAAGTGCCTGGGTTTACTGTGAGCTTAGGTGGATCAAGCTGGCTGTATCTGTTCATGTCTTGTCAAGCATGGATGGAGGACGCTGATGTCCATGTCCAAGTCCCCCGAGAAGGGCGTTCGGTGCCTGCAAGACCTGCTCGGGAGAGGCCCTGGTGTGAAGCAGTCTGTGGTGGGAGGTTTGGGAGTTAACAGACAGCGAGAGGATGAAAGCAGAGTTGGGAGAGCTCGATACAGCCAGTGACCTCCTAATGAACAAGCAGCTTTGATGACCTGGCCCAGGTGCTTCCTTCCTGGAAACAACACAGTCCCTATTGTCTTCTGCTGGGCGAGCTGCAAAGCTGGAATTGCTCTTACGCTGAGCAACAAGAACAGCTTCAAGTGGCTCTGTCCTTTCTGCTTTTTCCGTACTCCTTCATCTCTTGAGACCTAGCAAAGACGTTTGCGTAGAAGACGTGTGCAAGAGCAGTGAGGGAAATGAGCTGTTTTTTAAATTGCATTTGTCTAGTTTATGGGAGGCAGAGTGATACAGGCACTTGCAGCAGCTGGAGTTTCTTCTTCCTGACTTCTGGAAACCTGGGCTCCGTACCCGTGGCCTCCAGCCTGGCTGCAGGCTCTCGGTGAAAGAAAAATCGTGATCCGCTGTAAAACGTTAATGCAGAAATCAAACCCACCTCTAACGGCATTTAGCAGTGAAACCGTAGTGAAATGACACAGCTAATTGCCGAGCGCACAGTTACCCTCACGTGAGCCCTTTGGGCCCCGGCTGGCGCTCCCACCCTCCGCCTCGGACCTGCGTTTCCTCTGCATCCCACCACGCCGTAAACGTCTAACAAAACACAGCACTCCAGCAACGTCCCCGAATACCGCAGCGGCAAGTGACAGATGGTAGCACTGGTATTTACTACGGGTGGTTGGTCCAGTTGCTTTTTCCTTTTTTTCCTTTCCTCCCCCCCCCAATTTTTCTTTCTGGTGGAGCAGTTGAAATGACGGCAGTGGGAGCTCTGCTGTAGTCCCCGCAGGCAGCTGAGGAAGGGGCTGCAGCGGTGGGTGCCTTCGGTGGGTGCCTGATCCCAGCTCTCTGCAAGCCGAGACAGTGCTGGGCTCCCACGCATCCCCCAGTGGGGATAGCATTGGTGTTAATTCTTTCCAGCCCTCTTGCGGGCCACCGGCTGAGGTCGGTGAGGTCCACCAGTGGGCTGTGGGCTAGGGGTTGGGTAAGGTTGGGCAAGAGCACCCCTTTTCCCGTTGCGTAAAGGAATCCCTGGAAGAAATGGCATCCCAGTGTCTGGCGCATCCCTGTTCCCACCAAGGGTCCCATCTCTGTTGGGTGCTGTGGGGTATCCTGGCCTCGCCTGGTGAGATTCGGTGCTGTAAAACCCTCAGTGGCAGCTCGGAGAGGAGGACGAGGACATGAATCGAACAAGGCAACAAAGCTGCTCCAAAAATCAAAGCGCGTTCCTCCTTTTTTCCCCGGCAGAGATCCTGTATTCATTGATTGTTGACATGACATATGTGGGTTGGAGAAAGGCAGCGGCGGCTTCTGGCAGGGAAGGAAGGGGCTGGGGGGGGCGGGGGGCGGAGGGGGGGCTCTGCAAGCCGAGATGCTGATTACCGGGGGCAGCAAAATAGCTTGCAGCTGCCTCCGCTCAACACGCTCTTTGTGGCGCTTGCAGCCACTCTTTGGACGCAGCTATTTTTAATTTCCCCAAGCGCGCGCACAAAGCAAAGGGGGTGGGCGATACTGCCAGCGTCCCCCCCTTTCTGCCCCCCACTCCCAGCCCCATCACCGCCAGCCCCGTGCTTCCCGGCTCCCTCCGGGGAGTCGGGGGAGATGCACCCCTCCGGGTTTTTTTTGGGTCTGCCTTGGGGAGCTGGCCTCGGCTTCCCCCCCCTCCTCTGCGCCAGTGTGTGTGGGGAGCTGGGAAAATGCAGAAATAAATAAATACGCAATTAGGCAGGCGTCCAGCCATTGCGGGGGGGGGGGGGGGGGGGGGNGGTGGTGGTGCTGCAAAAAGAGGCTCTGGCCAAATTTTGGAATGCCTGAGAAAGCGGCTGGAGCGGCGGGCGAGCTCAGGGTTGTGGGCTTCCCACCGCCGCTCTCCTCCCGGTGGAGAAGGGGCGACTGCGGCCCCCGAGGAGGAGGAGGAGGAGGAAGGAGGGTGGCAGCTCCCAGCCTTGCTCTCAGGAGTTTTTCCCCCCATCGGTATCTCCCAGAGTCCAGGACAAGGCATGTTTGTGCTGGAGCTGCGATGAGAGCGGGGGGGTCTCAGCCAGCCCTTGGCATGCTCTTGCCACGGCTCAAGAGCAAACTTTCCGCCGGTGTTTTTGGGGCCAAAAGCCGAGGTGTGCACTCTGTTCAAGCAGCAACACGGTTTGGAGTTAATAAATTACTTATTTGCAGTCCTTGTTTCTCTGTTATGGTAAGCATTAGCGAATATTATATTTCTGGTTTATCCCGGACATGCATTATTCATCAGGCTTGGAGTCTGTAAAAAGGGACATTGTCAGGTTAAAACTTGCGTGGAGACAAGCTGAGGTCTTCAGTGAGGTTTTGTTAACGGCTTTTCTCAGGCTTACTGCGTGCAGGGTTTTCGCAGAAGTCTTCCACCTTTTGTCTACAATGTTTTGAGGCATTTCTGGTGAAAAATGAGAATTCCCAGCCAGGTTTTATTATTGGTCTTGCTCATAGAGTTACTATGGGCTGCAAGATATATAAGGTAGAAAAAAAGTGCCAGCGAAATACATGCCAGCCCAGGTAACAGCGTGTGAATGTGCTTTTGCTAATAGGTATTTTTTTTAAGACGTTTTTATTTTGCCCTGTCCCTTCAAAGCTACGGAAGAAACCCTTCCCTGCAGTCGCTGAAGTCTGACTGCAAGCAGGCAACAAGATAAAACAGCCAGTCAGTCTTGCTGAAAGTTAAAGTTACCGTAGGTAAATCACGTGCGCAGCAACTTAACGTTACCCTTCACCTCCTTCCCGCAGGATGCAGGAGCTGATTTGTCTGTGTGTATTAACACGGTTTGCACCCTGCCACCCCCCGCGGGCAGCACGGCTCCTCTGCCACCTCTTCTGCTTTTAAGGGAGAGCAGGTCCGTGGGGACAGAGGTGCTGCGTTGCAGGGCTTGGGATGCTCTCGGGGCTGGGGGGAGCTCGGGAAGGCTCCTACTTGCCAGGGAGGGTTTTTTTCCCATGTTTTCCTGGCATGCACCCCAGAGCCATGCCACATCTCCGCAGCCATTGTGGGGATGCGGTCCCGGGGGTCCCCCACTCTTGCGTGCCCCATGCCACGGGTGCTGTGGCTCCAGGTGCCATAGCCGTGGCTCTCCGTGATTTTATGGCCAAACAGTGCCCTGGGGACCTGCAGCGAGGCTGTGGGCTGCTGTCTTGCTGCAGCCCATGGTTGTCACCACTCTCCTCATGGTCCCCATGCAGTGATGCTTGCAGAGTTTCCTTTGCCATGGGTAACAGGGTCCCTGGGGAGAGGAGGCAGAGGGGACGGGAGCACAGTTTGGTTTTAGACATGTCCCGGCAGCACCCTGAGCTTGCACGGGATTTCCACCCGTTGTGGTGCTGCGGCTGGGGAGAAAGGGTGGGTTTTTGGAGCGCACCCAGCCTTGGCCCTTTTCTCCTCGTTTCATCAGCCCTACTGCAACTGCATGCATAAAGTCACAGCGGATCACTGGGGCACTGGGGAGCTACTGGGATATAATTAGGGTTTTGCTTCGCTTTTCTGGCTGCTTTCCCATTAGGGGAGGGACAGCGAGGATTATGGACAGAGCAGATGTGTGGAGGAAGAGGATGTTTGGCTTGCACGGGCAGTTAATGCCATGCACAGGCCGATGCTGGGGAATGAAGTCGGTTGTCCCAGGCGTTGGGGGATGGAGTAACCTCCTTGCGTGCACCAGCCCCAGATTGCTGCTCTCTGCCGGGACTGAACGGCGGCTCCTGAAGGAGAGGTTGCGGGGAGTCCTCCTGGGAGCAGCTCACTGCTCTGAACTTGCTCCTCTCCCTGAACTACTCTGTAAGTGCAGGAGCCAGATGGGGAGCAGCAGATTTAAGGAGAAAACGCTACTCCCCCGGGACACGGGGACGGTTCCAGCAACCTGGTGTGTTATTCCCAGCCTTTGTCCCTGGCTGTGGCAGACACTCAGAGCACTTTTCCCCCCGGGTGCTGCTTGCCTTTGAACCTGGCGATGCCTGCCTGGCCAGGACTGCTCTTGGCTGGCTGCATCAGCGCCTCCACCGCACCTTGCATGTGGTCGCAAAGCCCGGCTCGAGTTGTTGCCGGGTGGTCTCCTTGTCCCACAACAGCTGTGAGCGCCTGTTGGGAGCTTTCTCCTTAAAACTGCCCTTTCTTGGCCAAAAAGTCTCCCATTTTGTGCCATTCGGTGGGATGGCCAACGGTCAAAGGTTGAAAAACGCTCTTCAGCCACAGCCGTAGCTTTTGGGAAGGTCTGCAGAGTCCAAACTTGTCTGGAATGTGCTTGGAACAATGCAGAGCAGAACAGGTACGGGGTTTTTTATAGGGGTGAGGTGTGGGGTGCAGGATGTAGCTGCTGCTTGGTTGGCCAACCCAACCCAACCTCTTCTGCTTGGGTTGGCCCTCACACCTCCAGCTGCAGACCCCCGAGCGCCCTGGGAGCCCGGCTGCGTGGTATTCCCAGCCCGGCAGGAAGCTCTGGAAAGCTCGTAAGAGCAGCACTGGGGAGTAATGAGATTTCCAGGCTAATTTGGCCGGATTCAAGAACTTCCACTGAAGCATCTGCGCCCGTGGGAGTTGCCTGAGCCTCCGGCGGATCTGGTGCTGTCGATCCCCAGGGTTGTCCCCACCTCGTTTGCAGTCATTGAGCACTGATGCAAGATGCTGTATTGACAGTCCATGGGGGTGAAAGTGGGGGCTTGAGGGAACCCCCACCACGGCGGCAGTGCCAAAGTGTATGGCTCCTGCAGGAGATACGTAGTGTGGGACGTAGCGGCGTCTGCTTTGCTGCAGCCAGACCAGAGCCTGCTGTTTCCCCGCAGAAGGGAGAGCAGGCGGGTGCGTGGTGACCTGTGTATCCACGGTGGGGTGGGAAGAGTGTTAACCACAAAGAAATTGCCTTTACATACTATAAAGCAAAATCTGCCGAGCAAACTTTTGGTTCAGCTGAGCCAAAAAGAAGCCAAACCAGGGAGAAACCGCAGCCGTGGCCCTGCGGTACAGCGTTGGGTCAGCTGGTCGGATGGAGTTGGCTTGAGTGGGTCTAACCCTATGTCTTGTGAGAGTTTACAGCAGAGCTTTGCTGAGAGGCTTCTGCTGAATTTGTCCATTGCGAGGTGGTGCTTTCCTTCCTTTATTTTTGTGGTTTAGTGAAAAACAAAGAAAATTTCTAGTTTATGTGGAACTGAAAGTTTTTTCTTTTTTTTTTTCTTCTACTGAGACACCAAGAAATGTCTGGCCATTTTATTTATTCTTATTGTGGGAAGCACTTGCCATTTTTCACCTGGCTCTGTGTGCAGTTCACTGTGCTTCCTGAGCCGGCGTAATGCAGGGCCTTAAATTACCCAGAGCTCAAGACGACAGCTGTCGAAGGTGGCTTCGCATGCCTGTCATGGTGTTGATGGTTCCGTCCATTGCTGTGTGTTTGCTCTGATTCCTCTGCTCAGGTGTATTTGCAGGAGAGATTGTGGGATGGCTGGAGACCAGGAGACCCATCCCTCCTTTCCCTCTAGGCTGGAGGGGAGATAGATTCACTTAGGGAGGTACAGGGCTTTGATGGATTTAGTTTGCTGCTTTTCTTGGATGGCTTTTATCTTGGCCATGCCCATCCTTGATGGTTCAGAGAAGACAGAAGCAGCAGCTCCCTCCGCATCCCCTTCTCTCCTCCCAGTTTTCTAGTCGGGATCTTCCTGAATTTCTCCACACAGTCCGATTTTGGGTGCCACATGCAGTGGGGTGGCCTCGTACATCTCAGCCAGTGCCCAGTTTCTGTGCACTCTGCAGCACACCTCCATGCTGCAAGGGTGGTGGCACCTCGGGTGGCCCTTGGCTGTGGTGGGAGTTGCCCCTAGGTCCGAGCGGTGCTGAACAGAAGACGTTGCGAATCATTACAGCAGCACTTGGTGCTGTAAATAACATCGAAGCACACATCAATGGCAGTTATTTTCCCACTTTGCAAGAAGACTGGCTCCAAAATCAAGCAGTGAGGGAGCTTTTCCCTGGGTTCATTTCCTACCTTTTTTCCCCAGGTGTGAAGCCCTTTTCACTTAAATGTCTTTCACGCCTTTTCATAGCTGCCGTAAGGATCCTGAGCAAGGCCACTGTCCCTCTCGCCAGTTTTTCTACCGAACTCTAGGCTCGAAAGCAAAAGGTTTCTGGAGAGTCAGTGCAGCAGCACCAGCCCTGGTGTGACTGGTCAGCGGAGCCAGCCTGGGGCATTGGGCAGAGCTTGCCCCAGTTGAGCCTCAGTTCTGCAGCACAGCCAATACCCAGGCAGATGCTTGAGCTGTTTCCCTCACCCTCATGAAGCAGAAATCCAGGTCCAGCTGCAGTTGAACAGGACTTGGGTGGCTGGCCAGCATGGGTGGAGATCATCCTAAGTGGACCCAAGCTTTCCACCTCCTGAGCTGTCTCCAAAATTGGCATCACCGTATCTATGACCATCTTCCGTGTGTGGGTGACCTTACGAGTCCTGCTGTGGGGACGTGGTTTCTGATGTTTCAGTGAAGCCCTTTGCTCCTGGGGCGAGACGTGCGAGCCGGCGTGCACGGCGGTGATGGTGAGCACCTGCACGTGTGTGCCTGGCAGTGCGCGCTGCGGGGACCACCTGGGACTTGTCTCCTACACTGAGGGGGCGGAGAATAAAGTTGACAAGGCCAATTTGGAACAGTGCAATTTAAAATTAAAATATCAAGATGCAAATGCAGCCTGCCTTTCCTTCCCACCCCCAAACGACTGCATTTCCCTCTCCAGGCAACTCGCCCGCCATGATGCCTGCACCAAGCTCTGGTCCCTCGCCGCGTGTCCCGTCCTGGTGCGTGGTCTCGCCAGGCTTTTGCCATCGGGCTGATTACCATGACAACTCGCTTGAACGCTGCAGATATTTGCTTCCCCTTTGGCTGGGTAGCTGTTGTGCCTGCGCGTCGGGGAGCTGGGGGGGATGCCACGCTGGCAGCTGCGAGCAGATGGGGTCGGATCTGTTATCATGTATTCTTCCCACCCCCCTCCTAGGAGGGGAGGAGGACATTTTGCATTTTAAGTGCATTTAAATCCCGGAGAGCAAGAGGGAAGAATAACTCTGGGGGTTGCAGGGCTGTGAGATGGTGCCTTCAGCGCGGCAGGGCCGGCAAGTGCCCCGTACAGTGTTGGGCTTTTGCTTTGGTCCCCAAAGAGCTGGGATATGAGTTGAGCAGCTGCTCCAAGCTCGTAGTGCAATGCTGGGCTTTGGCTTAGGTCCCCAAAGAGCTGGGATGGTGGCTCGGAGTGGCCCCTCAATCCCCATCCTGGTGGGACCTGGCTCTTTTTCCCATCACGGCGCCGACGTTCTTTGCATCTTCTGTCCCTCTTCCTCTCCAGCAGCATTGGACGTGGAGTGCGTGTGTGCACGGGTGCAAGCTCCCCCGAAGCACTCTCTGGATTTGGGGATGCTGCCGAGGACCCAGAGGGTCAGACCCCAGCATCGAGGGAGGTTGCACCCACTTGGTGACCACCACCAGGTTTGCTGACCCTCCCTGCCCGGTGCAGGCGGTTGTGTCAGGGCAGGATACGGCTGTCCCCATCGTGTACAGACCCCTCGGAGGCCGTTCAGCAGGAAAGAGGTTAACAGGAAGGAGGCAGACTAGGCGCTGGCTGCCAGCTCCCGACCCCGCTTTGGGGTGGGGAGCAGCTGGGAGCTGCAAGAGCGGCGCGAAAATCGCCATATAAGGCCAAGACGAGCCAGCTCCAGCCTCCCGCGCAGCCCCGGCCGAGCTCGCTCCTCTCCAGCGCGCTCTCCCCAGATGGGCGCCAGTGGGGACGGGGCTGCGGATGGGATGCGTGGCCCCAGACTTGCTGCCTGGGGACCCCCGGGATGGGTGCTACCCGTGCCTCGCTGAGGTGGCACTGGGTGGGAGAGGAGCCCGAGGGTACTCGCGGCCAGTTTGCATGCAGCTCGTGGCCAGTTCGCGAGGCAGCTCGTGGCCTCGCTCAGTGTTTAGACTTGCTGTCTGTGGACATAAACACCGACTCCACTTAAAAGCGGCCCCTGGCTGAACTCTTCTGCCCAACCTCTGCGCCTTGCCCCCTCCCCAAACTGCTCCCGGGGAAGAAAATTCCTTCCCTCTGGCAAAAGTGGAGCTGATGTTGGTTTATCTCCTGGTAGAGGCTTGGCAGAGCTCTACAAGGGCCCGGCATGCAGGGACAGGCGTGCATGGGGCTTGCTAACCCATCCTCCAAGCCCACGTCCCTAATCTGGTTCCCT
This sequence comes from Himantopus leucocephalus, assembly GCA_003993805.1. Classification (NCBI taxonomy): domain Eukaryota; kingdom Metazoa; phylum Chordata; class Aves; order Charadriiformes; family Recurvirostridae; genus Himantopus; species Himantopus leucocephalus. Next base: position 7,756,029 of record RSEF01000014.1, read on the forward strand.
GGGGTGGGCGATGTGGGGCTGTGGGGATCTCCTCCGGCAAAACAAATTTCAGGAGCTGGCTGTCGGTGCCCGTGATGAACAAGCAGGGGCCAACGGTGGGGAAACGTGTGATGGGTCTGGGGTACCGTTGTGGCATTTATCCAGCCGGGAGGGTGTTTCTGCATCACTGGCTGTGCACCGAGGGCAGGTGTCCTGTCCCCTCCTCATGCTGGCACAGGGTGGCTGCTGGTGGCACCGTGAGCCAGGTTTGCTGCCGGTGCAGAGCCACCCCAGCGTGTGCCAAGGCCACATCTGCAGAACACCGCTTGTGCCTCCATCTGTGAAAGGAGGCGATGGCTTCTGGCTGGATGGAGGGTCCAGACAGCTGTGAGATTTGGGGGCATCTTCCCTTGTTTCTTGCACAGGGGCATGAGGTGTGCATGCAGAGGTGCAGGGGTATGCGTGTTGCTTAGTCCCTCCGTTGCATTCCATTCCTTACCGTAAAAACCTGCTTTTCTATTGCCCGGTGCGCCGCCTGAGCAAGCTGGAGGTTTCTCAGTGGCTTCACTGAGCAGTAGCTGGTGATACGGGAAGGCTGCAAGTGGGAAAGGTGTGCTTGAGTGGCCAAGAAAAGATACCTGCCTCCTCCTTGGATGGTACAGGGAGAGCAGAGAGCTGCTGCGGGGACAGCAGGGATGAGGGAGAGCTCCTGTTCGCAGGGAGGTGTGTGATGGAGGAGTACAACATTCTGGTCCCCTTTGATGGGTGACTGATCCAGTCCATCCTTCTGCAGAGCCTGCAGAGGTTGTTTTCAAGGGCCTTTGTCTAATTTAATAAATCCAGGATGCTCAGCCTGTTAGACGATCTATAAGTGTAATAAAATCTGCCCACCGCAGAGCTCCAGTCGCGTTGTGGCTGTATCGATAGCCTCATGCCTAGTGGCAGGAAGCCTAAATTGCTCATTAAAGCCCTGCTGCTGTGCCAGCCCTGCTCGCCCGGTGCCTGGGCAGCTCGGGGCGCACCATGGCCGCCCCGCTGGGACTGGCAGGCTGAGCACCCCAGCAGCAGCACCCAGCCGAGCTCGCCGGCAAAGGCAGCCCCAGTGCGTGCACGGTGCATCCCCAGCTGGGGTTTAGGGAGGCCGTGCGTACCCTCGCACAGCTGAAAGGGGACCTCCCTGCGACTTTTCAAGGAGTTGGTGCTTTTTTGCTGGTGGTCTTGGGGTGGGAATGGTGGAGGCGGTGCTGGTGTGGGTTCCCTGTGCCGCCGCACTGGTGCTGGGAGCTGCCTGTCCAAGCTGTGTTGCTGTCCTTGCCCAAGGCATGGTTGTCTCCACGTTGCTCTGATGCGCCCATGGCAATGGGGCAGTGGAGTCTTCCTCCCTCCCACGGCGCAGCCCAGCCAAGATCCCGCTTGCATCCCGCCTCGAGCACCGTGATCAGCCGAGCCGGGGCACTGGGGATGGGTGAAGCTTTTAGCAAACACAGCATCAGCCTTTGCAGAGTACTCAGGAGCGCTGCGAATGAGCAGCGCGCTCGTCGGCAGCCACCCTCATGAATATTTTAGCTCGGAGAATTAACATTTGTCAAGAAGCATTTATGGAGGCAGCGTGGATGTCTCTTCCCCAGGCGCCGCAGGCTCGCTGCTGCTCTGGGGTGGCGCTGGGAGCCAGGGCAGAGCCAGCCGGAGCCTGAGCCCTTCCCGTGCAGCGTCACGGCGGAGCGGGACGGCAGAGCCGCGATCTCCCCCCCGGGACAGCCGGGCCCCGGTGCCAAGGCAACCAGCCCGCCATGCGAGATAGACAAATGGTTGTGGTTTTTTTTTTTCTTCCTCTCCTGGTTCTTGGCAGAAAGTAAAATGTCCCTTTTGTTTGGCTTCCTCCTCCCCCTGCCCCATCGCCTTTCTTTAAAGGTTGTGTTCCAGATTTCATCAACCCACGTTGTGTAATAGCCCCGGAGAACGGCATGGGCATTGGCCGTGTCCCACCGAGGCCGTGGCAGAGCTGCTCCTCAGGAGCTTGACCGCGGGGTTACCTGCTCAGAAAACATTTTGTGTACCGTTGCTGAGCGAAGGTCCATTGTATTTTGGATCGAGCCCCTACGATGCACAAGTTAGAAATGATGGAGAAGGTACTTGGAGAAAATTCGGAAATTTTTGAGTCTAAATAGTGCTGTATTTCTACCTCAGCCCTGCAAAACCATATGAAAATGAGGGTCTCATGCAGATAAACTGTTGACTTACAGCATCAGTCCCTGCGCCTGGGAGTTCATCGCCCACAGAGCATCCTCCTGCCACAGCACCTGAGTCTCCCCAGTAATGCTGTGCTTGGGATTTCTTCCTTTGAGCTTGTAAGAGGTCCACATTCTTTCTTTCCCTCCTTTCCACTGCGCAAGGTGGGGGATGCTGCAGTTGCTGGGCTCTGCATCCTAAGAGCATCCATCCAAAGGTCCCTGCGTCTCATCCGGAGGCTCCTGGAGTTGTGGATGTGGAGAGCACAGTGTCACTCGCATCCTGGGCACGCGGGAAGGGAGAGGAGGAGGAGGAGGAGGAGAGCGTACTATAGGCTTTGTGTAGTGTGGAGGGGGACGCTGCAAGCATGTGTGTGTGTAAATATGGATCTGTCATACCAGAGGGAAACAGCAACGTGATTGTTTCTTGGCTGCAGTTCCTCTGCTCATACTGGCAGCGTGGAGAGTTGTAGTTGCTCATATCATGCAGGTGCTGCCTTCCCCGCGCTGGCGAGCGGCAGGGGGCTGCTCCGCTCGCCAGGCTGGAGGCGGCTGGTGGCACCGAGGAGAGCTGCCGCTCGTGATGGTGCCCGTAATGGTGTCTCCTCTGCGGGTGCATCCTCTTGTGCTTCCAACGCCTGGGCACCAGATCCAGTCATGGAGTAGCTGCGTGCTCCACCCCACTGACAACAGCATGGGAAATGGCAAAGGCAGGGCCAGCACCTGGGGACGGGGCTGTCCCCGAGATGGGGACCGGCAGAATCCAGCAGCTGGAGCCGGAGCTGAGCCTGAGCATCCACTCCGGCCTCACCTGGACGCGAAGCCTCCCCGTGGCCCCCGGGTCCGATGCTGGGTTCAACCTTGTATCAAAGCATCTGCTCTTCAAAGGGCTGGTTGAAGTCCCAGCCTTGTTATTGTTTTGGTGTCTCTGCTGTGTAACACCTCCCTGCTTTTGCATTTATGTATTCCCTTCCAGTTGCCGGAGCCACGCAGTCCTCACCTGCCCTGGCACCAGCCTGGGGACCAGCTCTGCCCGTCCTTCCCCGGGGATCCCCAGCCCTGAGAAACGCCCCCACCAGCGCAGAAGTGGGTGCTCAGAGGTGGGGAAGGGGTCCGTGTGTCCTCATTCCCTCCTACAGAGCTTCTCCCATCTCCCCTGCTCCTACACCACCGCAGCTTTGGCACATGAGGGCTGTCCCTGTTCTCCGGGCTCCCTGGGGACAGCAGCCGTGTGCCATCGCCAGCTCCTTTGCTGGGGATCCCCGGCTGGTTTTGAGGTGCTCCCGGGATGCAGTGCTGCCCAAGCCCCATCCTTTTTCTCGACAGAATTTGCGTGTGCACGCGTGCGTTTCCGCCTGGCACCATTTGCATTTCGCTTTGCTTCACGGTGCCTGCGCTGCCTCCAAGGAAGGAAATAAAGGGTGTAAAGGAATTTACATCCCGAGCGAGTGAGGCTGCTGGTCCGTCAGGTTTCATCTGCTGCCGAGAGGTGTGGGGGTGCAGGGGGGCTGCCGTGGGGTGGAGGGTTCATCCCTGGTGCCCATCCTGTCCCCCCGCCATAGAGGTAAGGGGGACAGTCCCAGCTTTGCTCGCAGCCCCTTTTCCTGGCGTCCTGGCTCGGAGGCATGGTGGTAGACAGGGACCCATGCGTCGGGCTGTGTGAGATGCCAATGTTCACCCTCGCAAGGAGGGGTGCACGGCAAAACCACTTCACAGGGCTGGCCTGGCGATGGGGGGGGGGACCCAAACCGGCTCCTCCGCTCTGGGTGCGCTTGGGTCGGGGCTGGGTGTGAGCAGCGGGGGAAGCCGCCCTGAAGACTGCCGTGGGGTTGAAGAGAGAGGAGAGCGGGCGGGTTTTGCAGGGAGCCGTCTGTCTCCTCCTCTCCTCCTGTGCCAGCTCCCTGCCAAATCCCTGCAGGGCCTCCCGGGGAGTCGAGGGGTGCCTGTGGCAAGAGGGACCGAGTGGCCCGGGGTCCCCATGAGGGACTGGGGCTCCCTCCTGGAGCTGCCCTCATCCCCTTTTTCCCCCATTGTGGTTGCATTCCCTGGTGCAAAAATGCTCTGGGTGGGGAAGGGAGTCAGTCCCAGACCTTACAGTCCTGGAGACCTTGGCTGTGCCGAAGGCCAGTGAGACAAAAACGTTTCTAAGACTCCACTTGGAGCAGGAGAAAGTTTTTCCGTTGGGTTTTTATAGCTCCCGGAAAGCGGGGTTTTATTTTTGTTGTCTAAGACAAAAAATCCTCTTAGGAGCCGACTACCCGCGGCGGTGCAGGGCGGGCGGCTGTGCAAGCGACGTGCCAGGGGGTCTGGGCTCGGCTTTGCTTTCCCTCCCTCCATCCCGTGGGGTCTGTGGATGCTGATGCTGGTTTCCACAAAGGAAGAGAAGAGATTTTGGTGTCTCTGATGTACGATCGGTCTCATTTGTGTGCCCATGCTGGGCACGGCTGCTGCAGTGCCCATGATGGCTCCATGCCACCCTTGGGCTGGCACCCAAGGGGACACAGCTGCAGGAAAAGCACTTTTCCCTGGGGAAGGGGGCTATTTCCCATGGCCCACAGATGGATAAACTGGAGGCCTCGGGGGGGCTGATCTGAATTTCCTGTGGTCATAGGCTGGGGCCATTGAGCTCTCCCCAGTTGCCCCTTCTTTGCATGGTGTAGGCAGCTTTCAGAGGGGTTTTACTGGCAGGGGAGCGAGTTTCCATGGTAAAAACCCTAGCAGCATCTGCCAAAAATCCGTCTCCCTGTTGTCCCGGCCATCTGGATGGTGCAGGGAGGCTTTGGCGGGGCGAGGAGGTAGCCACGGGCTGCTTTGGGTGCTCCTTCAGTGCCATTGGCATCTCAGAGGGGTCCCTCCGCCCGGTCGTTTATGCCCCGGGTGCAGATTCACACCGGGATGCAGGGGGGACCCCAGTGTCACCGAGCCTGGAGGGGCACAGGCAGGCTGGGGATGGGGGAGACACAGCGTCGCTGCTCGGGGAGGGAGGGCTGCGGGTGCCATGCACCGGGAGCGGGTGGCTGTGCTGTAATCGGATGAGCCGGCGCTGCTCCAGATGGACCTGTCAGCTCTCGTCAGTGCTGACACCCCTCTGGGTGCCTCCACGTCCCCTCGGGCCAGGGGAGCCACTGCCTGTCCCTCTCCGCTGTGTCTTCTTGGAGCAAGGGGGCCGGGAGGTGACACTGTTTGCAAAGCCTGTCAGATGAACAAGGTCCCTTCCACGCTGCGGTCCCTTCCTGGCAAACTCCATGTTTTGTTAACGTTAATGGGAAAAACCTGGCATGTGTGTGTGTCTGTCTGTCTGTCTATAGTGCTGGAGCCATCCTGTGCTGAGGGCAGTGGGGTCTTTGCCACCCCCTGTCCCCAGGTGCCACCCCACCACCCCAGATGGTTTGCAGCTGCAAAGCTGAAGCTGGCTACTGGGTGCCTTGCCTTGGTGTCCCCATGCTGCAGTGGCACAGCCATCCCTCCCTGGGCGTTCGGCATAGAAGCATCTTGCTGGCAGCAGTGGACTGGGCTGAGCTGAACTGGGCTGGCAGGACTCATACCGACTGGTCTGCGTCCCCAGATGTGCAACACTGGGCTTTGCTGGGTGCCAGCACGGCACAGGGATGGGTCTGGGTACTGGTGGGCACAGCATCTTGGTGTGTAGGTTCCTGGTGTCCACCAGGAGAGGTTGTAGGGCTCGAGTCTGCACTCATCTGCTCTTCTCTCCTTAAACGTTACTCCTTTCTCCTTCCCCTCGCAGCCGACAACCCTCCCGCAGGGCACCATCAACATGAACCAGTGCACGGATGTGGTGGATGGGGAGAGCCGGACAGGGCAGAAATTCTCCTTGTGCATCCTGACGCCGGAGAAGGAGCACTTCATCCGGGCTGAGAACAAGGAGATCATCAGCGGGTGAGTGCAGGTCTGGGGCTGAGCCGCCACGGGACTCTTCCCTGTGTCAGGAGGAAGAGGAGGGTGGGTAGGACCTTGCCCACTGGCCCACTGCCCTTGACCACTTGCCTGCTGCAGGGACAGTCCTGGGGGCTAGGTGTAGCTGCTGTCTCACAGTCAACTCCACTCTTTCCACCTTCTTGACGAGGACAGGGTTTCTTTCCCCTTCCCTGCTCCCTGGCTGGCGGAGCCCTGCCATCGCCTGGTGCTGTGCAGCAGAGTGGGGCCCTCAGCACCCCCTGAGCCACCAGATTTATGATGTAAGTGTGAGCACTGTCTTCAGTGGAGACTGGTGTGGTGGTGGATGATTTAAGTCCTTCCTCTGCATCTAGTGCGCGTGCTCGGCTGTGCCATGCTGGAGCCTGCGGCTTCCCAACATGCCGGCCACCTTTCAGAGCCAGTGCTCCAAGGAAGCTCAGCCTCTGCCAGGAGCCTTGGCCAGGCCCTGGAGCTGAGATGCTTCTGAGTCACTCGTTACTTCTGAAGGCCACCGTTTTCAAGACAGTTTTGTTGTCTGCCATTGGGCAGTGTCCTGCTTCCAGCGGCATTTACTCCCAGGAGCGAGCTGAGCTACGCTGGTGCTTTTGTGGGATGCTCAGAGGGTGCATCTGATGCTGAGGTGCTCCTTGGCTGGCCGTGGCAGCTTCAGCCCCAGCAGAAGGCAGCTATTTACTGGCCGGGGGAAGAAGCTTGGCCACAGGGTGAACACCAGGATGGGATTGAAGCCAATGGGTGCTGGAGTGACCCCACGGTGCTTTTAGGACAGCATCTGCACAGCCCACTGGTGCAGGTCCTGTCCCCACACCAGCGGTAGGTCCCATAGTCCCGGGGCTGGCATGTCTGACCCTGACAGGCTCACCTGCGAGCGTTTCCCATGTGGGATGTCTGGAGCTCGGTGCCTCCCTCCAAGAATTCGTTGACATTTGAAACTAGAGCAGAAAGTTGAAGGGATGAAGCGCTCGCTCTTTCCCACTCTTCCCAACGCGCAGCATCTCCTGCTTGCCTGAGCCCTGGCAGCAGCTGAGTCAATGCTTTTGAGATGATTTCTATTTCCAAGCATTTTCTTCGATTGTGACTCCCCCATTTTGGTAAATACTGGTTGAAAAGCACTTTTCTACCAAGAGCTTGGGATTTTGATCAGACACATATTTTCATGCTTTTAAACTTCCCTGCTTTACTGAGACACGTGAGAGTGGGTGATTCCCCATCCGTGCGCCACCTCGGGCCAGCAGACCGGTCCTGTGGCAGCACGGCCGCCCTTCTGGCCCCGTTTGCAGCGGTGGGGTGGAAGCGGCAGTGGAGCCGGGGTGCAGAGGCACAGGGGAATCGTGGCACGGGTGAGCCGTCTCCTCTCCTCCAGACAAGGCAGGAGCAATGGGTACACCCCGAAACATGGACAGCCCCCATGCCTTGCTGTCTTCTCCCTCTTCCCAGTTCGCAGCTCAGCCTTTTATTGCTGGTCCTGCCCGCCACGCAGGAGAGAGAGGCATTGCAGAGCAAGGTGGGGCTGATTTATTGTTCGTTGGCCCGGCACTGGATTTTGAAGCAGTGCATTTGCTCCTGACTGCAAGCATTAATCATCCCGAAACACTCTGGGTCCGAGCCAGGCGGGTTTCATTTGCAGTTGCAGCACGACAGGAAGATTTCCCCGGCCGGGGGAGAATTTGTTTTACGTTTGTTGCATGCTTCTGGCTTTTATTGCTTAACCAAAACCCACTTGATGTGGTCATCTCAAAAGGCTTTACAGCAGCAGCGTGTGAAGTGGGGGGAACAGGAGAGGGAAGCAGGGACATCTGAAGCAGGAATGTTTCCCAGCGATCCATGGAGCCCTGTGGAGATCACAGAGATGCAGGGGCAGGTCGTCAGGCCGCGGTGGGAGGGCACAGGAGGGTCCCCCAAACAAGCGACTTGTGCAGGGGCTGGACTTCTCAATGCCAAGTTCACGCTGCTCTTTCTTGGACAAAAGCGCTTTGTGTGCCGTGTGCGGGTGTTGGCATCGCTGAAGGGGGAAGGTCCTGCCGGAGGCTCTGTCCCTGTCGGCTGTTTTTCAGCATCTTTCAGGATCCTTGGCCGTGGCCTCGCTCTTGCAGTGAGTGGGGTTTGAGCCAAAGCACCCTGGGGTCATCCCTCCTCCCCTCCTGTCCTGCCTCATTTTTCCCCCCAGGAGCCGGTTGGGATGGTTTCTGGGTGCTGTTTACCATGTTGACCCAGATCAGGTTGGAGAAGCTGAGCTCCTCCATGTGCCCAGCTCCAGCTCAGGGTTGTGCTTAGGGCCAGGTTACAAACCCTGGAAGGCTGCGGTTAGGGGTGAAATTCGGATGCTCCGTCTCTGGAGCTTGCAGGCAGCCTGTCCCAGGCACGGGATGGAGCAGTGTCTCCCTGAGCGGTGTGGTCAGAGCCACCCCAGTGGGGGGAAAACAGCTTTGGGGTTCGCAGCCTGTGGGAAGCTGCGTTACAGCCCGTGGTTGAGCGCGAGTGTTGCTCCCATCCCTGTGCGCTGCTCTTCGGCACAGACCTCATCTTTTGCTTTCTCTGCCTGCAGGTGGCTGGAGATGCTGATAGTCTATCCGAGGACTAACAAGCAGAATCAGAAGAAGAAAAGGAAGGTAGAGCCCCCAACTCCCCAGGTAATCCCAGGGGGACACACAGTGTTGCCCGGTCCCTTGCCTCCTTCTCAGGGCCACGGCATTGCTCTGTTCCCGGGGAATATCCCCCCAAACCAGCCGGGCCAGCGGGCTGCCGGCCCTCTGATGCTGCCTGCGCGGAGGGCAAGAGCTGGGGCGAGCCAGAGCAGCAGGACGGCGTGAATTGATTTCCTGGTCATCACTTCCCAGGGTCACACGCTGCTGCTGCTGCTTTCCTGGCTGCTTTGGGGCCACGTTTTGTCCCCCAGGCGCTGTCTTGTGGCACCGGCCCTGCACACCCTGTCCCCAGAGTGGCTGCAAAGCCACGTGGTCCCTGGGGGGGACCAGGGAGAGGTGCTGGCCGTTCACGGGCCATTTCGGCAGAAACAGGATGAAATTCCATCGGGCTCTGGTTACCCCCTTTGAGATGACCCCAGAGATAATGGGAATGAAAGGAAAATACTAAAGGCCAGGGCCAGGCTGGGAGCTCCGGGGGCCGGAGCTGGGCTCTCCAGGGACCCGGCGGTGGCTTCGTTCTCACTTTGACTATAAATGGTAAAAAGCGGGGCCGGCCGTGACTCACTCGTTCCTTCTGGGCTCCCACGTGGCCGGAGTGGGGGAGAATCCCACAGATGGGGAACGTGACCCCGAGGCCACCCTTGTCCCTCGCCGGGGCTGAGAACAGCCGTGTCCCTGAGGCCGCCTGACCTCCGGGCGCACGTCCCGCTGCCGCAGGGGACCGGCTGGGAGGGCTCCTCCAGCCGAGCCAGGCTGTGGCACTGGGGGACTGAAAACAACATTGGGGCTCCCCTGAGCCCCGATTTTCAGGTCCCTTTCAATGAAGTCCACCGGATGGTCCTGGTGCAAACTGGGCCATGAGTGGGTTTTGTACAGCATTTGTTTGAATCAAGTTTCCACCACTGCACCAGATAAAGAGCTTCTGAGCAATGGGCAAAAAAAATAGGGGAAAGATGATCCTTTTTTGCACACCAAGCTGGAGGTCTGACCCCCCCACTGCCAAGGGCTGGGGTCGTCACAGCCCCTCGAGTGCTGGCTCTGGTGATGCTCCAGGGAAGATGCCTCCTCCCTCCATGGTCAAGAGCTAGCGTGTTATGAGTCGCCTGTCCTCAAGTCCCAGGGAGGGGGCTGCCACATTCGGGGCACCCCAGCGAGCTGATGCAGCAGGGCAGAGATGCTCACCCCATCCCTGGCGCAACGCTAAATACAGGCTGGGTTCAGGAGGGGGACGGAGCAGAGAGGAGAAGGGGCGCAGAGCCAGAAAAACATCATTCTGGGTTACATTTCATCACCATGGCAACTTCTTGGAAACGGTACAGGATTCAAGCTCCTGAGCACCAAATAAGGGAAGCGGCTGCGGGAAGGATGCTGGCTCCCCGCGGGTGGACGGGCTCCCCAGGTGCTTGGGGATGGGGTGAGCGTGGAGCCTGGTGGCACTTTTCCCCATCCCGCTTGCCACCCTCCTTCCGCCCTCGCCACCCCGTCGCTCCTGGCCCCGTAGCACCAGAAAAAGACTCAATTTCACTTTTGCAAAACCATCCTCCATGTGGGACCTGCTGCCGGATGGATGCTGTGCTGTGTCGGGCACTCACAAGCAACCTGCAAAGGCAGAAGCATCTTTCCTCTGTCTCTCAGATCGTGCCGATGCAGACGGCTGGTCCGGAGAAGGAGAGAGGATGCTGGGGAGAAAATCAGCACCAAATCCCCCTCTGTGAAATGGCTTCTCCTGAAGTTGGCTGCTGTTCAGCTCGCTCTCCGTGTGCCGGTGGAGAAAGCCTGATTTCTTTCTAAAGACGGCTGCCCGCTAATCTGGCAGCGGATCATGTCTGAGAGCCGCTCAGGGAGGGATGGACACCTTAGTGATTTTTTAAAAAAAAAGAATCAAAACAGTGGATATTTCTGCTTTTCCTCACTCCCACATCGTTTTTCCTTGTCTGTGCTACAGCAGAGCTTGGCTGCAGCCAAGCAGTCCTGGGGCATTGGGACCATTTTCAGCTCCCCGCGTCGTTTTGTGTCTTCCCCCTGCAAAATCACGGGGGTGGGAGCAATGCAGGCGAAGCTGGGAAGATCGCTCCAACTGCAGATTTTTGGACAGGAGTTGTTCGGTGCAGTCCTAGAGGTGTTTTCAACTTTGCTCTGCAAGCAGGTTGCAGTTTTAGGGGAAGAGGGCAGGTTGCTCTTCCAGCTTTTGCCGTGCTCCGGCAGCGGGAGAGACTGGGCTTGCTGCCTTTGCCTTCCTGCTGTCCCTGGAAAACTGAGACAGGATTTGGGGCTGAAATCTGGGATTTGAGGCACTGCCCTCTGTTGCAGGACGGGTTTGCACAGGGGTGCGGCAGGCTCGGGTAAGCAGAACGTGCCCAGACATACTTAACACAACTGGAGGCCGTTTTTGCCGATTTTGGTACATGCTCCTTTTTGGAGCTGTTCATACCGCCGAGCAGCAAAGAGTTAATTTCTCTGCTTGCTTATAGACCGCTTTTTGGCCCTCATATCTCTGTCTAATTAAATACACAGCTACAAATAATTATATGGGGGTGTGTGTAAGGAATATATAAAAATATATATCCTGAGCTGATGATTAGCTTTGGGCTTTCGGATCAATGAATGAGAGAGAGGTTGAGGCTGGAAGGGCCCTGGGAGGTCGTGTGGTCCGACCCCCTGCTCAAGCAGCATCCCCTCGAGCAGGATGCCTCTGAACTCTGGATCGTTTACCTCCAACACTGCATTCCTTTAGAGTGAAATTTCCAAGGGGATTTTTTTAAAAATTGAGGTCATTTGCTGCTTGTTGTGGCTGCGCGCGGAGCCAGGACCCGCTCCCTGGGAGATCCCCTGGCGGCTCCGGCACAGCCCGGCGAACGCCGATTTGGAGGTGCAGGGCTAAAACCCACCGGCGGCTCTGCTGACCCGGGTGGGGGGATGGAGGGGACGCTCTTCACAGCCCATGTCCCCGGCCCGCAGCTTCTGGCTCGGGCACTCCTGGATTCCCCCTGCTCCAGGGAAAAGGGAACAAGCAGCCGGGAAATTTCCCACAATCCAGAGACTTTGGAGGGGGGTTAATTGTCATTGATTTATTGGTGGCTTTAAGGAAAATAATCTGCTAAGGCAGAAGCTTAATACGACAACAGCAAAGCATCTGCTAGCGAGCAAAGCCAAACCCTAAACGGGTTGTGAAAGCTGCTGCCTCTTCTGGGGCGTGCGCCGAACCTGGGCGGCCCGGGCTGCGGCCACCAAAATGGCATTCATCATCTGACGGACCCCAGAGCCCCTCGTTAGCTAGAGAAGCATTTAAGATGATGGGTAGGGTTTTAAAATAGCGTAAAGCTCAATGCGATGTTGTATTTCCTTTTTAAAACAAGCAGCCCGTTAGGCAGCCAAAGCACCCAGGAGGAGTACAGCACCGGTTGGGTTTTATTCTTATCAGTGGCCCAAAGCAAACCAGCTGTGACAAACAACGCAGCTGCTGGTGGCAAGGGATTAGTTTTCTCCTCCATCCCATGTCCTTTAGCTTGGTTTCTTTTTTTTTTTTTTTGTTTAATATGTTAGTTATAACAGTGAGAAAATTCAGTCCTGGCAAATGGGACCCGAGAGAGAAGCCTGGTGTTGGTCTGTATTTGTGAAAGGCAGCGGCTGCCCGCGAGCCAGCGTACAGAGGGACCGGGGATGCGCAGAAGGACCGGGGACATGCAGACGGAAATGGGGAATGCTGTGTTTATTTGCCTGAATTACAGAGGATGCACTGTCACCCCAAACTGGGTTTTGGCAGAGGCGAGGGGAGCATTTCCAGGTTTCCCATGAGTCAGGACCCAACAGACCCATTTCTCTGCGGGTCTGCAGCGTTGCACACGAATTTGGGTGCAGAGACCTACGCGTGCATCGGGTGGCTTTTGGGAAGAGCTGCTGTGCTGGAGCATAAGCAGAGCTGCACAGGACCCTGAACGCCAGGGAAGGGCCAGGGCTTTGCTCAGGGCTGCGCGAGCATGAAATGAGCTTTTCCCGAGGAATTACGTGTCAGTGGCCGCAGCATCCTGCACACCACGCTGGGAGGGGCAGTTCCTATCCAAAAGCAAAGCCAGCGAGCCCCTCTGCTGCCACAGCACCCGGCCGAAGGTCTCCTTCATTTGTCGGCTCGCCTTTGCTCTGGATCTTTTCCCAGCTGGATGCGTGGGGAGGTGCAGCCAGTTTCGGGAACCCTCCCCGGGGAGGGACGGTGAGGAATGTTTCCTCTCTCGCTGCAAGAGCGGCGATGGTCCCCGGCGATGGGCAAGGAAGTCCTGACCCATCCCTGGCACCATGCCGGGGCAGGGTTTCCACCTGCGAGCTTGTCCCCTTGGGAATGTGGTGGTGGCACATGGCTGAGCAGCCCCATCCCCGTCCCATCACGGCACGCATCGTGGCCACCACCCAAGCCATGTGGGACCCACGCCTCTGGGGACAGCCCGATGGAGACCCTGAGTGCAGAGCTGGGACAAACCCCTCTAACCCTTCTCTCTTCCCTATTCTCTTTAGGAACCCGGTCCTGCTAAGATGGCCGTGACCAGCAGCAACATCCCCAGCGCGGAGAAGGTCCCTGCCACCAAGTCCACTCTTTGGCAGGAAGAAATGAGGGGCAAAGACCAAGCAGATGGGGGCAGCGGCATCAGCCCAGCACAGAGCCCGGTGCAAGGCCAGGCCGGGGCTGCCAGCTCCCTGAAGGATCCTGTGCTGGACAGCAAGGAAGGTGAGGGATGGGGTTGCCATCGCTGGTGCGATGCTGTAGTGACCGGGTTCAGGCAGCTGAGCCAGCAAAAAACCACTGTAACAGGGAAAACTTTTCCGCAGGTTCAGTTCCTGGAGCATCCCATCAAGGAGGGGGAGGGAGACCTGGTCCCTGCTGTGCAGGGACCGGAGCGAGGCATTACGGGCTGAAAGTTCAGGAAAGAAAAAATTTGCATCACATGCTGGAAAATCACAGCCTGTCCCGGCAGGGAGATGAGGCTGCCTGCCCTTGCAAGCGACGTTACCCTCATGCTGGGGGCAAAATGAGGGGGAAAATGTCTTTTCTAGCCCCTTTGCATCCCTGCCTGGGGCACCCCGAGGGCGCAGGGCCACTCTGCGCTCAGCCCGGCTGTCGGGGCTGCCAAGCCCTGAGCACCGCTTCTTCCTGTGGCCCCTGCGTCAGGGCCCTGTTTACATTTGGTCTCCCCGATGCATCCCTGGAAGGCGCCGGGACTGCAGCATTGTTCTCCCTGGAACAATAGGAGCTTGGGACTGTTTCTGCTGCAGCTGCGGAGAGGTTGCACGCGCTGTGGCCGGTTCCTTTATCTGCCTGCTTGGATAGAGGATGCTTCTCACCCGCTCCCGGCTGCCAGGAGTGAGGTATCCATCGCCTCACACCCACAGAGCTGTGCTGGATGCTAAGCTGGGAAGGACAGGGATGGAAATGGGTGCAGAGCAGTGACTGCAGCCATCCATTTCTTGGTTTGAAGGTTTAGGTCTTTCATCCGTGCAAGCCTGACCCAAGGGTTGGACTGGCATCCCCAGTTCCCTGCAGACTGTCGTGCTGTCCCCGTTGGCATGAAGGGTGGTCAGGGTGGAAAAGCCAAGGGTGCAAGAGGTGGCACAGTGTGGGGCTGGGGCCCAGACCGTCTCTGCTCTCATTTCCTGCCCCTGTCTGGGGTGGGATCAGAGTATGTTTTGTTAAAAGCAGAACTTGGACTTGAAACCAAGCACGGTGACTTCTCTGTCCTTTAGATGAGAGCTCCATGAACGGAGACCGGATAGACTGTGGGCGGAAGACGCGTGTCGAGAGCGGGTACTTTTCCTTGGAGAAGACCAAGCAAGACTCGAAGCTGGAAGAGCAGCAGCTGCCGCCCCCACCGAGCCCTCCCAGCCCCAGCACCCCGAACAACAGGTACAGTTATCCCAAATCGCCCTCGCAGGAGCATGCCCAGCCCTTTCCTTCCCCAGGTACTCGATCAGGCGACCGAATGATTCACAGCTTCTCTCTGAACTCCTTGGACTCGAAGAGCAGTTGCCCCATGCACAAGGACTCCAGCAGCAGAGATGTAGGAAGGGGAGCTGAAAAATCGGGGCGTCCCCTTTCTTTTAAAGCCAGCCGGCAGTACACCACCCTGGCCGACGTTCCCAAGGCCATTAGGATCAGTAATCGTGAGGCCTTCCAGGTGGAGAGGAAGCGGCTAGAGCGGAGAACCCGGGCCCGTAGCCCTGGGAGAGAAGAAGTGGCCCGGCTCTTTGGCAATGAGAGAAGGTAAGGGATGAGTGGCTAATCTCCTCCTTGCATGCTTGCAACGGCAGCGAGGCTGCGTCCCTGCCGCAGCCCCAGACGGAGCAGGAGGGGTTTGCCAGGTGAAGCCCCTTTGTATTCCAGTGCTCCTGGGTTTAAGAACACCCAATCCACACCGACCAGGCGGTGGAATGTCCTTAGTAGTGCCAGTGGGCAGGTGTCACCCTGCCTGGCTGCTTTGGGAATGGCTAGCTGAGGTGGGAGATGTTCAGTGGCCGCATTGGCAAGCAAGCCCACCCTCCCCGTCCCATCCCTGGCGCGGCACACGCTGGCAGCTGGCAACATTAATTAGGTTAGCTCTCTAAATGGTGTTAGTGCCGGGTGCGTTACGCAACTGCCTAATGAGCTGAGAGAGGTTTCAAAATGTCACGGCATTAATCTGGGAGAGGAGAGGCGGGTGCAGCGCCGAGGCAGGGCGCAGCGGGCTGCAAAACAGCTTAGTGCGGAGGAGGACGGGGAGGGTGTCTGCACACACGCCTGCACCGTGCACCGGCGGGCTTGGTGCTCTCCGGGCGAGGTGAAGGATGGGCTCGACCTGCCCTGGGAGGGAAGCGTTTGTGCGGTGAGGGCAGCAGAGCAAACTGGGAGACAGGCCCTGGGCGAGAGGGCCGCCTGCCAGTCTGATTTTCTTGCCCTGGTTTTCCTCCGGGCATGTTCTCTCTCGCACGGTTTCAGCAAGCGCTTCTCATCCGTTTCTTCCCAGCCCCTAAAGGACTGTTTTCCAGCCTGGCTTCTGAGAGCGGGGAGCGGGTCTGGGAAGCACGGTGCAACTCTGTGCCGGTGCTGCTGGTTGGCAGGAGGATCCCAAACCCAGCCCAGCTCCGGCAGCGAGTGCTGGACTCGGAATAAAGGAGAAGAGCACGGGTTTGTCTTTCTCCGCCTTGGGAATTGGGTCTTCCCCAGGATGGAGGAGAAGGATGCCACACGGGTCCCTTGGCCACCCCGGCCGGGGACGGGGCTGAGGAAAGGCTGGTGACTGCTGGTTTGCAGGCTGAACTGGTGCAGCGTTGTCAGCTCAGGTGTGGGTGAGATCGTGTCCCTGCTGGGTTTTCTGGCACAGGACGCCCTGGTCAGCGCCTGCCCCAGTGTGAGAGGACAGCGTGTTCCTCCAGTGCCAACAGTCCCTTGCTCCAGCCCTGGGGGTATCGTGCAGCACTGGGATCCTGCACGGAGCTGGGATGTGCCAGCTGAGGACAGGGAGGCGCAGATTTACAGGCAGATAACAGGGCCCCGGAGAGGACGCTGCTGCCAGAGACTGTCCTTTTTTAATGTCAGCCCCACTCATTGCCTGCTGGCGGGTGCCTTTTCCCAGGGAAGGTCTGTTTTTCCCAGCCCAGCTGGGCTTCTGGGGCTGTTAACAGGTTTTTATTGCTTTATCAGTATTGGCAAAAATTCCCCTGTGTCAGCCCAGGGCCTTTATCAGAGCAGGAGGGGTGTAGGGAGAGGAGCGAGCGCTGCACCAGGCACCGGTGTCTTGCTGCCCACAGGGCTGAGCCTGATCCGGCATTTGGGAAGGAGATGGTGGCAGAGAGTAGGGCGAGGGGTCCCCATCTGCTGGAGCGTTTGGCTGGGTTTGGCCAGGGATTGCAGCCCGCGGCACTAGGGGAGTGTACCGTGAGCGGGGGCAGCTCGGCGGGCAGTGTTTTGGGACGGGCACATTTGATTTCTCCTCCAGTAACCTGGGAATTGGCCTCTGCGGGTGGCGTGGGTGGAGAGGCCATGTGTCCCAGAACTCGGGTGGTCTCAGGAGGGCACAGAGAGGCAATCCAGCGTCGCACCAGGGAATTAACATTTGCCAGCACCCTGCTCAGCTTGGCTTGGCTGCTTTTTAAATTTGAGTTTACCCAGTCCACATATCCCTCTCATTTTTCTCCTCCAATCTCAGGCTTTGCTGTTTGAGGTTGAGCAAATACAGTAACTCACTTCTGTGCTGTGGGGTCAGCTTTTTCTCCCAGGTTTAACACCATTTCTAATAATCCTTCTCAGTAACCCACTAACACGTCCAGCAACGCTTGCCTGAAATCGCTTGCCTACATGCCAACCCATAGGCGCCAGCCAGGCATCGTTCAGATCGGCCTTTCATCTCTCAGTGCAGCCAGATGAACTTGCTCTGATTCTGTTGGTATTTTCGGCTCTTCCTCCCATTTTCTGTTTACCCACTGTAAATCAGTGTGAGGGTCGGAGCGATGGATGAAAAAGAATTATTTTAGGTACCCAGTGCTGCATCCTGAGTGACACACCTGTAGGCTTAGCTCCAGATAAAGCTGTTTTTCAGGCTTCTTGTCCTGTGTCCTTATAGTAAGAGATATTACATGACTTATGTCCAGGACTGGGCTGGAAATTTTCCACGTTGACCATTTATACCTGACGCTGACTCCACGCCCCGTGCCGACGGCTGAGCTCACAGCTGCTCAGAAACATGAATCAGAAAAAAAAAAGAGATAATCTCCATGGTTTTGGCTGAGCGGCGGAGTGCGAGTTCCCTCTGCTGGCACACGGCAGGCCAGGGCTGCCGGCACCGCGCTGCCGGCACCTTGCAGGGGGACCCGAACAGGCTGGGGGAGAGGGTCTGTGTCCAGAGAGGTCGAGCCGTGCCTCTGGTCTCCCACCTCAGACCCATCCCTAGGGCGAAAGGGCAAGGGCAGCTCTTTGGAAACCCCGTGGATAAATCCTGAAGCCCGTTTTGCACACAAAATCAGAGCGGAGAGGGCTGCAGGGACAACCTTGGATGCTGGTCCCCATATCCCAGTGGAGCTCTGCAGCTGCGGGGATAAATCCTGGCACATCTCAGGAAGGTGTCAGCAGCTTTGGGAAGGAGACCACCGTCGGGGTGGGGAGTCCTTGGGGTGCAGAGGCTCGGAGCCCCTTCCTCCGCGCGTGCGGCTGTGGGCTCACCTGCCTCCTGCAGCTCCCCGGGGAGCACTGGGAATTCTGGTTGGCAAACTTGGCTTTTCTTGCACACTTCCAGGGATGCAGCGTCTAAAACCATGGCTGTCCTGGTTGACCCCATGTTCTGCTCACACTGGCAAGAGTCCACTGTGGTGTCTGCCGGATCTCCTGTAGGAGCATGGTCAGGGGGCTGAGGAGTATTTCTAGCCTCAATAAATAGCAGAGCTGCCTGAAATCGCTTGAAAGACTTTTCTTTCTCAAATTCCTTCTCTGGAGCTTCTTGAGATGTAAGGCTCTGCTCTGAATGCTGCTTCTACCCCTAGAGAGGAGTGCCTGCTCTCCCAAGTACAGTGTTTTTTTTCTTGTATAACTATCCTCTTCATTTTTGTGGACCTTTTGGGGAAATTCCTCTTCCTTTTCCTGACACTCGCTGTCTTTCTTGCTGCTAAATAATGAATGAATCCAATAAAAACAAACCCTTTCTTCCAATCGGAGAAAATCACTTTACCGATAGCTTGTGCTGGTCCTTATAGCTTTCCTTCCCACCGCACACACCCCTCCACCTAACAGCCGAGATCTGCAGCTCGGGTTTAGTGGCCTGGAAGAGATTAACAGCCTGCATGGCCGAGGAACTCCTTGGGACGAGCTTTGTAGTTGAGAAAGCACTAAATGGCACCGCAGCTTTTAAAATGCTTCTTCCTACCTGTCTGCAGCCTTGTTTTGTCAACACAGAGCTGCTGTTCAGAGGGAGCAGCTCCTCGGCATGGTGGGGAGGAGAGGAGAGCCCTTCCCCTCCCCGTCCCCCCAGGATCTCTAGCAGTAACCTCTCTGAAATATTGAGCTAATGGGAAAAAAACGATTCTTTCCTGTAATCCGGATGATATTAACCCTTGGGGCTGTGATTTGGTTGCAGTGATTTATTTTTCTCCTCCCTTTTTCAGTGATGAATTACTGGAATGATTTTGATTTTGTTTTGTATGTAGATGCAGATATATAATTTCCTCTTCTGTTCATTCATTTTCCAGCCTTGTTTTCTTCCAGGTCTTGTTGCTCTCCACCTTCTCCTGCTGTGTTGCTGTGTGACGTGTCCGCCTTTACTTCGCCTGCTTCGCTACCATCTCATCTCAATCTCAAGCCGTAGAACAACCTGGTGGTGCAGCCCCTTTCATGAGAAATCAACCTGCTTTTGATTTTGTTTTATGTTTTTTGGTTGGGTTTTTTTTTTTTCTCCTGATTCGTTTTTCTTCAGGCCTTCCCCTAATAGGGCACAGACAATGTTAATTCACAGACCTCTTACTCCCTCCTGAACTGAGACTCAGAGAAGGCTGGGCCAGTGTACAAAGGGTTAAAAAATTATGACTCCAAAACAGTTCCCCGTCTATTGGTGGACAGAGGATGTGGATTTATGCTCCGCGGGCTGGCTTATGTGAACGGACATCTCGTGAGCAGAACATCCCAGGGGGATTGGGGAGCTCTGCGCGAGCCCGGGATCTGCCCGCTCCCAGTCCGCAAACCGGGAGGCAGCAGGGGCTGAGCGGCTGTCCCCTAAAAACATCAGAGAGATTTGAATTTACAAAGCAAAGTCTTCCCTATCGATTTTGTCCCTTCCTCTTTGGTTGTGGGCTTCGGCACCCAGTCCTGGCAGCCTGGCTCTGAGCAGCAGTGGAGGGCCCCCAGCCCGCCGGGGGATGTGATGTGCTCAGACTGCTCGTCTCGTTTATGGAATTTGGTGCAAATGTTGGTTAAAAACTGAACATCTCATGGTTTTTTGAGTCCTTAACCTGCTGTTCCTTTTTATGGGAAGTGTTAAAAATGGGGGGTTTTTGGATAACCTGTTTCCCCTCATGTGGTTGCCGTTGTGATTTTCATGCACATTAGAGGTTCACACAGAACAAGCTGCCCCGAGTTTAGATGCGGCACGCGTGGGTCCAAAACTTGTGTCAAGAACCCACCCCGACTGAGCATTCTGGGGAGGTTCGAAATTGAGCATTAAACCTCACAGCTTGGGGCTTACCTGGCGTGTGTGTTGGTAGTGGGTTATTGCTTCACGTTTCCAGGTTGTGATTAAAGACCTGAGGTTGATACTTGGCCGAACCCCCAGGCACGCATACTTAGACACCAGCAGGTCCTTTGAAAATTCCAGTATTTCCTCTCCTGTGGGTCAGCAAGCAGCTTTTCATGCTGAAATGGCACTTTTAATTCCACCTGCGAAGGCCCGTTGTTTGCTCGTTCTTAGGAACATCCCATTTGGGTTTGGTCCAGGGTTGGCTCCTGCTCCATCCGCATTTCGTCATAGTTCTCCATCCTCACAGACGTGTGCCGCGGTGTGATGGACCACCGAGGTGGTGTCTGAAAGCCCAAGTTGTGCTCCCTGCTGTCCATACCGGATTTGCAGACCAGTTTGAGAGGAGGGTAGAGCCCCGGCATTTCACTGGGGACGCCCTGCTGTGCCTGAACAGGGTGCTCCTCATCTCCTCATGCCTCTTCAGCTAGTGCACCCTGCGAGCCAGACCTGTTGTCTGGAGGCACCTACGGACACTCCAGTACAATCCTGTGGACATTACCCGTGTGGGGCTGAGTTTTTATAGGGTATCTGTTGCAGCCAACATGCAGGGTGACCCGTAGGTACCCGTTACCTCTGCACGCTGGCGTGGTCTCTGCTCTGTGGCCCGGGGGACCGTCGATAGCTGCAGTGCAGGAGAGTAAAGCCAAAGCTGAAGCCAAAACTGCTCAAAAATCCCTACTTCTCAAAGGGCTGTCAAAATTACAAGTAAAAAGTTATTGCTGGTTTTGCAAGGTTTTTCTAGATATTTAAGAAGATAATGTTTGTGGAGATGAGTAGCGTGAGGTTTTTCCCCACTTTGGCTGCAGGTAAAACGGTGCACGTCAGATCGGGGCGTTTTGCCCTGGATTTGTGCACGCTAGAGCTTGCAGAGAAACAGGGACCAAAAGCCAGGTGTGCATGAACACTGGGTCGAGCAACTCTGCAGCCTGAAATTTGTGGGATTGTACAACTCAGCGCAGTTGCTGTTCTCGTGTTTAAACCGGCTCTGGTTTCCCCTTTCTCTCTGTTTTCCAGACGATCCCAGGTAATTGAAAAATTTGAGGCATTAGATATTGAGAACGCGGAGCACATGGAAACGAATGTGTCGGCTGGTGCTGCCCTTTCCAGTGAGACGCGGCAGGGCAGGAGCGAGAAGAGGGTTTTCCCGCGGAAACGGGTAAGCTGAGGTCTCGTGATGGGGTTTGGAGGATGGCACCTGGGGTCTGGCAGCCCAGGATAGAGGGTTTAGCTCTAGGGTTTCTCCCTGGGTGGAACAGGGGATCTGGAGTCACAGGCAGGCTCATGCAGGAGCCAAACGGCTGTGTGTGCTCAGTCCGTGCAGGTTTGCTGCTTGCTGCTCTGCTCCCTTGGCCCAGCTGCAGGTCAGAGTGGAAAATCAAGCTGTCTTCTCCTTCCTCCCAAATAGAAAGAGGGAAACTTCGGATCTGGCGTGGCAGGACACATCATGATGGGGGGAAGTAACAAAGGAAACAGGCAGTCTTGAGAGTCCCAGATACGCTTAGATATATTGGGAACAGATTAATGCCTGAGAGGACAAAAAAATGTATTGCCAATGGAATGACACTTGTTCTGAGCCTGAGATGCCCCTTAAATATGTGGATTTTTATGCCATGAGCCAAGAGAGTGGGACTCGCTGTCCTAGTTCCTGCCCTGATCTGGGCTAACGTTGTTTACACAGGACTTCACTTGCGAAGGTGCAGCTGTGGGCTCCATTCTGGATGTGTCCGCATCTCCTCTGTCCCCGCATCGCCGGGCAAAGTCGCTGGACAGAAGGTCCACAGAGTCCTCTATGACGGTGAGCCACCGGGGCTGTGTCCTCTGCCTTGGGGGAGGACGTGAGAGGCCCTTCCCAGGCAGGTCCAGCGAAAACTGGACTGTCTGCTGCTTTCCCTGTAGCCAGCGCATAGGACATAGGATATGCTTGGATTCAGAGCAGGTTTTGGTGACTTGGCTTCACACTTAGTGTGTTAAGGAGAGCTAACACATGGTCTAGTTTTCTAATACAGGTGAGTGTGAGCGGGATGAAGGCTACGAGGAAGGGTTGAACCTGCCCTCCTGAGCTTTCCTCCCTTTGCGTATTTCAAATGCTCACCAGACCTGGAGGCAAACAGTACAGAACAAACACAAAAATGCTCTCTTCTCACTCACCACCCTTCTGTAGGAACAAAATAAATACAGTTGCTAATCTCACAAAAAGATTACACGGCCATTGTAAATATGAGCTGCATTTTTCAGGGATAGACAGCTTCTCTTCAAGGACTTCTCAGAAAAATGCAGTAGCTTAGCGTTTCTGTAGTAGCTTTTCATGTAGACTTGTACAGCCACCAGAGTGATTTTTAAATTCTTGGTGGTAACAAAAAGGTGCAAGAAGTGCACATTAAGTGGCAATGCACATCGTCTAACGAAGGCAAGAACACCATGCAGTCAGTGGGAAGAAAACCTTTTCCTTGTATGAAATACACCTCTATTGTGTCACTGCTTGTTAGGCTTGGTGGGTTACAGCAGAGCTGTGGCTTGCACTGCTGGGGTACGTCTTCCATCAAGTGCTTCACCTGGTTTTGGTTTCTAATACGTACACCCTTCAGTAGCAGCTGGTCCGAAACTTTTCATGCTTCAGCAGCTTTGCAGCTTTGGGCAAAGCCTGCGCTCTCCTGCCTGCCTGAGCACTTGGAGGAAAGCAGAGGGGTTTCCGCAGAGGAGCAGGACCTGCAGGAGAAACCATCCTGCTCCCGGTGCTTCTGTAGTGTCTCGCTGCAGCCCAGTCTGAAACCTGCATATACTGCTTAGCAGCATCTTTCCTTTCTGGCTGCTTCTACACCTTTGCTTAAATGTTAAGGGAACTTAAGAGATACAGTAAAGCAGTATGAATGCTGCTAAGGAAGGATTTATCTGTTTTTTGCAGAAGATTCTTCCCCTGTGCTTCTTCCCAGATGATAAATAACAAGCCCATGAACAACTGTAACTCTTGCAGTCCTTCTGTTTTCCTTCTCTGCAAAGTGCATGGTTGGGAGCTGGTTATTTTTGATTCAAAATGTAGATTCTTTGCTTGGTGCTCTCCTGTAGCACAAGAAAGGGCTTTAATAATATCTAGACCCCGAGCGCATGATCCCACTTGCACTTTGGCAGAGAAGAAGCAGGCGAGTGGTGGTATCGCTCTCTCAGGGTAAATTAGGGATGGGGTTAGGGGGCCTGGCTCTCATAGCCTGCTTCAGAGATGGATGTAGTCACTGCAAGTGCAATTTTCTCTATAGTTTGTCTGTGGCTTCTCACTGCCTTGTCAGCAGGTCCTGGTGGGGCGCGGTGGGTTTATTGCCTGCAGCCACGTCACAGCCAGGGCTGCCCAGGCTGGTATCTGTCCGCACCCTCCTCCAATTCTCTAGGGTTCGGGAAGGGCAAGGTGGCATTTACTTGCCCCTGTGTTTTTCTGGAGTGGGATTGAGTTCTCACCACTGTGGGAGCACTCAAATGTGGGATGTGCCGCCCCACAGCATAAGTTGGATGGAATAGACTTCCAGACCCCAATTTTCCATCGCTCCCCTTGCTATAGCCGGTTTCAGATGCTACAGCTGCATTTCACACACTGCTTTCCTTTCCTTCTCCGCTCTGCACACATGGAGCAGCTGGAGGAGCTCAGCCTCGAGGGAGTGAAAGCATTTCCACCACATCCTTCCCCGCGCGCGGGCAGGGCTGGGAGGAAGGGCTGGCGGGAGTTATCCCACGCTGTCTTGGTTGCTTTTCTCAGAGCTTCAACACCCTCGTGCACCCACTTTGGAGGAAAGAGCAGGTGCTGTTTGGGTGGTGCAGTGCTGGGATTCCCTGTATTTCCAGCCTTGGGAACTCAGCCTTGTTTTGAACCCTGCAGCCTTGTACCAATAGCACACAGTTTTTCTTTCGTAATATATAATAGAGGGACAAAACTGCCTGCAGTCTTGCTAATTCTTTGCTTCTCCTCCCTCTGTAATGCTGGTGTAGCAGTAGGAAATTACAAGAGAAATGCTAGGAAAGGGACAGCCTGAATAAACCACACAGCAGGTCTGTGTTCCTCCTGGGAGCAAATGTTTAACTCCACGCAGTATAATGATTCAATTTAACTGTTGCTGGTCTCTTTTATTTCTGCGCTGTGTTTTATCAAGCCATTGCTGTTGCCTCCTCCCCGGCTGGGCGCAGACGCTTCCAGCCTCCCCTCTGACCGCCTCTCTCCTTTCTTGCAGCCCGACCTGCTGAACTTCAAGAAGGGCTGGTTGACAAAGCAGTACGAGGACGGGCAGGTGAGTCCGGGGGAAGCTCAGCCCTTCACATCAGTCTTAGGTGCTGTGGTTGGTGCTGGTTTCTGGCAGCTGACACTCACTCTGACATCCCGGCTGTGCACGGGGCTGTTCTCGGCAGTGACGAAGCCCCGATGTCCTTGCAGGGTAGATCAGTATCGGGCCGTGCTCCAGATGGGAGAAATCAGATGTAGGCACTTGGGCAGAGCAGCGACAGGGAATTGGTACAGCTCTGGAGCCAGGCGGCAGTGGTTGTGTGTGAGCCCCGCGCAAACGGTGTTTGTCGCGGAGCGGGAATAGCTGATGCTCTGTCCTGGGGAAGTTTCAAAGCCCCACAGCTGGATATTGTGTCGTGGGTTTCTAGGGAGCTGGGACAGCTTGGGTAGCAGCACTGGTTTCGTGTTCCCGTTCTCTATTAGTCTCATCTCCCTTGTGACCCAGCAACCTCTTTTTGGCGTCAGTAATGAGCCTCAGATAAAGTCTCCTGAGCGCCGTGGAAATGACAAGGCCAAGAAATAAACAAATGCCTCTGAGTTGGCACTGAGGGAAGCAGCTGCTGCTGCTGCCGCTTTTCTCCTGTCCATTCTCGCAGGGTGGGACGTACTGCTCTATCGGACCCTTAGAGACGGGCACTGATGCTGATGCGCTGTGGGTGCCTGTGGCTGTTTGCAAATGCCCCTTCCATGGATTTCCTTCCCTCCCGCTCAGCCTGTCGAGGGAAAATGAGGGCAACTTGCCCACGGCTGTGAGCGTCACGGCCTGGGCTCCACTGCGGGGACCCTGGGGCATGGCTGTAGGTAGCCAGAGGGGGAATCAGCTGCTGGAGCGAGTGCTTTGTTAACTGAAAGCTGCCTTGGGTAAGCCTGTGCCTCGCTGGGAGCGTGGAGAAGGAGTATTTGTAGAGAGCAAGCGCCAGGAATAGGCTGCAATTCAATTTTTAGGTACTGCAGATAAAACATGAATGTTTTACTGCTTTTTTTTTATTAAAAAAAGGTCCCTCCGAGGCTTTAAGTGCAGCCACTAAAAGCATCGTCTTGCCACTGGAGCTAATGGGAAGGCTCCGACTGTCCCCGTGGCTCTCGCGGTGTTTCACCATTGCGTGCAGGGTTAGTGCTGCTGAGGGTCTGGCGCTCTGCCGGTGCGGCAGCGCTGGGGAAATTGGGGTCCTGGCGGCGCAAACCGTCACGGTGTCCCTTGCATTGCTGCCTGTTCGGGTCTCCCCTTCCCGCTGGAGGGCCTCTTGGCAAAGCTGGGTGCGGAGCTGGGTGGGGAAAGGCTGCAAGCTGCCTCCCTGCGGGGCATCTCTGCCGGGTGACCTGTGACGAGCTGCCCAAGCTCCACTGGAGGGGAAGGAGCAGGATTGTAACTGCCCCGTCCTTGTTGTTTCCTAGTGGAAGAAGCACTGGTTTGTGCTGACCGACCAGAGCCTGAGATACTACCGGGATTCCGTGGCGGAGGAGGTAAGTGTCTTCCCCATCAGCGTTCAACCCATCGCTCTGCACCCAGGGGAGCCCCAGGTGCTCCCAAACTGAGCAGGTTGTCTTCCCAGATGCCAAGGTCCTGGAGCATTGCTCTTCAGGGCTTTGTGCTTCTCGAGGACCTGCTGCATGCCCACCCCGCGAGCCCACCGCGCTTTGGGATTGCAAAGCATTACAGCTTATTTTACCTCTTCCCTCTCCAGGCAGCTGATCTGGATGGAGAAATCGATTTATCCACGTGCTATGATGTTACTGAGTACCCAGTTCAGCGAAATTACGGCTTCCAGATCCACGTAAGTAAAACGTGGGGAGGAGGAAGAGTCTGGCTGCCAGATGGCCAACGGGGCTGCTCATGCTGTGCTGGATGCTTGGGGATGCTCATCCGTGGCAAGGGAAACACCTAAGAGAGGCCACCCTGCATCCCCTGCCGAGCTCTGGAAACCTGTCGCCTTGGGTTTGAGAGGCAGTTTTTTGGTTCACAAAAGACGGAGGGGAAAGGGAAGGTTTTGTCTCAGCCTCGGGGTCTCAGTTATGGCAACATGAGCCTGATGGCTGAGAAATGTTAATTCCCACCATGAGCGTGGTGGGGGATGGAGGGGCTGGGTGCGACCTCCACACGGCCGGCAGCGCTGGGTGCTTGGAGCTGGGTGCGGGGTGGTATTGAGGGGGGTGGGAAGGTGCTGGTGGGTACAATCAGCTGCTCTGAGCCGGTCCTTCTCTCTCCCTAGACAAAGGAAGGGGAATTCACCCTCTCCGCCATGACGTCGGGCATTCGCCGCAACTGGATCCAGACCATCATGAAGCACGTTCGCCCCACCACTGCTCCCGATGTAACAAGGTAAAGGGGGGAGTTTAGCAGCCCCTGCAGTTGTCTGGTTTGCTGTGCAGGAGTAACTCTTCCCTTATCCCCTTTCTTTCCTCCTTCTGAGCCTGTCCGTTCCTGGAAGCTGCAGCTCTTTCTCACATCCCTCTCTCTGGGCTTAATTTGGATACGCTTTGTGGGGATGCTGATATGCTGAGTTACTGTTATGCGTACAGATTTCAAAGAGGGTTGAAAATGTGGCTTTAATTTGTGCATAGGAGTATGAAATACTGTTGCTAGATCAAGGCTCCTCTGGATTCCCACCAGGTATTGTGAAACCACTTGGATTCAGTTGTGCTGGGTTCCCCCTTTCCTCTGGCTACTGTTCAGCACGAGCTGCCCATCCCCTCCACGGGTCACGGCAGCACGAGCCCAGGGTTCAATTTAGAAGCTGTTTGGCTCTGATATATTTTAAACTCCAGCCAGCAAATCGTTTTCCCTCCTCTTTTGATCTTCCAGATAGCTGCCGCAGCTCATTCCCCTTACGCGTTAGTATTGCTCGCGTCTCCTCCTGCCATCAGTGCCAGAGGAAGGGACCCCCCCGCTTCACAGAGTACCTTCTGTGAGCGCTTGTGGCTGCCGGTAAAGGGTTTTTGACCTCCTCACAGCTAACTGCGCCAGCCACACTCGTACGGGCCACCTCTTACAGGCTTCGTGGACACGGCCGCACCGTTAACTCCATCTCCTGTCCTTACCGTAGCTGCAACAAGCAGGTTTTTGCCAGGTTTGTCCCCGCATTGATGGAATGGCTCTTCTCACTCGGTGCTGTTGACGTGGAGATGCTCCAGCCTCTCCTTCCCCATCCCGCTTGGCACTCGGCCACCATTTCCCAGCCCTGCCCGAGCTCTGGTGGATCTCGCGGGGGTCTCGGGGAAGCCACCTCTCTCCTCACTCCTGTGTATGTTTGATTTCCATGCAATCCCAGGAAAAACTTCTCTTTGAAACTATCCGTGCTGAAGCCCAGGTTGGAAAACTGTGTTCTCTCCTGTATTAACGTTTTGTGGTTTGTATATCTCGTGATTCACTGCATGCTCCTCCTTTTCTGCACCTCGGATGGGAAGTCCTGCGGTTTCCATTTATTTTTCTTTCTTTTCTTTTTTTTTCTCCCCCTTTTTTTTTTTTCTTTAAATAAAAGCCAGAGAGAAGGGAAGAAGCAACCTGGTCTTGACACGTGGTTTCCCCACACTGGTATCTTCCGATGTGACTAGATATGAAGATGAACACCAAGGAAATTTGAGGAGACCTCTCAGCCTTTAAAGAGCCAGATATATTTATAGCCTAACAGGTTACTGCAGTACGGTAGTCTGTGCTCTGCATCTGCGCTGAGCCCACACAAAGTGGTTTGACTTGGCTTACCCCAGTGAGAGGGTCCAAGTCCAGGTACCAGTTGGGCAGTAACTTGTTACGCTGCATAAATAGACTGGGAATCTCAATCTTGAGCTGGGGAAAAGGGAATTATAGGTGCACTTCTGTCGTTTTCCACCGAGCTGGTTTTGGATGGGGTAGGCTCTGGCGTGGGTTAATCACGTTGCTGAGAAGTTGTAGCTGTGGGCTGAAGGGCTGTGCCGTGCGTGAAGCAGGGCTGTGTTCACCCGGTGCCTGCTCGCAAGCCCTTTGCCACGGCGCGTGGGTGCCGCCGGATATCCCAGCCCGTCCCGCCTGGCTTCAGGCACGCTGTTAATATCCGCACCCAGGGAGCGGCTTGTGGACGGGGCTGCTGGAAAGCCGAAGGACAGACTGCCAGAGGCTCATGATGGAGAGGTGGCAAACGTCTGCACAGCACGGTCGGGGTGCGAGAGGGATGTTAGCCTGGATGCTTGGCTGTGCCAGGAGGGCAGCGGTGTTCGCCCCATCCCTGGGGCCAGTCTGACTCCACACGCTCCTGCAGCCCTCCGCTGCATCTCGTTAACCCGCTGACATGTCTCCACCGAGCTAAACACACATTTTCTGGGTTACTCAAGTCCTAATTACTGTTTATATTGCCACGTGTGTCAGCACTCGGGGCAGGGGGCAGGTGCTGCACTGCTCCCTGCCCATAGCAGTGCCCTGCAATCTGCAGAGGCACTAATTACACTCTGCTAATGATGGCCATGCAGGTATAAAACCACCACAAGGAAGAAGGTGGCCACTCCAACACTGGGTCCTTGTTCAGCTCCCAGCCCCAGTGGGGTTGAGTTCCCCTGTGCCCCCTCAAGTTCCCTGCAGCCTTCGTGTGCTTCTTGCACGCTGCCGCAGCGTGCTCAGCTCGCAGTTTGCACCGCTCCCACAGCCACCCATATTTAAAAAAAACCTTTTTGTTTTGACCTATAAATACCATTGTGAGGCAAAGACTCCCCCTCCCCTGTGATGTGAATTAATTTTGTCTGGGATGGAGGAGATGTGAAATGCTTGAGCAGAATTAATAGCCATGGGGCACTTGCGGGAGATGAAATGAGAAACTTCAGGTCAGTCTTCTGAGTCTCTTAACTCAGTTCCCAGCGGCCGTCCCTCCGCTCCCTGACACACATCCCATGCCCTTTGGAAAGCAGCAGAGGAGAAATGAGCTCGTGAGAGATGTCACCTCTAGAAATGCTGAGATTCTTCCCCATCGTATTTAGAGCAGCAGAATTTCTGTCTCCTAACAATGTCCGAGGGGCCCCAGGACCCCGTTTTTCTTACCGCTCTTTTCCATTTTAAGACTCCATCTCATCCCTGCTTTACTTATTTAAAATGCAGCTGTAATCACTAACTGACTCCAGATTGAGCGCCTGGCTTTGGAGTCATGCAATATCTTCTAATGGTTGAGGAGCGAGGAGGTTTCATCGTCGTGCCTTTTAGGTTTATTTTATTAGCTGCAAGTGACAGAGCTGAAGAAGGAATTATCTCTGAGCTGGTTTTAGCCTGTAACTGCCAGAGTTTCTTGAAACCCAGCTCTACTGAGCCTGTGGTTTGACCGTGGGTGAAAGTGCATCGGAAGATACTAGCCCTGGACCCATGCAGAGTCATCTCTTCTGCTCCATTCTTTGTTTTGAGCACATGCACATAACATGAGGTTGTTGGCTGTGGGAGCTGGGGTGTGTTACCAAGGCGGGAGGAGAAGCCGCGCTGCTGCTGCTCCCTCCCGGTCCCAGCCGTCTCGGTGCATGTTGTCCCGTGGGTCCCCGTTAGCGGTGATTTGCCTGCAGTGAAGGGCCCGGGGAGCTGCTTTCCAGCTCTTCCCACTGCGCCTTTCTAGAAAGCTTGTGGAGGCTGCGCTGGAGGCTGGAGCCTGGGGGGATGCTGTGGTTGTACTGGAAGGGGGGAGAGGCAGGAGTCAGCCTGAGCAGCAGGGCTGTGCCTCGGGAGGCATCTCGGGGGCTTCTGATAGCAGAGAGGGTTCAGCAAATGCCTGCCATTCCCTGGGCACGGGCTTCCTCTGCAAACTTAGCATACTGCTGTTTTCTTTTTTAATTTCGATCTGCATGTTACAAGGCTGGCATGTCTACATTTAATAAGCTTACGGATTAGTAGGTTGGGAACGGTATTGCCTTCCCCTATTAACTTCCCCTGCTTGACGAGTATGTCTCCCCTCTCAACCCACCACCCTCTAACTCAGCACTAAGAATCATTCCTTGCTTGAGAAATTGATATTTTCAGTGACTTCCGTGGTGTGTTGAATAACTCTTGCTCTCCTTGCTGTACCGACAACTGCACATACAGCGTGCAGCCCCCGTGCCGGGGCGGCTGCCCGTGCTGCCCGCAAGGCTCGTTTCCCCGGGGGAGATCTGTGCCTTCAGTGCAGATAGTGGCACGGAGAAGTTTTCGACCCGTTAATACCCCGACTTCACCAAGCAGGAGGAAAACCTTCCCCCTCTTACCCAAGACCTCTGGGAGCTGCTCTGTGCTTCTCCTCCCCGCAGCTCTGAAGCCAGACTGACTTTGGTGGGACTGGTGGCATCCTCCCCGCAAGCACGTGACTATGGCCGCGGGGGACCAGCGTGTGTGCATGGAGCCCTGCAGCCGGGGAGGCGGGCGGCAAGCCAGCCTGCGGGTGCCGGAGGAGCCTTTGAAGCCTCTTCCCTGCCCCGGCAGGACGGTTCAGGGTTGCTGCCTCGGCCGCGGGCTGCTAATGGGTCGTGGTCACCGGCCCCAGGGTGGCTGCCGAGGAGGAGCGAGGTCGGGATCAGCTGCTCTCCAGGGGCCGGGGGCTGCCCAGGAGCAGCCGGGGCTGCTTGCACCAAGGCTTTGCACACCAGCGCGACCCCGGGGAAGGGCAGCGGCGGCTCCTGCGCCCAAGAGGCCACGGGACATGGAGGGGCAGGGGGGCACCCACGTGGCATTGGCTTGGGCTTCCAGCAGCCCCTTTCCACCCAGCTCTTCAAGGCATGCGTGGGAGCGCCTGGCCATCTCGAGCACCCACTGACACTTTCCTTCACCTTCTCTCTGTCCTCACAGCTCCCTGCCGGAAGAGAAAAGCAAAACAAGCTCTTCCTTCGAGACTGGTCCAAAGCCGAGCGAGAAGCCGGATGCGGAGCAAGCTGAGCTGGACACAGAGCAGAAGCGGAGCCGTGCCCGGGAGCGCCGGCGAGAAGGACGGTCCAAGACCTTTGACTGGGCTGAATTTCGCCCCATCCAGCAAGCCCTGGCACAGGAGCGTGCAAACGCTGCAGACTCCTCCAAGAGCGGCTCTGCCGCCTTCCCCAGGGATGCCGGTGCTACCGACACCGACCCGGGAGAGCTGGAGCGGGAGCGGGCCCGGCGGCGGGAGGAGCGTCGCAAGCGCTTTGAGATGATCGATGCTGTGGACGGGGCAGGGTCGGAAGAGGCGCTAAGGATGGAGGTGGATCGGATCCTGCCTGTCCCGGCGGACATCAAGCCGCAGAACGTCCATGTGGAGATCGAGCAGCGCTGGCACCAGGTGGAGACCACCCCACTGCGGGAGGAGAAGCAGATCCCCATCGCACCCCTGCACCTTGCCCACGGCGAGGACCGGGATGAGGGGCTGACGAAGCAGCACTTGACCACGCTGCTGGAGAAGGAGGTAAAGCGGGGTGCGTGGGGTGCAGGCTGCCTGCTGAAATGGCCTTCAGGCCACTGCAGGAACTGTAGGAAGCCTGAGCAAGGCTTTAAAAAGCTGCATTTATTCCTACTTTGTAATAGCAACGAGTGGGGATGCTGTAGGGTCCCCTGGGGAGCTGGCAGGGCACAGGTCCATGTCCGTTCCCGTACAGCTCTGCCAGCAACTTTAGTATTCCCACAGCTGCAGAAAGGGCTGTTCTTGCAAGGGTGGTACTTCGTTACCCTCTCCCAGCCAACACAGCCCGCACTTCTGTTGGTCGTTAGCCAGCCTGCCTCTCATGAGATGGGTACAATTGATCTGTATCAACCAGACTCTAAATTCAAGCTCATAATTCTGTGTACCTCTGCAGCTGTAGAGATCTTGTGTCTGCGGTTATGTCTACAAAACTCTAAACTGGCTTGAGGCATAGCGCACACCACAAAGGTTCCCTTTTTGTGGAGCCTACATCAAACAGTCGTACAATTTTAAGAAAAGAAAGGAGGAAACTCAGCTCACTTGGAAGAGGTCCACGCCTGGGATAACAAAGGTTGTTGTTAGTTGGGATTAAGGTGTCTTAGCAGGAATGAAAGGGGTGCAGGCATGGAGTAACCAGGAGTATCGCCGATCTGAACCAGGCTGGGATTTGCCTGGGTCATGCCTGGCACGAGCTGGTGCCGTTCATCCTTTGCTGCAGTGAGCTTTACGAATTAAACTAATGCGTAACTTAGTTCTTTCAGGGGGAGGGATTTTGCTTGGCAAAATGAAATCCAGATCCCAGAGCGGAGAAAAGCAGCGGTGCCATCAAAAGCCCGTTCATTCTGCTCTACATCCCCTCTGAGCCACTTGCTCCTTATGGCCAACCCCCTGCCCACTCCCTGGACGCTGTCTCTGTTTGTGTCCCTCCAGCTGGAGCAGAAGCAGAAGGAGGCCCTGGAGCTCCTGGAGCAGAACCGGCACCTGCAGGACCAGCTGAAAGTGGCACTGGGCCGGGAGCAGAGTGCCCGGGAGGGCTACGTGTTGCAGGTAGGAGAGCGGGGAGGAGAGAGAAATCCGTCTTCCTCTGCGCCTGAGGGGGACCCTGGTGGGCTTCAGTCCAGGGTGTTCGTGGGGGTATCCTGGTTGATGCAGAGATGTGCACCACCGAGTGGTCTCCAAGAGATTTGACCTTCTTGCAAATACTGCTAATTCTGTAGCCTTACCAGGATCATCTGCTTAACAAGACCTCTGGTCTAGGGTGCAGCAGACAGAAGATAGTGTTACCTAATGGCATCCCCGAGGGAAAACAAAACGCAGCCATGGTAAACAGATGGGACCTCAGCAAAGTCCACCTCTGATCCATCCCGTACTGTGTTTGCCTATGCAACAGCTGTTTCCCCCTTTCTGTGGCCCAGATACTTCCCTTAGGCAGTGGGGTGCACATAAGACTTTCTAAGCATCTTGTAGCCCAGCAGTTGCTCCTGGCCAGGAAGTTTGCGTGCTGGTTGCATGGGCAAACACAGCACACGCAGGCTTATCTCCCGCACCCGTTCCCTGCAGCCAGAGAGGGATTTGCACCGGGACGACCTGTTGTCTTGGATCACTTCGGTTGTTTCTTCTGTTACGGGATGCCTTTCCTCAGCAAAGCCTAGAAGTGTGTTTTGGAGGTTCTGGCAAAAGAGGCGGGAGAGTCTCTTGGGAAGCCTTTCCTCCCCTCCTCCAAACAAAGCGGACTTTTTCCAGCCCTTCCTCTGGGAGTGTCCATGCCCAGAGGAGCCGTGACGCCTGCAGGGCAGCTTCTGGCTGCTCTCATGGGTCTGTAGTCCTATTTTGTGCAGGGGCAGCATTTTGCCCTGTTCAATTCTACTTGGCCAAACTGGCTCTGGAGCAAAGTGGCCTTGCTTGGCCACGCGCTGTGCTCCCGCGGCAGCAAACCCAGTGTTGATGCTGAACTTTGCATCCTTATTTCTCACGGGAGAAATTTTCCCTGAAGAAGTTGCGCAGGCAGTGGAGCCAGCCCAGGTGGGGGGGCATCTTGCCTTCCTTGCCCATGATCTCCTTGGAGGAGTTATTAATGCATTCATTTCTGGAGTCCCCGAGCTGACAGTGCTTGCTTGGAGGAGTTCCGTTTTCACTTGGCAGTGTTGGAAGAGCAACTAACTCCCGCTTCCCTGGGACAAAGGCATCTGACCTTCCTTTGCCTGAAGCCCGGAAAAATCAGGGAATGGGGCTAAAAAGTGGATGCTGCATCCATGGCCATGTTGAAGTTGGCCATAGCACCTCGATATGAGGAGCGGGAGCAGGAGGGGAAGTCTGCAGAAGGGCTGAGCAAATCATCGCTGCAGCAAGAAGCGACCCAAACTTTGTCCTAGAAGTTGGAGAGGGTTTTTGGAAGGGTTGGAGGCTTCTGCTTACTCCAGTCTAACTGTTCTGGGGATTGCCCTTATGTTTCCCTGGGGGCAGAGGGATTAAAGTCCTGTTGCAGAAGGGAGTAACCCCACCAAGCCCTGCTAGGGTGGAGGGAGTGGGATCGCTGGGGGGCGTTCTGCAGCCCCAGACTGGGCAAACATCACAGCATTTTTTTGGATGGACCCTCTGAATTTCATGTGCCCCCCCCCCCCCCCCCCCCCCCNNNCCCCTCCATCATGCCTAATTTTGGAGAGTTTCCTACATTGTCTATGGGGAGGGATGATGGGGCAGCCTGACTGCTGCCAGCCCATCAGTCCTGAGCTGCCTGGGGGTCACCAACCCCTCCTTGGCAGCGTGACCAGCCGCATGCAGACCCCCAAGCACTACCCCGACAACAAAGACGCTGCACGTTTCGTAAGGCAGCCGCTGAGAGACCCACCCCGATGCATGTGCCGTGCACCAAAGCCTCTCCGGCCTCGTGTAACCCCTCTCTCGCTCTGAGCTTCCTCGGGATGGGGCACCCCAACTTTGAACCCTACCGGGAGAAACGGCAGGAGCTCCTGCTCCTCGCAAACCCACTGGAGGTGTCCCCCAGCTCCGGTCACGGTGGGTGGGAGGGGTCACGTACTAACCTGTCCCGGGCGGATGTTCTTGCATGTTTTTGGTGTAAAGCATGAAATTTAACTTAACATAACTGAGTGTCACATCTGTGGGCTTTCCTTATCAGCAACCAGAGTACAGCAAGGCAGGCCAAATTCCTAGGCTTAACGCTGTGCTTCTCTCGCCTCTTCCTGTCTGTGTATTTTTTTAAAGATACATAATATCTGTCGCCTTTTGCATGACTCTCTCTGTGAGTTTTCTCTTTGCATGCTACATTGCTTTGGTTTGAATCTCACAAAGGTTGGTTTCTTTTGTTTTACATTCTCATCACACCTTTTCCCTCCCTTCACTTGTCGGGCTTTTTATTTTGTCCTTTGTTGGTTTGTTTTGTTTTTTTTTTTTTTTTTGCAGGTAGAGAAATTAGATCCTCCCTAGTCTTAAACTTTAGCATAACAACATCTCTTTAATGCGATGAGCAGCCACTAAGTCCTGTTTGGCAGTCACAGAAATGACATCGCCACGCCGGCTGTCCTGTCTCCCAGCGTTTGGGTGGGATGTGATGTCATTTGCTGTCACCTCACTTTCTGTTGTTGCTTTTGGTCGGTAGGACTGTGTTACCTGAACTGTGCACTTTTTGTTTCACAAAAAAAAAAAAAAAAAAGAGAAAAGAAAAAAAAAATACCTGGGATTTAAACCAACCCCAAAGNCCTGTTCTCATCCCCTCCTCCTTCTCACCCTTCCCGTTTTTCTCTGGTCTGTCCGTCTCTGTTTTACTGCTGGTGTTTCTTTTTCATTGTTTTTTGGTTCTATTTGATTTTGTTTTTTTTTTTTCCTTTTAGCCTGTTACTGTACAGCTGTTTTGATGTTGTGGTCCATGTTTTCTGTTACTGGAAAGCAGTTGTCGCTCATTCAAAAAAAAAAAAAAAGTTGGTTAAAACAAACCAAAAAAATTGTGCCAAGAACAAATCATCCCAATTGGAGCATGTGAGCAGCCAAATCGCTGCGAGGAGCTTTTCCGTGGCCTGCCTGGCCAGAGGTGTGACACTCAGAAGGGAGAGCCAAGAGTGTTACTAATCTAGTATTTAATCAATTTTTTTAAGACCGAGGTGGCCGCCTCGCCATCAGGTGCCTGGCAGAGGCTCCACAAAGTCAACCAAGATCTCCAAAGCGAGCTGGAAGCCCAATGCCAGCGTCAAGAGCTGATCAATCAGCAGATTCAGTCGCTGAAGCGCAGCTACTCCGAGGCCAAGGATGTGATCCGGCACCACGAAGCCGAGATTCAGAGCCTGCAGGCGAGGCTCAGTAACGCGGCGGCCGAGCTCTCCATCAAGGAGCAGACCCTGGCCAAGCTCAAGAGCGACCTCAGGAGCGAAAAAGAGAAAGCCAAAGAGCAGCTGGAGGAGTGGCAGCACGGCGAGGCCGCGCTCAGCTCCCAGCTGAAGGCCAGCGAGCAGAAGCTGAAGAGTGCAGAAGCTCTGCTCCTGGAGAAGACCCAGGAGCTGCGGGACCTGGAGATGCAGCAGGCTTTGCAGAGGGATCATCAGAAGGAGGTGCAGCGGCTCCAAGACAGGATCGCAGACCTGAGCAGGCAGCTGAATGCTAGTGAGCAAGCGCGGATCCTCATGGAGGAGAAGCTGCAGAAGAATTACGA
Source organism: Himantopus leucocephalus (assembly GCA_003993805.1). Lineage (NCBI taxonomy): Eukaryota > Metazoa > Chordata > Aves > Charadriiformes > Recurvirostridae > Himantopus > Himantopus leucocephalus. The sequence goes on from RSEF01000014.1 coordinate 7,792,309, forward strand.
GGCTTTGCTGGAGAGCTGCGAGAGGGAAAAGCAGGTTTTAATACGGAGTCTGAAGGAGGTGGAGGATAAGGCAAATGAGTACGAGAACCAGCTACAAAATAACGAGCAGCAAATGGAGATTCTGCAGAAAGAGAAGCTGAGTGCAAAGTTTGAAGGCAGCGAGCTTGTCCACCAGCTGGAGGAGCAGCTGGTGATGAAGGAGGCCAGCATCCAGAAACTCGCAGAGCACATCAAGGAGCTCGAAAGAGAGAGAGATCAGATCAAATGTCGGTTCCATGAGCTCATGAATCAGGTTGCCGAGTCGGATAACGAAGTTGCAAAGCTGCAAGCGAAGTTGAAAATGGAAGAGACCAACTACCACAATCTGGAACAATCATTTGAGGAGGTGTCGGATCAGTTCCAGGGTGTGCAGAAGGTGCTGAAAGAAAAAGAGGAAGAGCTGAGACACGTTAAGGAAATGCACTTGAGAATTGTGGAGAAGAAAGATCAAGATCTTAGTGAGGCTTTGGTTAAAATGGTTGCTTTAGATAGCAGTTTAGAGGAGACTAAAGTAAAGCTAAAGGCCAAGGAGGAGGCTTTAAAGAAATTAGCTAGTGTAGTCACAGGTCCGTGTGCTGAGGAGGTGGAAGACCTTGGCCCCAGTCTCGAGGCTGACGAAAGTCATCCATCCCAACTGGGGCAGCCTCTGCAAACTCAGGATGTCCTCCCAGCTCTGACTTACGCATTGAAGGAGGAGGAGGAGGAGGAGGTTCTTGAGACCAGCCAGAGGCAAGCAGAGGAATTCGGCTCCCCGTCGAAAACTGTAGAGCTCCAGGACCAAGAGTTAGTTCAGAAAGCCTTAGCAAAGCCTGATGTAGGAATCATGGGGGCCAAGAGGCAAAGAATCCGTTTCTCTAGCATCCAGTGCCAAAAATACATTCATCCAGATGGATCAGAGAAAAACTGGACAAGCAGTACCTCTTCAGACACGAGCCAAGACAGATCACTGTCTGAAGAAAGCATGTCATCAGAGCCAGCTCTTGGTTACCCATCATCAGGGACAAGTGACTCTGAGACCTATCTCTCAATCATCCATTCCCTGGAAACCAAACTTTATATTACAGAGGAAAAACTCAAAGATGTAACGATGAAACTGGAAAGCCAGCACGGCCATAATCAGGAGACACTCATCGCCCTCCACCACCAGTGGGCCAGCACAGAGTCTCAGCTGCGGGAACAACTTCAGACCAGCTTATCCCAAGTCAGTGCTTTGATCTCACAGCTGGAAAGTGAGAGGCAGGAAAAGTTCAAGCTCATAGAAAATCACGTTAGCGAGCTGGGAAGTTTCCAAATGAAAAATGATCAAGCGCTGACTTGCTTAGAGAAGTGCAGGGAGCAACTAAGATCTTTGCCCAAGTCAGACAAGGAAAAAGAGGGTGATTTGTTCCTTGTTACTCTGTCCAGCATGGAAACAACCTTATCAAACGCAATCCAGGCCTTGAGAGGGGCGCCAGTCCCATCAGAGTATCAGCAGAGCGAAAGCCTTATCACAGAAAGCCCTGCTCCAGAAGGAGGTTTTTTGGGAGAAGAGGAGCACGTCTCCAAGGAGCAGCGAGCGGAAATGTTTGATGCCGGCCAGCTGAGATGGCTTTCTGAGAGAGTGGCATTTGAGGCCTCTCTCATCAACCAAATAGCGGAGTCTTTGAAAAATGCAAGCTCGGAGATATCTCAGCTTCTGAGAGAGATCCAGGGAACGGCTGAGGTGGTTTTGTTGGAGCCGGCAAATGTTTCTCATACAGCAGTCGACTTGGCCAGCGTCCTATCTAAGAAGCTGCTGCTGGAAGGGGAGTTCTGGAGCCAGGTGGAGGAGCTGAGAGTGCACTTGAGCACCAGAGAAGGAGAAGCCGAGGGCAAAACAGAAACAACAGGTTTGGGCTTTTCTTCGTGTTTTCTCAGTGCTGTAGCAGATGCTATGTTGATCAAGGCAGAACTGGGGTTTGTCGCACAGAAAATGAGAGAATCTTTTCATCAGAGATTAAAAACAATTGAAGAAGACCTCCATAATACCAAAACAGCTCTCCAGCAGCATAAATGCATGTTGGAGGAGATCATCAAAGCGTACAGGACTCCTGATTTTGACAGAGTTATGCACCAGATTTCTGAAGCGCTTGAAATTCAGAAAGATGCTTCGGAAAGAACCCAAATCTCCTGGGATGGGAGCCGTCTCCAAATGGTGCCGTGTCAGGAATTAGCCAAGGCAGAGGAGACTGGCAGCCTGCCGGACCATAGTAGTGAGGCTCTTGTTTCCATTCAGGAAGATCTTGCCCAACAACTAAAGGACAAATCAAATGTTCTGAGAGAAATATCTGTTGCCTTACTCTCTCTGCCTCCTGAGGAGGCGATGAGAGACTGTCAGAAGCTCCTGAAGATATCTCAGAGTCTTTCCTATCATTCGTGCATGGGAGACCTTGAACGGTATTCCTCTTTGTTAGTCCAGGATGCAATTGTTCAGGCTCAGGTTTGTTACGCTGCTTGCAAAGTCCGACTGGAGTATGAGAGAGAGCTGAAGTCCTACAAGGAGTCCTTGCAGAGCATGGATGCGCTCTGCCAAGAGCGCGTGAAGACGGTCTCTCTCCTTCGGGACGAGTACGAAGACTTGCTTAGAAAGCAGCAGGGTGAGTACGGCGAGGTGATCGCCATGCTTGAACGGGAGAACGCTGATCTCAAAGCAAAGGTGTCCCAGCTTGACAGTCAGCGAAGGCTCTTGGAGGAAGAAGAGCATAAACACAGCAAGAGCTTGACCGAATTGCAGGGACGGTATGAGGAGGAGATTCGAAATGTGATAGAGCAGCTAAACAGGACAGAGGATGCTCTGAAGGCCGAGAGGACCGAGGGCCTCAACCAGCTGGATGCCATCGTCCGTGACAAGCAGAACATGGAGCGGTATCACCTGGAGCAGATGCAAATGCTGGAGGACAAGTTCCAGGCCAAGATCAAGGAGCTGCAGGTCATCCATGGCGAGGAGCTGCAGGCGTTGCAGGAGCACTACAGCCAGAACCTGCAGCGCCTGCAGGAGACCCTGGATGAGTACCAGAGGCAGCACCCAGAGGCGTCCCCCGCGGCGGGGCCGGGCGGCGGGGACAGCTGGGTGGCTGGTGAGGTGGGTGGCACCGGGCAGGGCCCCGGCAGCGACCTGGACTCCATGCACGGCCTGAGGGAGCGCATCCAGGAGCTGGAGGCCCAGATGAATGTCATGAGGGATGAGCTGGAGAACAAGCATCTGGAGGGGAACGCTTCCACCTTGAGGGAAAAATACCAGAAAGACTTTGAAAACTTAAAGGTCTTAATACGTTTAATGTTTTATGCTTTCCACTGGCTGAGTGTACAGGAGGGTGTGTTCGGCCCTGGGGTTCGCTTGCCGAGCCAAGGGTGTCCCCCAAAAGAGCCAGCACGCTGAAGCAAGCCCCAAAGTGTTAGAAAGGCCTCTGTAAAGCATGGCGTTTCCCTTTTCTCCATGCTGGGGTATTCTAAATGCATTGCTGAGGGCTTGGTCTCAGTGGGAGGGTTGATTATCGGAGGCCCATCTCTGTGTGGAGAGGGAGGGAGGGTTTCAAAGTAGCTTCATAACTTCACGTTATCCTTCAATATGAAGACCGTAGTGTTTCTCCTCGTACCTGAGGCGTATGCTTTGTTCGCGACTTCCCTTTAAAAGCGTTCCTCAACTCTGTCTTTCCCAGTCTGATCAAATCTCCGGTCTGTCTCTGCTGCCCTCAAAAATGTAAGATGAAATGGAAACACAATGCTCTCAAAATGTCTGTTCCTGGGCAAAGTAGCTGCGAACAGATGCCAAATTCTGTAGCAAAGCAAAGCTCCCCTGCACCAGGCTGCAAGGAGAACCACCCTGGTGTTGCACACCAGTGATCCTTTACACAACAAACAGTGCACAGTTACGGGGAACCCAGGCCGGGTGCAGCAAACCCAGTGGCAGTGAAGTGCCTGTGTTCAGATTGCTCCACCAGTCAGGACTGGCTGTAAAACTAGCTTGAGATGGTACAGCATCCAAAAAACCCTCTTGGGTTTGGTGTTTCACTTTTGATCTGAGAGCATTTCCAGTTAGGCAGTGGGTTTAGGGCAGTAGAAGACTCCCGGCAGCACCCAGGGAGGCTTCCGGGTTGAACGGGCAGCCGAAAGGGCAGCGATGCAGGCTGCGTGCAGAGGCTGCGCCAGCGAGGCTTTCATGGAACAGTCGTTCTTCGGAGTTGGCAAAAATGTGGGAGAGCTTGCTTCCAGCCACGAGATCTTCAGCACACGTTTGCGCTGGGGGTAAAGCATGGCTCAGCTCTAGCCAAAAGCTGGTTTTAGCCTGGGAGAGCAGTGTAGAATCATAGAATGGTTTGGGTTGGAAGGGGCCTTAAAGACCATCTAGTTCCAACCTCTCTGCCATGGGCAGGGTCACCTGCCACTGGACCTGGTTACTCAAAGCCCCATCCAACCTGGCCTTGAACAGTAGTTCTGCTGCATCCCATCAGGGGTGAATCAGGTGTCCAGGGGAAATGGGGGGAAAGCAGTGGTGTTCACTGAATGCTATCTCCTCCATCTTAACCCTTAGGAAGGAAAAACCCTTCTTGACCCCCCGCTCAGGTCAGCAGGACACACGGGTAACACCTCATCCTGTGAGCCAGGCACCAAACAGGGTCGCTTGTACCAGGGGATGTTCTTCCTTTGGAAAAAGCAAAAAGGCCAGGACCAAAATAGAGGCTGCAAAATAAAAGCAAGCAGTGAACCTGACCTCCTGCCTCTGTTTTCACCGTTGTGCTGCCAAACTTGCAGTTTGCCTGGTGGGAAGGCAAGCAGCATCTTCTGGGCAGAGTGGTCCAGGAGGAGAGCAGAGCGAACCAGCCTCGTTCTGCGCCTCTGTAGGATGCAGAGGGCCAGACAGCAAAATAGAAAATTTCCTTGGTTAGAAAGCTAACCAGGCGATGGCAAACCTGTCTGATTTACAGGTTCAAATGCGCTCAATTCTTCTCTTCATGAAGCTGATGGAGAATTTAACATCAGTAACACGAGGTACTGGTTTGTGCGTGTTCAAATGTCCTGGATTTATTTTATAGCAATGCATTTACAATACATTAAATACTGAATGGACAGCCAGACCTATGGAGGAGCATTCACCATTTTCCTCCAGCATTAGAGGTGCGATGGAGAATCCTGCAAGGCTGCTTCGTGCCTCTCCGTAGTCAGCCAAGCCCAGGCAGGTTCTAGCACTGAGTTACGTGTTTCAAAAAAAAAAAAAAAAAAAAGGNAAAGGCTGAGAAAATGAAGAATGCCTCAGGATTCAAACTTAAAAGGGAGGAATAAAAGCACCAGAGCTGAAAATTGGGAATGAGAGTGGCACAGGTTACAGAGCATTAGACAGCGAAGTGATGCTGATGTATGTTAGTGTAGGTCAGCGGGTGTTAGACTGTCATGAGCGCTTTTGTCACTGGGGGAGTGAATTTGTCCCCCTTAAATTTCCCACGAAGGCGATAGTTCTTGTATCCCATGGAAAACATGAGTCTGAATCAAGAAGAAATATGTTGAAATCAGGAAATAAAGCCGGCCTGTAACATTAAGAGGGAGAAAATCCTGGTGCAGTGCTTGGCATCAAGGGTTGTCCCCAGATGTCTGATGGGGCTCGTGCACTGCATTCCCCATGCGTGCCCCTTCCCAGCTTGTGGCTTGAGCCTGCCTGAGGCTGTGCTGTCCTGTCTTGCAGCCGTCTGTCTGTCCAGGATCCTGATGCGCTTGGCAGAGCAGCCGGGCTGAACTGGAAAGGGGCTTTTGCGTTTGTGCTGCTGCAGAGGCAGGAGCGGGGTTTGTGCCTGGGGCAGGACCCGGCTGGAATTCAGGATCTCACAGCTGGTGACTCCTGAATCCCCAGAGCGCTGCTCCCGTGGCCTGGCTTAAGTTCACTCCTAGTAATTCAATTAGCAAATAATTGGCCGTGCAGCATGTGAAGCGATACTCAGTTGGGAATTAAGGTCCTGTTGCTGTCACGAGTCATTTGTTTTCCACCCTGGAGGTGGCAAAAGAGAGCAGAAGGAGCACAGTAGGCTTTTTTTGGTGTCTTTAACACCAAAATACATGTTAAATTCTGATTCCCCAGTTGGGTCTGAACCCAGACCTAACTTATTCTTCCCTTTTGCCGGAGCTGTCAGGTGTCGAGCTGACAGGACAGGCTCTGACCTCGCGAGGTCCAGCCTCAGCTGGCTCCTCCATGGTTGGGGAGGGAGAAGATCCCCATGATGGAACTTGGGTGCCGACCTACCCACTGGTGTGCAGCTCCTGGTGGGCTCACCACCGCTGTGACACTGGCCAACCCCTTCCCCTCGTCCCTTTTGCAGGCAACATGTGAAAGGGGCTTTGCAGCCATGGAGGAGACACACCAGAAGAAGATTGAGGACCTGCAGCGGCAACACCAGCGGGAGCTGGAGAAGCTGCGGGAGGAGAAAGACCGCCTGCTGGCAGAAGAAACGGCTGCCACCATTTCAGGTACGGGGACACACTAGAGAGTCCCCCGCAGTGGGGCAGCTCCGTGTTGATGGGATCATGGGGATGGCGTCTGCTCCGGTGTGGAGGAGCAGAGCATGGGGTGGGCTGAGGGCTGGGTGAGGAATCACAGGGAGATGGGGAGAGGCTGGTGGGACATACATTTTGGATGAAGGCCCATCTTCTGGTCCTTCTCCAGGCTTGGTACCCCTCTCCGTGGCTGTAACATGGTCTGATCGGTTTTCCATTCCATCTCAGAAAGGCGTTAGTCATTCCTGTGGTTAATTTATTGTGGATTCCACACTGAATTAATTCTTCAGCATCCCAGGAAGTTTTAAAGCGCTGGAGCCCAGGGTCTCTGCATTAGGAGTCCCACAATCCTGGAAACAACATGTGAATTGGACAATCGTTTGGACTTCATTAAAAAGTGGGGTTTGCAGAAACCCCTTTGTTACTTTGCAGCCAAGGGCACAGACTGGAGGGGCCGCAAAGCAGTGGGAGGTTCGCTGGGATGACTTTAAAAACAAACAAAAAAAACCTCAAAAAACCTGTCCTTGGGTGGGGCGGTGCTGGGTGCTAACGCTGTGCTGTCCCACGCAGCCATCGAAGCCATGAAGAACGCGCACCGGGAGGAGCTGGAGCGAGAGCTGGAGAAGTCCCAGCGCTCCCAGATCAGCAGCGTCAATGCCGACATCGAGGCCCTCCGAAGGCAATACCTGTAAGACCGTCGTTGTCCTCTGTCCGCCGCTGTGTCTCGCAGGGAAATCACACGTGTGGGAGACCCCTTTGTCCCTTTTGATTTCGGCAATGAGTTAGGGGCAGACCTGTTGTCTTAGGGACCTTTTCCCTTGGTCCCGACCCAGCTGTGCCCATCAGAGGCTCCTGGTTGCCTGTCATCTTTTGGGCTCCAGGTTAATGTCCCCACACTACCAAAATTCAGCTGCTTTATGGTTACCAGAAGCAGCAGATGTGCAGAAACGGTGCTGCTTTTCACACAGCTGCAGCAGGAGGGTTGCCCAACCAAATCTAACCGGGTGAGGAGAAAGCACTTAGCTTTTCATGGCAAGGCTATCTTCCCGTGGGAGCAGAGCAAAACAGCCAAGCAGCTTTATTAAGCTTGATGCATCTACGTAAGATGTGTAGGTGTGCAAATACACCCGGTCCTGAGTGCCCAGAGCAAACTTCATAGATCTCAGCTCAGTTTTTGGAAACCTGAAGAAGTCCTGCCATGTAACCTCCTAGAGAAAGACCTCCTGTCCCTGTTGTTGCCCAAGCACCGCTGCGCCAGGAGAGGGAAGGGCTGGCTCGCTCTGGGCTTGAGGTTTCTCCCAAAGGGAGTATGCAAGTCCTCCTCCTCCTCAGTGCTTAGATCCCTGTTGGGTTGTCCCAGGACGCTGGAGGAAGGGTGGGCGTGGGTGGGTGTCTGGGTGTGTGCGGGGAGGGCGCTACCTGACGTGTGTTTCGCCAGGGAGGAGCTGCAGTCGGTGCAGCGGGAGCTGGAGGTGCTTTCGGAGCAGTATTCGCAGAAGTGTTTGGAGAACGCCCACCTGGCGCAGGCGCTGGAGGCTGAGAGGCAGGCCCTCCGCCAGTGCCAGCGGGAGAACCAGGAGCTCAACGCCCACAACCAGGTGAGGGTCCCTGCCATGCCCAGGGCAGCCGGCGCAGGCAGGGGGTGACGGGTGAACTGCCCGACAGGCAGCGCGGTGGGCTCTGCCCCGAGCCATGGCCACGCTCCCCCTTTCCACACTGGCTCTCCTCCTCTTCCCAGGAGCTGAATAACCGCCTGGCTGCGGAGATCACGCGATTGCGGACCCTGCTGACCGGGGAGGGCGGGGGAGAGGCTGCTGGATCGCCTCTCACGCAGGGCAAGGATGCCTATGAGCTGGAGGTGAGCTCTGCTGCGCCGATGGGGCAGCACTGGTGGGCACAAGTGACTGTGGACCCCTGGGAACATGCCACAGCCATCCATCCCTCCATGCATTGGGTCTCCCTGGCTGTCAGCACTGTGCATTGTGGGGTGTAATGGGGTCAGGAGCTTTTAGGAGCCCTTATCTTCCCTTCTCACCCGTCGACCAGACACCCTTCTGCATCCCCTTCTGGTCCCCTGGGATCCAGTCCACACAAAGCAGTGGGGACTAACAGAAACCGAGGGGTGCGCAGGGAGCACATCAGTGGTGCAAGCTTGGGCAAGGTCCCACAAGACCCAGGAACGATTTTCTTGCATGAACCAGTGGCTTTGCGGTGCTGGTGTGGAGCCAGCATGGGTCTGAGCCTCCAGCCCTGGCTTGGTTGTCACCGGGCACAGTGGGTGAGCATCTCGGGATCGCACTGCGTCTGCTCAGGTACGAACACGCGCTGCTGTTGTTCCCACAGGTCCTGCTGCGGGTCAAAGAATCAGAAATCCAGTACCTGAAGCAGGAGATCAGCTCCCTCAAAGACGAGCTGCAGACGGCACTGAGGGTAATGCCCGGGGACAGTTCTGCAAATCCTCTAACAGGCTGTGGTCTGCTCCTGCGTGTGTGCGCGCGCACGCTTAGATTTCAGTTCAGTTATCCCCACGTTTGAAACAACATTTAATTTTCCCCTTGAATGGAATTGAATACCCATTTTGGTGTCATCAGTAAAGCACTCCACAGCCGTATCAGCTCAGGATTTACCCCTTTTTCCTTCTTGTGGGAAAAATCCCCTTCAGTGTTTTTTCCCTTATTTCCTGTCAGATCAGATTTGAAGTGGCAAAAGTAATCGGGGTTAGAGATCTGCCCAGCCTCCCAGCATCAGATCTGGTTTGCTCCAGACGGCCTCTTTGCCAAAGCCATTTCTGGGAATTCTGCTTGAATTCCGTGTCTTTGCTAAAATTAAAACCCACAAACAAGTAATCCTGTACCGAAGGGGCTGCGTGCACAGGCAGCGCTGTGTGCTCGCCGCTGGGCTCACAGCTTTCTGCCTATCTCAAGTCCCGTACTGCTGAAATGTGTGTGTTGGCCCGACCGAGCGTTTCTCCCCGCTGCCGGCTCTTCTTCCGCCGGCGTTTGCCAAGCTGCTCTTCAGTGCATTCACAGCCCTCTCGGCTCCAGCTTTATGTCTGACTCCATTGGCTTGTTCTCGTTCCTTTGCCAGGATAAGAAATACGCCAGCGACAAGTACAAAGACATCTACACGGAGCTGAGCATCGTGAAGGCCAAGGCAGACTGTGATATCAGCAGGTTGAAAGAGCAGCTGAAAGCAGCCACAGAAGCTCAGGGAGAGAAATCCCCTGTGAACACCACTGTATCGGGATATGGTCAGTCCTCCTCCAGCAGCTCTAAGCCATCGTGGGTTTCCCGAGCTAACACGTGCATCCTGGCATACACGCCCTTGCGCGGTAACGGGTCCAAGTGGTGCTTTTTGGCCATTTCACGCTACTTCCCACCTCTGCTCCTTGCGGACAGTCTCACCGGAGATGGCAGGGACCAGGCAGACCTGAATTGCCCTCCCGTGGCAGTTCCTCCTTCCAGCCCTGTGGATGGGAAGCTGGTGGGCTTTGAAAGCCTTCTGGCACTTTGTATTGGGGAAAAACCTCACGCTACATGCGGTGCAGGGGAGCGGAGACCCCCGAGAGTCCCCTCTGCCCTTCTGGCAGCGCTGCTTGAGTCGGGCTCATTGGGGCACTTGCCCAGGCTGGGAGGGCAGAAGAGCCCCAGCCCTGCTCCTTGCAGGAAGCCCACAGGCACCACGCTAACGCTGTTCCTTTTGCTTCTCTCCAGATATTATGAAATCAAAAAGCAACCCTGATTTCTTGAAGAAAGACAGATCCAGTGTTAGCCGGCAACTAAGGAATATCAGGTCAAAGGTGAGCTCAGATCTCCTTCCCCGTGTGATGAAAATGCCCAGCGTTACTCGCCGGTGGGGTCCCAGGTGGGAAAAAAATGGTAGGAGAAGAAAACTGAGAATTTCCTGGTCACTAGTGCTGACCTGGATGGCACTGGGGAGAAAAGTGAGCTTTGGACGGCGAAACGGCTGGGTGTGCAGCCAGGCAGGGCTCCCTCCCCCTGCCGTGCCCGGCAGGGAGCACGCACTCCTGACCCTGCTGAGACCGAGGCGTGAAGCTGCTCCCCGCTTAAAGACGGACAAAGTTCACCCTGTTCTTTGGTCTTTCACAGGAGGACTCTCCCAGTATTTGCTCCCTGTTTTCAGTTGAAATTTAGGTGGTGTCAATAGGTGGAAATGTGCACATCATTCTGGGTTTTACAGTGTTCATCACTGCAAGATTTTTGGTCTTCGTAGGGAACAACGATGCCTTGGTCCTGGGCATATTTAACACACGCTTTGCTTGTGTGTTAACACGGTGCAGATGGCCCTCTGTTTCTCCGGCTGTTCTGTACTTGCTGTTGGTCCCAAAGCCCAGTGATGCTGTGCCAAGCGCGCCTGCTTGGCTTGCTGACTGCCAGAGTTACATCACCTTACACACTGGCTGTTCCTGTGGGACCACAGGGATAAAAAGGGCAAATAAAGCCGCTGAGAAGTCATCGTTAAACATAGGTCAGTTGGAAGGAAGTTCAGCATGGGCAAAAACTTGCTTTGCCCCTCACCACTGGATATCTGGTGTCTCATGCTGATGTTTGAAGCGGTTGGGATGTTGGGCAGAGCGCAAAGCCAGGCAGGCAAAAGGCTTCTAGCTCAGTGCCCACGATGGGGAAACGGTCACCACCTGAGCTCTGCGAGCGGCAGGTCATCAGCTTGGGGTGTCTGTGCTGCACCCAGTAAATACAGAGAGCATCTCTGCGCATTTCAGGGGCAGCCCAGACGTGCCGGGCCAGGTCTGATGTTGGGTTTCCCTTCACCGCTTCAACTTGGACCGTTTCTCGTGCGGTCCCCCGTGTGCGTTGCTTGGTGGGGGAAGGAGGAGAGGAGAGCAAGCATGGGCTCTGCCTGGGCACGCTGCCCGCTCGCATCGCTGCCGGGGCCGGGGAGGGTTGGGGCTGCGCGAACGCCAATGCATTCAGGATTTATGAGCTTCTTGTTTTGTTTTGTTTTCTTTATTTTGCTTTTTCCTCCAACAGTCCGTTATTGAGCAGGTCTCATGGGATAACTGAAATGAACCCGAGTCCAGGTTCCCTGCCACGTAGGTAAACAAACCGGCACCCACCAAGCGACGCAGCTGCCCACTGGAGCGGCCCACTTTTGCATGCACTGCTCACACCTCCATGGCAAACGAGAGCCCTTCTTCTCTTAATGACTGACTGGTTTATTTACGGCTAATTATTTTACTGGGGGAGGGAGAAGGGGAGGGGAGAAGTCAGCGTACCCAAGATCCATATGAAATGCAGTCTCTCTGGCTCTTCCCCGGGGAATATGGCTTTCTCGTCTTCCCGCTCCTCCCACCCTCGCCAACACAGCTAACCATCGCGGAGAGGATTTGGACGTGGTGGGGCACGTTTTCCCGTTCGCTGTGTTGGGAGCGCGGGACACTGAGTGTGCATGCTTGAATGACTCTGCATGCCTCAGACTAAACTTTAGCAACATCCAGGTTTTGTAGGGAAAACAGCCGTTTTGCTGTTAGCCGGGCGGAGGAGTGGGTCAGTGACGCCTATAAGTACATTTCCCACAAAAGGCCTGTAGCATGTAAAATGGTGGCCCCCCGTCTCAGCTGCAGAGGGGATGGTCCTGGGCTGCCCTAAATTTCCTTTACCCCTAATTGCTGCTTCTTTAGGTTGATCTGTGCCTGAGCAAAAGAGTCCTCCCCACCCAGTAACCTCCTCCTCCTGCTCTCCAGGCTTCCTCCAGCTCCCCAGTGTCTACCCCGCTGCTCCATCCCTTGGCACTCCGCCTCCATCCCACACGCTGGCCTGAGGCTTCCGAGCTCATCCAGCAAAAGGAGGGAGCTGATGAGAAATGAGGCTGATCCTAATGACCCAAATATCTCGAGTAACTGGAGCAATAGCTAATTTTCTGGCCCGCGGTAAAGACTGAGGTTAGAGCACCTGCAGAGGGAGGTTAGAGGAAAGAGGGGAGCTCCCCAGCAGGGTGGCAGAGGGGCGGCTGGCGAGCCCCAGGAGGTCTGATGGAGGATCCCTTTATCACAGATTTCATCCTACATTAGTCTCCCTTCATCAGGCTCCCGTCATCAGCAACTCAAATGGGTTGTGAGCCTGCCTAAGGGTTGAAATTACTGGAATTTGTACCATCAGGCAGAACAGTCTAATGGTTGCTGTTGTCTCCTTCCATCGAACGAGAAATCGGATGTACAAACTGGAATGCACGGGTTGCTGCCTATTTAAAGAGGCCCAAAGTAAACTTCCTTTAGGAAGTGTGTGCTCAGAGACTCGCATCCCAAGAGACTCTGCTGCCCGTTGCAAAGAAAGCACACGGCGTTTGCAAATTCAAACCAATCCATTTTAGTGCTTTCATTTCCGTGCTGCTTCCCAAAGCTGTTCTGTATTTGTGGGCCCGTGGGAGGAGAAACATTTAAAGAAATACAGTAACCATGGGAATCTGCGCAGCCTCGGGGCAAGTTTATCATGGAGCCCTGCCTTGATAAACACACGTTAAACAAAACCCAGCCCCAAACTCCCAACCTGCTGCGATGACTGTACAGTCCTCTGGCACCGCGCTCAGGGAAGTAAGAGGAAAAGGGGAGATGGCAGCCTGGTAGTAGAAGGGGATTTGTGTACAGGTCTGTAAATAATGGTCCGGCTGCGGAGTGAATTCCTTGCAGCTTGCAAGGCATGGGCTGGCAGGCAGCGGTTACCTGCGGGGCGCACGCAGGCAGCGTGTCCGTCCCAGAGCAGCTGCAGCCCAGCAGCGGAGGCTTTTACAGCGCGCAGGGGCAGAGCCGTTGCTCTGGGGGCCTGGCTGTCGGCCGGGGAGAAGCCTGTGCCTCCTCAGCAGCAGCAAGTATGGAAAACTCACTGGTGCTCTGCTCCCCTGAAGCTCTTAGACCACAGTTTCGGGGCTGCAGGAAGGAGGGAAGGCTGGCTTCAGGCTTGTGCATCTCCTTGGGCTAGTTTCAGGTTAAAGCTGTCTTACAGGGGGCAAGCAATTTGCTTCTGGGTTTCTGCCCCTCGCGCTGGTGTTTTCCTGGGTCCCCACACGAGGCAAAAGGAGAATTCACAAAGCCCAATGCCGAGGGCTAGCGGGGCGGGCTTTTCTGTTGGCTAGCTGAGTGTCGTGCATTGAAATCTGGATGCTGCATCTGAACTGGATCAGCCATCAGATCCTGCTAGACCCCGAAGCAAGCGTTTAGCGAGTCCTCTGTCTAACCCTGCGCAGTAGAGGCAGCTTTGGCTTGGGAGAGCCCCCAGGCTGGGGTGAGAGAAAGGGTGGGATTGTCACTGGCACCAAAAACGCGGTTTCCAGGGCTGCTTGAGCAAAGCCTGTACGTTGACCAGAGCCAGGACTGTCCCAGATGGACCCATGTTGAGCCGGTGCTGCAGTGGCACAGGAAGGACCAGCCTGCAGGTCCTGCTCAGCAGCGTAGCCGATCCGAGCTGGCCTGCCCGGGGCTCCCGCAGTGCCGGGGCTCCGCTGAAATTTCCCCAGCCATCGCTGCAACCGCAGGCTCCGGGGGGGGCGTCATTTTCCGAGTCAAGCTAATCCCGCTTGCAGCATGGTGTGCCTCTCATTTGCTTCTGGTACGTCGCCTGGTTCGTTTGCAATCTCACCCTCTCTCTAGGCACCATTCACCAGTAACCGCCCTCCATAACCGTGTGTTTTCTCTTAGCATGTCCCACTAATCTCTCCGCCAAGGAGGCCATTCTCCCGCTGCCCACGTCTCCTTTGCCTGAGCATCGCACCCTCTCTGTGTGCCAGATGCCCGCCGCCGCCTCCCGCCCGCCCGCGTCCGACGCTCTCTGTCTTTTGTCTCTCCCAGAGTCTGAAGGAAGGCCTGACTGTGCAAGAACGCCTGAAGCTTTTTGAATCCAGGGACTTGAAGAAAGACTAGTTCTCCCCGCTCCGCTTGACCACGCGCACCTCCCAGCTTGAGGCAGCACAGCACCAGCACCGTTTGTCTCTCGTTCCTTAACGACTGTCCTTGCTGTCGTTCGTCTTGACGCCCCCGACGGGACCCGGCGCCGCGGTGGCGGTGCCCCCCGCCGCCCCCTCCCCTCCCCAGCACCTTTCCCTGCTTGTGAGACGCTCCAGAGACTCTGAGAGGGAGAGGAAGGGATCGGGGTGGGGGGTTTTTTTCCCCTCTCTTCGGCGCTTTGTAGGAGAATCTTTCCTTTACTGTAAACCATTACACTAAGTGTCAGTATTAAGGCTCAGTAGCCTGTTAATAAGCTAGCTCTGTCGTACCAACCGTTTTGGTATGCAAGCAGGGCCTGGGTGGTATCGGCCATACCTAGCTCTTACTGCTGTCAAGAGACCCAGTGCTCAGAGCACGCCAGGAGCCTAATCTAACCGTTGATCTCGATTGCATTACTTGCACCTACAAGGGGGGGAAAGCCTGGGGGAAGCTGTCGGGGAGCGCAAGTCCGTGCCGGCGTACGCAGCCTGGAGGTACAACACTGACATCTCGCTGGAGAAGGACGCAAGAAGTGAATTCTCCTGCCCCGTGACTGTGCCGTATCCTGAATGTAGGCGATACCGAAGCCCGTGGAGCTTTGGTGGCTGCCCAGGTGGTTATGGATAGGGAGCTGCAGATACTCACCTGCACCGTCGAGTCCGCCCCATCGGCGTGTCTTTGCCTCCCGTCTCGCTGGTGGTCGGAGTCGGTGTTTCGGGGGCCGAGCTGTAAGATCACTTTCTTGCCTCTGTTAGATCAAGCCCAGCACTCTTTTTTTTTTTTGCTGTTACTCCCTTCCTCTCATTGAGTCCCGTGTATCCCAGGGTCTGTGCGCATGTGAAACTCCCTTTTCCTAGTCAAAGGAAAGTAGAGTAGAAAGTAGAGCAAATATTGACTGAAAATGCACAGTGCTCAATGCATATAATGCTCCTTTTTTATCAGCTTCTTGAATTCAACTCTTCTTGTCAGCAGGGCAGCTCCTATTTTAATTCTTTTATCTTTTTCCCGAAATAAAAATCTCAAAACCAGTATGTGCTTCAGACCTTCTCAGTCCTAGTAGCTTTTGTATTCAAAGCATACAATTCAGCACCGTGAGGCCGATAAACGGATACAAACTACAAGTGCGGTGAGGGAGCTGGTGGCGCCGGCTGCAGCAGACGGCCGGCCGAGCAGAGGTCGTCTTCCCAGAAGAAGCCTCCGCTGCTTTGCAGCAACAGTGCTGCCCCGGCACGGTGGCTTTGTCCCGGACTAACGAGAACATTTCAAGATGCCTCCTTGTAAAGACTCCAGGTCCTGCCTCGCCGATCGCCCTGGCCGGGACGAGGGCTGCAGCAGTGCTCCGGCGCGTTGGCTTCCCAAGCCTGCTCAGCTGCCAAGCGACCCGCAGCACGTCGGGCTGGGCTGTTAAAGATACGCCCTGGCCTTCGCGGGGAGCAAAGCTTCCTCTTGTCTTTTGGGAGATCAACCCGTGGCTGAAGCAGGCAGCTCTGTGTGCTTTCGCAGCTCATTTTGGGTCTGTTTACGCGGGCGGTACAAGTGCAGCCCTCAGAGCAAACTCTCGCTGGAGCGGTGAGCGCTGCGGGGCCGGTGACAGCCATTTCCAGTCCTGCCGGGCTGGACCACGATGGGTGCCGGAGAGCTCACCCTCATCCTCCCGTTCGGAGCAGCAAGTCTCTGTTTCAGCCACCGGACCCTCAGCAGGAGACAGCATCATCTCACTGCGGCCTGAAGCAGGATTTCATCCAACTTGTGTGGCTCTGCCATGGCCAAGCGCTTGGCTTGACACCTCCTGGGGCACTCGTTGCAGCGCACAGCCGTGCACGGCAGCCATCCGGTCCTTCCCACGGGATCCCCACTTGTCCCTGGCCAAGATGCCGGCACCATGCATGGGCAGAGCAAGTACGGAGATACTCTCCTGCTGCGGTGCCCTTTAATCTGTGTCTGGGTGTACATGGAAGTCCTGGAGATAGAAGCAGAGTAGGAAAAATGTTCAACCACTCGGATACAAAGGCTTTTCCCTCATCAGCAGGCACGTGCCCTCTAAGATGTTTTGATGTGCAGCCACTTGCGCTAATCTGAGCTCACCATAGCTCTTTCTGTAATCTGAGTGTTGGAGGACCCGGGAGCCTTCCCAGCCATGACCCACCTGGACTGCCTCTCCGATCAGCCATCAGCCACTCCCAGGAGTCTCAGTGCTGCTCCACGCGTTGCATTTGCTTTCACCCATCAGTCAGCAGCCG
The DNA here is from genome assembly GCA_003993805.1 of Himantopus leucocephalus. NCBI lineage: Eukaryota > Metazoa > Chordata > Aves > Charadriiformes > Recurvirostridae > Himantopus > Himantopus leucocephalus. The sequence goes on from RSEF01000014.1 coordinate 7,809,040, forward strand.
CCTTAGTCCTCCTATCCCACCATGGAGGAACGTGGCCTGTGCACCCAAAGCTGCTCGCCATCAGCTTCTCACCTGCATGATGGGAGTCCAAACTGGGAAGCTCCAAAGTGGAAATGGTCACCTTAGCGCTGTCCGGGGGCTGTGGAAATAACTGCTCTCACCACGCTGAGCCAGCTAATGACCAGCTAAAGCATAGACTGTTGGTGATAAACCCGTGTGTGTTGGTCATGCTTAGCTTTTCATAGCCATGGCATGGGGTCCTGCTTCCCTTCCAGCCAAGGAGATCCGGATGCAGCTCTCCCTGGTAGTAGCCCTTCCTGAATTCAACCTTCTCCAGGTCAAGTGAGCATGTGTTGTGCTTAGAAGTCCACTTCTGGAAGAAGAGGGTCCTTTGTCACTAGTCGTGTGTGGGGTTTCTCTCTCTCTCTCTCCCTGCTGGCATTTTGCACTTGACTGAAGTGAGAGGTCTGGGTCTCTGGTATAACCTCATGGTTGGCTGAAGGATGCGTGTTGAGGTCCCCGTGCTCACAGCAGATGGGAACATGACACTTCAGTGACATCTGTGAGAGGTTAAGGGCAATCTTTGAGTTGAAGCAGGGACACCAAGGCCTGCCAAGCGGAGTAGGTTGCAGGACCAGCAGAGATGTCAGTGCTGTGGCCCAGGTTCATCTAAATTCGGGCCTTTGCGTGGGTGGGACAGTGACTCCGTCCACTGTGGTTTGTATACTGTATACGCCTGATTGTGTCAGGAGACGGTCACCCGGCCCAGGTGCCTGGCTTTGTCCCATCCAAAGTCATCTGTCTGGCTCTCAGCAGGGATGACCTTTGCACTTCATCCCTGGCTGCTCTGGGTCCGTGGTGAGCTCTGCTCTTTGGCAGCTGTGATCTCCTGGCAAGAGTCCTTGGGACACAGCGTTTGGATGGCATGTAGGCCTTGTCATTGTCACTGCTCTTCCCTTACAAGATGTCACTGGCTCCAGGAGGACGCCCTCCTCCTCCTCTTCTCTCAAGATGTGTGGTGGGACTTTGTCCTTTTTAGCCAACCGAGCAGAACATGCACTGGTCTCCATCTCGCCACATCTCCAAGCAAAACCTGCTTTTTCTTTGCATACTGTATTTGCTCAGGAGCACTTATTTTAAGCATGAGGACTAGCTGTTATGTACCTTGCTGTTTGCATTGGCACGTCGGTGGTGTGGAGGACACAAGATGGACCCTTTCTGACACAGGGTCGTGCCACTGAGCATCGTGAGGCTCCCCACGGAGGGATGTTTTATGCTGTACGCTTGCTCAGGCCAAGAAATCCTCTCCTGGGGCTTAGCGTCCCTCTTGGGACTCGGCATTGGGCCTCGCGAGTAAAAGCACTTGATTCCTTTGCCAGTGCTCCTGCTTCGAGCCTTATTTCTTAACGTCGAGAAGGGCTGGGTAAGGGGAGGGCACACGCAGACCGATCGGGTGAGGAATCGTCCCCAGCTTTTGACTCAGCATGTGTAAATACATTGATTATTTTTTTTTTTCCCCTAAAAAAGAGGTGAGGATGGGCAGAAAGGCACTGCAGCGTGTTGGCAAAGGCAGCAGCACTTCGGTGGTGGCTGGCGCAGGAAGGCAGAAGGAGGTGCGATGAAGATGCAGTGGCACAGGGAGCTGTGCAAAGCAGGCGGGAACCGAGGACAGGGAGGGTCCAGGGACACACTTTCTGCTTCTGCTCGAGCCTTAAATTGCCCTACGAAGGGAGGCTATGGGGGAATATTCTTATTTATACACACAGAAAAACATAGCAGGGGGGGAAGTCACCCAGGAACGTTTATACAGCTCTTGCTTCCGTCCTGTAGATGTGCCCATACGCTAAGCGAGGGGTCATACGTAACTTCTGGGCCACTTGTGTCAATTCTTTGCCCGAGGCAACACACACGGTGCTTTGCTTCTCTCCAGTGGAGCACCATCAGGGGACCGGCATCGGCAGGAATGAAGCTGGATTTTCTTCTCCTCTCTTTCCTCTAGTTTGTTTTTACCTTATTGTCCATAAAATGTCAGTCCTCACATCACCTCCCCCCTTTTATGGGCTCCCTGAACCATCTGTAAAAGGATTTGAAGGTTTGCTAAGAGGGTCAGACCCTGGGGATCAGCTCAGAGGTCCGCTGTCAGGGAACTTCTATTTACTACATCTTGGCCAGCTTCTCTGGACCTTCATGTAGCTGAGAAAAGCAACAGGCAGGTTTGCTGGGGAAAAAAACCCACCCTGGCACTAATTACAGGTATAGCTGAAATAAAATGTGTTGGGTGGCAGGAGGACAGCCGCAGGGACCACGGCGTGCGGAGGGACAGGTGGGACTGGCCACCATTGTCATGGTTTTAGCAATGCTTAATAAGCCAAATGATTAATCTTAGTGCTGAACTTCATGGGTTTAAAATATTTATCGCTAAGCAAAGGGGTCTTTGGTGGTCTTATATGCTGTAGCTTGTCGGAGCAGACATCTTCCAGCAGGGAGTTGGGCTTCTTTGGAGATTAAAAGAGAGAACTGGGCTCTGCTGTCCTGCAGGTGCTGCAGGCGCTGAGAAGGGGCCTCTTGGCATCACCAGGATCAACCTCACCCTTTGGGGCAGCACGTCACCAGGTGGGAAGGCTGTGTGTGATGTCTTACAGCAGTAGCTATGAGTTCGGGGTGGGGGGGGTCCCAAAGAAAAGGAGGAGGAGGAGGAGGGAAGATGCAGTGGCATGCGGATGGCTGTTCCAAACTACTGCTCCAGGCTTCAGGCTCTGCTCCGCCTGCAGTCTGGCAACTACCTAAGCATCTCTCCAAAGCAAAAGGCAGTACGTTAAAGGCAAGAGGCCTTTACATTAAAGAAAGAGAACCTGCAGCACCAATAAGCAGCTGAAACCTGAAGTATTTCTGCAGAGAGCAGTGCTTAAAAAAAGAACAAAGGGAAAAAAAAAAAAAAAAACCAGCTGGAAAGCTCTTTACTNAGCCAGCTGGAAAGCTCTTTACTGATGGCAGCAGTCCTTAGTTATCCCGTTGCTTCTTCCTGCTCCAGCTGCGTCAGACCGTATACACGGCGTCACACGGGAAATGCAAGCTGCTGCCTTTTACACAATTCTACACTATGGATAGGGAGGTCTAGGAAAAGTCAAGGGCAGCGAAGGTGCAGGCACAGACGGCTCCAAGGATTATTTTTTTTCATGCATAAATTTTTCTTACCATTTCCACCATCTCCCCTGAAACAGACTGTGACCTTTTCTTTGCCTGCATATAAAAAAAAAAGCAGCAAATTGTGTTCAAAACTAGAGTTGTGTGCCCACTTGCCAACCAGAAGAGTCTCTTTTTTCCTGTAACAGAGCTGCACTGCATCAATGACGCTGCCCCAGCATTGTAAAATGTGTCACTTCTTTTGTACCAACTCTGCACCTGATCGCGCTCCCACTAGACCTTTGCGTTTTTTCGTGGTTCAGATACAGTACGTAGTGTGTTGGGAACACTTACGCACACGCACACTTGGTGTAGCTTGCCTTTCCGCTGTCAGTTTTTCCAGTTTTTTAGAAAAAAGCTTTGTTATTCTTCCCTTTTAAAAAAGTAATTTAAAACCTGTATAGTATTCAAAGCACGCAATGTAAATATTTATTCCTCAGAAATTAGTGGAGGGTTCTCTTTTGTGACCAAGTTGTGGTTTTCATTTTTAAATCTTGTTCTAACACAGATGTCCCACGTGGGGGCTGGGAGAGGAGCGCTGAGTGTGTCCAACCCACCCCATCTGCCCTGATAAACTGTTCTGTTTGGGTTTGATGACTGTTATAAAATATCTTCTCCAGCCTTTTCTGCCGACCTTTACCCTTAGTTTGGAATATACCTGTCCAAAGATTGCATACAGTCTGTTTGAGAACTACAACCTCACTGCGCTATAAACTTGGGGTTGTTTTTTTTTCCATTCAGAGAACTCGGTAATCTTGTATTTGATAGTGGCGTTAACACCGTGCGCGTGCAAATCTATCATCGCATAGAGCAGCAGCGGCTGCTCGGTGAGCGAGCCCACACAGCTGTCCCTGCGCAGGAGCCGGGGGCTGTTGCAGCAAGTGCAGGGAGCCCCCGGGTGCAGGAGGCAGCGGTGGATGCTCTTGGACTTCACAAGGGAACGAGACGCTGCTGTGTGGACACACATCCTGCAGCGGACTGCAACTTACAGTATGTAACTTCAAACATCACCTTCAGTACAATCTCGTCGCTCCCGAGTTGAGGTTACCTGTGCTCCTGTAGTACAAACCGCTCTCACCAGAGGTTCCCAGCAGGAGCGGGGAGCACCAGGCTGGAAACAACGCAGGTGTCGGCCCCAGCGTCCCTCTGAGACTCCTACAAGGAACCGAGGGGGTGGGACTTACCAGCAGAAACCTGATGAGCCAGACGAGTTGGTACCAATTGAACTAAGGCAGCTGGCCGTGAACTCGTAAATAACGAGTGCAATTACAACTATTTTCTTCATGCTTTCTTCACACATGCCTGCGTGCAGGATTGTCAAGAACATTCACTCTTTGTTCTAAACTAGAGACAGCAAAGTATGTTGTAAAACGCTAAAGACGATGGTAAGTAAAAAGCAGATAGGAATGCGCCGTCTTCGACCCGTGTCCACCCTCCTGGTACCTGGAGTGCTGGACGACTTGAGATTTTAAAGAATCATTTATTTGAAAGGATGAAGTTTTGGGGAGAGAAAAGGAAGCTCTGCAAGTCTGTGGGTGGTACCTGAAGTGGCACTGGCCGTTTGGGTACTAACGGTCAGTCTTCCTCCATTGTCCTAACAAGAAAAGAAGGCTTTGCCTTGGTTCTGTCTGAGCACAGCTTTAACTGACGACTGACCCGTAACCAAAGGGGACTCGTTCTGGATTAAAACCACGCACGCGCCACGCTCTACCACTTGTACTCTGGAAACAACCCAGTCTGGGAAATAACATCTCACATGTGGTATTTTCCCTCTGCAAAGAGGAGTCGGTGTTGGAGGCTCCTGTTTCTCAGTGTGCGCGAGTTCCTCTCTCCTTCCCTTCTCCCTTCCACGCCAGTTTATTTCAGTGCTTTTTTAAGAGCCACTGTTCCCGATCAACTGCTCGCTGTAATAGAAAAGCCACTTTTCCTCACAGTATTTATTCCTTACAAACTCTTGTGTGACACGCTAAGTTTCCATGGATGTAGCTGATCATTTTTATTTTGTAAATATAATTACCTAACTTTACATTAACTATATCGTAATAAACTATTTTTGCACCACCCTTTGCATGCTGTGTAGTGAGGTGTTTCTTTCAAAAAGGACACTACTCCACGGCGCAGAGGCCAGAGCCTGAAAATGAGTGAGCCGTTTGCTTTTATAGTCTCGCTTCACAAAGAAAATGCAACAGGTACCATTTTAATAGCAATAACATGTTTAAAGTAGCATAAATCTAACGCTGCTCAACAGGATTTACTAGATAATGACCTTCCTCAGCACCTTCCATAGTTGCTACGCCAGAGATCGCAGTAATGCTTTTTCCCCCCAGACCCACGCCAACTTTCTCAAACAGAATAGAACAAAGCTGCAATCTGTTGCTGTTACTCCATGTATCCTAAATAACACCTAAAGATCTACAGGAATTTTTAATTATTTGGATCTTTGCAACAACCAACCCCCAAGGACTGCCTGGCGTGCAAAAACCAGAAGATGATGTTGAGCTTTTCTGTGAAAATGCCAATCGTAGTGGCATTTATTAGGGCCGATCACAGCACTCCTGTATCAAGCAAAACTGGTAACAAAATGTTAAGACCTCTTTTCAAGAGATTTTGAGGCACTTTATATTCAGTATAAAGTAATTCTTACCCAGATGCTATTTAGAGTTTTGAAATTCCTCAGTTTACACCCATCTTTGTTCCACTGTGAACTGCAAGGACAGAGATCTCGCCTCCCTCTTGCTGTTCACTCGCTCTCCCCTACTCTGCTGCCGCCAACACAGGCGGTCGAAGCCACCCAACCAGACCAGGACACGGTGTCTCCACCTGAATGGACTGGGGTTTCCTTCCACCGCTCCAGCCGTGTCTGCTCTGAAGACCGACTAATCCCAAAGAACAGTTTCTCTCATTTCTTTCCAGACTTCCCTACACTCGCTTGCTGGAAGATGAGCTGTCATTAGTACCCATTCTCACGCTTTTACACTGGAACTCTGCTAATCTTAAACCAAAGGAAACGTGTACACAATCAAAACGTACTTCTGATTTCTGCCTCATGTTTCCCACAACAGTTTAACTTTAAACATTAAACAGTTAATGCCAACAAGAAAGGTAACTAAGGTGCTTAATCTCTCTATACAAACTTCAGCTTTGCTGTAGCCCTCAACTCTATTCTTCAGAGTTACTGATGTAGAGGAGCCATTGGGCTACAATTCCATTCCGCAGTATCCCAAGTTGGAAAATGTCCATTTCACCATTGAAAACACCTACCCAGCACCATACAAACATACCTTGTCTGCCCCAGGGCACGGCAACCAGCCTGCCCGTAGTTATAAGCCCTGTGAATGCAGTACTATCACAGCTATCCTCACAAACAACTCGCCAAACAGTTGGTCATTCCCTCTAGCGTGGGGATGACCCACAGCAAGGGACCTGTGGCACTTTAGGGTAGAGGGCACTTTGCTTCTCTGGAGGAGCTAACCTAAATTACACCCAGATGGATAATACAATTATGTCCATAATAAAGTCCATGAATGCTATCTGTTAAGCACTCCACCAGCCCTGTGAGGCAGCTCAATCATTTATTGTCTTTGGAAAAAAATCTGTAGTTGACGGGATTGTACTCTTCCCAAATCCTTTCAAACTCATCCAGAAAAGGCTTCACATACTCGGCATCCTCCATGACCAGCACGTTCTCCCGGTTGTTCTGGATCGCTTGGGTGGTCCAGTTGAGGGAGCCCGTGATGAGCGTCCTCCTGTCCACGATAGCGAACTTGTGGTGCATGTAACCGCTCTCCTGGTCATGGCGCACCTGGATCCCTACAAAGACACAACCGCTTCTTCAGTGGTAGCCAACACCGTCACCCGGGCCACAGCCACCCCAGCGCCCGGCCGTGGCCTGCCCCGCAGCGGCCCCTCTCCGCGGGGCGGCCGCCTCACCGGCGTGCCGGAGGAGGCCGATCTGGGAGCCCTGCAGCCCCATGTACTGAGCGTCGGTGACGATGCGGACGCGGACGCCGCGGCGGTGGAGGAGCCGGACGGCGTGGCCCAGCTGCGGGCTGGAGAAGGCGAAGAGGCAGATTTCGAGGGAGCGGCGGGCGGACAGGAGGCGCCTCAGGAGGCGGCTGAGGGCGCAGTCACCGTGCGGCAGCGGGCAGGGGCAGGGCCGCGCCGCCGCCCCGGGCCCCGCCGCCTCGGCCAGCAGCGCCTCGGTGCAGCTGGGCCGCGAGGGGAAGAAGAGCACTTCGCGTCGGGGCCGGGGCCGTCGCCACACCGCCAGGGCCAGGCCCAGCGCCGCCACGGCCGCCGCCAGCGCCAGCCCGGCCCGCCGCTGCGCCCCCGCCGCCCACATGCCCCCGCCGCCGGCCCGGCGCATGCGCGGTGGCTCCGAGCGCGGCAATGGCGGGAAGTTCCCTCAGGGGGCCGCCCGCCGCCGCGGCGCGGGGTGTGGAGGGACCGCCGGCCGCAGCCGCCTCCCGGACCCTCGGGGCGACGAGGGGGGGAGTCGGGCTGCTTTGGGGAGGGGGGAAAGACGGGTCGCGGGCGCGCCCGGAGGCACTGAAGAGCCGCTGCCGGCCCTCCTCAGCCCGGCGCCATCTGACTGAGCCCACCCCGAACGCCAGCGGGCTGCGCGGCACACGGTCACCAGCTGCCGGCCGAGGGGACGAGGGCCACAGAACCAGGCAGAAAGGGGCCACCAGCTGCCGGCTGAGGGGACGAGGGCCACAGAACCAGGCAGAAAGGCTGGGGCTGTAACTGCAGGGCGGCCGTGGGTCCCTCCCTCCCTCCCTGTCAGGTCCAGGCTGCTCTGCCAGGCAGAAAGGGCAGTCGCGCCGGAATAAAGAAAGATCCAGCTCTAATCAGTTTGTCTTTAAGGCGTATCGTTCAGAGGGAAGGAGGGTGGTGAAAGATGGCTGCAGACGTGCTTTTTTTTCTTTTTTTTTGTTAATTAAGTTGTGCGCATACCAGCTATCACTGACAGCGAAAGGAGCGCCTGCGGCCTAATCTGTGAGCTGCGGGAACTTGCCCGGACAATTATTTGGTAATCCCACTTATAGATGTGTTCTGGCAGGTGAGCACAGCTGCTTTTAGCTCCACAGGAGCCCTGGGTTCACAGACTTTAGCAACTCCTCCCCCCTTCTTTCCTGCGGGTATTTTATACGTGTTAAATTAGTCGTTTCCTTGACCTGGCTCAGAAATGACACATTATCCAGAGTCTGGTTGTCTGTGACACAGCCCTGTTTCGGATGAGGACGGAGACGGATCGACACTGCGTACAACTGACCACTTACACAAGCGCAAGGAAGAAGAAGAAGCAGCCTCAAGGTTGACCTGGTGATCACCGTTTTGCTGTCTTGGAAGAAGCCACGCCATGTTCAGAAACATGGGCATTGCCAACGGGTGCTCATGCACCAACTGCGGGTTAGATAGAGACTAGGTTTTAACGTGGGATTGCGTGGGAGAGCTCGTCTTTAAAAGAGAAAAACAGTTCAGCCATCGAGAAGGTCTAAATGCCAAATAACGTCTTACCTGTTGTGTTACACAGCTCTGAATTGGACCAGAATAGCTTTCAAGTAGAAAAAAAAAAAGAGTAGTAGATTACATAAAAGATAGCCACAAGTGCTAGAAATTCTGCCTCACTAGTCCACACTTCTCTAATGATTCACCCCACGATCAGTGGGCTTTGGTTCTCCCTCAGGAGTAGTGCCTGGCACACCGGACGCAAGAGGCACGTACTATTCAAAGCTTCCTTTCCTGGGGACAGAGCTCGAGCACCTCTTTTGGCTCCTGTTTCCCTATTGACAATTGGGAAACGCAAGCCTTTTTACAAATCCTGACATTAAATAAGAGGTTAGTTTTTGAAGTGACAGAGTAACGCCTTTTTCCAAGCATCTGTTTGCTGTTTGAATATCCTGCGGTCGTTTTATGTCCAGTTAAGCATTTTCAATTAATATATGGAGGAAGAGATGCTCAGATACGTACAAGAAACTAATACATACAAAGTTAAGAGGAAAAGACCTGCTGAATTCTGTAAATTAGATCAAGGCTAAGATGCAGGAATTACCTTGTGGATCAACTGCTGCTTCTCCCACCCCAACATACATGCACATTAAAATCAACACAAAACTAGGCTTTGTCCATTTTACAAAAATAGCTCTTAATGAGATTTAATGCCTGTCTCTATTTTACAGATGTTCCAGACAAAAAACCAACCTGCATATTTTATACATAAGAACAGAACTCACAACAAGTTGGAACATCCCGTCGGAGCTTGAGTCTTGTTTGAATGAGTGTAGAAGGTCACCTGGGTAAAACCTGCCTCTAACTTGTTAAAAATGTCTATGGTAACATCAAGTTTTCCCAACAATGATCCAGGAAAAAAAAAAACCAAACAAAAAACTTCACAACAGGAACAGTAATTCCTTACAATACTGATAAGGAATATCTGTTTAGGTAATTAAAAAATGCACCAATGTTTCCATAAACTATTAAGCATTCAAAATGGCTACTATAGAGTTATAGAAGAAGGGAGCACCTACAGGTTGGATCTTTTCTGCTTAACTTAATTAGGAAGCTAGAAAACTATTTCTGAAGACAAAACACCACCAGCAACCTTACCCTGGCGAGGTTATCTTCATTACCTGGAAGTTTCTCAACCACAGGCAAAACAAGGCGAGTATTTTACCCTCTAGAGAGGCAAGCAGGCTGCATTTTGAGACTTCTTATATTACAATTCTCCCTCCCAGACAAGATTTCCAAAGCAAATGCTGAACCTGTCTCAAGTTAAGATATAAATAAATAAAGTGGAGTGACAGGACTCCAATAGGATATCCCGACTTATGCTACAGCAGAAAATAGTCTCTTCTTAAATCCGAGCATAAAGTGGTTTGAAATAATTTACACACGATCCATACCCTGTGACACGGCACTTATTTTTGGTTCTTGTTCTCTCAGGCATTTAGGAGATTTACGTGGGATTCGGAGAGATTAACTATATCCATTCCCAGGAGTTCCACATGTTGTCACAGGTACCCAAGTCTTGCCAATGAACTCTAAAACTGAGGTCTGCTGCCACACCATAATGCTTAATGAGGACAGTACAGGATTTTAATTAATTCACGCTGATTCTTTGAGTGTTGCTGTATTTTAGTCTTGAGTGTGGAGGTCTAGATTTAGAGTTGAGTTTCAGGACAGACAGCAGCACTATTTATTAGCACTTATTAGTCCAGTCTCACAGCAATTAGAAAAGACTCAAGTCATTCTTCAAATTAGTTTGAGGACCAGAAGAACAGTGATGAAGTTTCACTATCCGCCTAATGCACGTGCTGCAGGCTCAGCAGAGGTAACTCGGGGTTCCCTGCGATTATCTGAAGGCAGCAAGTGAGGTTTGGGCACTCTTTAGTTCCGGGACTCTGAGGACGTCGGGCTGCGAACCGTTGACATCAGGTGGGACTTGTACGTCTTGCTCAGGCCAGTCATCCAGAACTTGAGAAGCTTGACGTTGTCTTCCTCTGCAGCTCCCAGAATGCTCAGCAGTTTTTGGGTATCCTCCTTGGGTCTGCTGTCCACTTTAGTGAATTTAAAGAGGACCTTCACTTTACTGCAGAAACAAGAAACTCCTGTCACTATTACAGTGGACTTGCAAGCATCAAACAGGCAATGAGCAGTAACTGTAGCTTCTCTTGGTACCTACTGCAACTAAATGTTAATAAAAGCTTCAAACAATATCCCATGGAAACTATTCTCATGCTTTGAATGAAGAAGGTGGTGGTGGGGAGAAGAGTACAAGAAAAGGGGGGATCAGTTAGGGGGATTACTCATTTTCAGTAGTAATATGCATAATTCTAGTCTGTTTTTTCATTCTAGCAAAAAGTAGAACAATTAATTGTCACAACTAGGAATCTCCCTGGGAAACACATCTAGTGCCCATCTGGCCTTCAGGTGAATTCACAAAATCGTAATGTTCCGTGAATTATTTCACATGACTTGCTTGCTCGTCCTTTATAACTACTTGCACCTTTGAAATGTAGGGCCTGAAGGCACAATCATGACATCTGTTTGGCATGTTATCTGCACTGGAATATAGCGCACACTGACAGGCGTATATGTGTATTTGCATACTTAATCCTCATAATATATATAAGGCAGACAAGTATTGTCATGTAGGTAACCTACAGATGCATGAACTGAAGCATAAAGGTTAAGAACTGCTGAAAGCCAAAAAGAGAGTTAGGACCAGAGTAGAAGAGCTCCGATATTCTTAGCTCCCAACAGTAAAGCCAACTACTCTCAAGACTAAAGCAGAAGTTACCTGACTACAAGTTTGCCCTGTACTCCGCTACAACCGTTCCAGGATTAGTGCCAAAGCTGTTCCTCTGAAAGCAATGTAGTCATACTTACTTCATCCACTCCTCCTTCAGGCAAACAAGGCACTGATCCACAACATCTACAGAAAGGTTCTGGTTCGTCAGGGCAGCTTCGATCTTGTTCAAGATTGTAGGGCCAACTACAGGATCAGAAAGAGGGTGAAAAAGGGTGTGAAAGAGGACACACAAGCTATCGGTTACCTGCTTACACCATCACTAGTAATTGTTAACAAGGACTAGTCCATTTATTCTATGGCCTGGGCCTGAACACTTGCTGGAATTACAGACAAGAATACCTTTGTTCCACCTCTTATTCTGTTCAAGAGCACCAGCTCCCACTCATTTTTCACCAGTACTTTGGTCTGGTGCATTAACGCAGCTTCCTCTATACACAGAAAGCTACACTATTAATAACAGCAGAGCCAATTTCAACATAGAATTTGGCTTGATTAGTTCACGGATAATAATCTTCCTCGAGTCAGGAGGAAACTTACCTGTTCTACAAGGTGGAAAAATATACCCCCCAGTGGCCTGCCTTGATTTCATTTCCATGAAAGAGGAGCTAAAGATCATCCCACTAGAAAAAAACGTTTGATCCAAGAAGCAACATGGAATTTTGTGACAGATCCTGGGACATGCACACAGGTTCAGGGGCCTTCATTTTCTTCAGACACGCTTTTAAACTGAAGTTGTTTAGATTTCGTTGTTTCTAGTCCCATATCAAAAGCTCATTAAAAAATGCAAAGTTATGAAAAAATCTTCATGCTTTGTACAATATACATAACATATATATAAAAATACAAATCCTCAATTTTAAAGTCTCCCCTTACTCTTGATTTAATGTTCCTCTTGTTAAGGGCAGTTCCAGGATACTTAGTAAAAAAACCAAACTGACAACCAACCCAAGGCATTCCTTTCCAGGACCACTTTTTGGAATTCCCTAGGAGGCTATTTTCCCACCAGTCTAATGGTCTAATAAGTTTGATGCTGTGGTGGAGAAAAGACCTTCCAGCGACCATTTTTGTCCAGAATCTTCTGGACATGCCACTGGTTGGATGCAAAGTAGACTACTGTAATTATACATGTGGGACCTACCAACAGCTGCCAGAGCACAGAAGAACACCACAGAGGGAGTAAGGCTCTGCTTTGCATTGCACCTGTATCTTCAGGGGACAGAGCAGGAAGGATTTACCATCTGTCAAGTCTTTTGAGAGTCAGTGAGGCTGATTCACTTAAATTAAGACTTGCCAGAAAACACGAGAATGATGGACCTGACCCAAATCACACCTTGGTGCCAGTATTCAAGTCCTTAAACAAAGTAAGAAAAGAAAAAAAAAAAAAAAGAAAAAAAAAGGCCTGGGCATTTCTGTATCAGTCATACTCGTCTACCAAGTGGAACACAGAGGATGAGTAATGTCATGGTCCTTATAAGCTAGACTTAATTAAAATAAACACACAAGTATTCCAGGATAGAAAACATTAATTGTGGGTTACAGAATCATTTCCCTACAATTGCTACTGTACCCCTGCTACAGAATTCATTTCTCATTTCTGAAAATTAATAAGCAAAATGCTGATCAGGTAAAGCAAACCCTTTATAATTACACAGACTGTGGTAAACCTCACCTCCAATAGCAGTACCCCAGTTGCATACTGACCTGGCTTCCTTAAGGGCCAGTACTTTAACGGCATAAAGATCAAGATGCTCTTTTAAAAACCTCAGTGATACAGGTTCGTTCTGCTTTCAAATCACCCACCTCGATCTGCTGCAACAGGGCTACCGCTGGTGACAACAAACTCGTACTTGTTGAGGGACTGCTCATCATCAAACAGAGTCGGGTAGAGACTGGAGCGGGTAGCAGCGCGAACTTCCACAAGGACCGCAAACTCTAGAGCAACAAGAGCCCAAAAGAGCATTAACTGTACCAGCCCAGATTCTAAAATCCAGCTACATACCCTGCTCCAAGCACAGCTTACAATATTTGGCCCAGCATTAACTTTTCCTCGGTAGGAACCAGGACTGTCAGCTATAGCACGATCAGTGCTTAAAGCAGGTGTCACACCATTCAACTACTCATCAGGCAGGGGTATGGGGAGAAAAATAATGAAGTGGTACAGGTTTTAGTTCATGCAGCATTGTTAGGCTATCTGCCAACACTTACTAAAAAATAATAATAATCTTGTGTCCTTTAATATAAGATAATAGGGAAAGGAGAGGGTTCTGCAACAGGTTCTTACCAGATGATAATATGTGGGATGGGATTTGGACCTGTGGGCTAAGCCCTAGGAAGTTACACCGATACGCCTCTTCATACTGGTCACTGTAGGGGATGATCCGCACACAACCAACAGGCAGCATGGTCTAAAGAAGCAAGGAAACACGTCAAGAGAAACACTGGAGCTAAACTAGTAAAGTACAACTTTCCCCTGACTTCCAGGGCCAGCCAAGACTTGGAGCACAGCTCATGCAGATACTCCTGATTTGGGGGATCAGAAGTATCTTACGCAGCTTGAAAGACTATGCAGCTGCTGAGGACGACCAAGACATCCAAAGGTTGAGGGTTTTTTGATTGATGAGTTTATTTTTGTTTGGTTGGATTGGGTTTTGTTTTTTTTTTCCAAAGCCACATAATTTAGAACACATTCCCCACAAGACTGCATGTCAGAGACAGGTCATTATGAAGGCTGGACTACTAGAGAAATATATGCAAAAACATGCATCCAGGAAACAAAGGAAGAAGTTTCTACCCGTAGCACGTCAAAAGCAGACTGGACAAGATCCGTATCTCGAGCTTTCCAGATGACCTGGTTCCCCATCAGAACATGCCAAGCCAGCATGCGGAATGCTGATGCCCCAAGAACCTGAAAAAAAAAAAAAAACATTCTGCATTGGTTATGAAAATTAGTGAAATGTCTGGATTGCCCTGTCAAAAACATGACTGACACTTAAGAAAATGGCTAGACCGGACAGCAGAAATTAACATGAAAATTTAGCAGATCTTGTGCACAGAGTAATAGCTCTAAACCACAGCACCAAGATCAAGTATTTCTTTGACCGGTACGAAAGGTGTTGGACTGTCATGCAAAACAGTATCTGCCCCCATCTAAGGTTTCAAGAACAAACAGCACCAAAGTATCGCTTTGCCAACATGCCTAATCAATGATCCAATTCAACATCAAGCACATTAAGAAAACAACAGTTTCACTTCTTGGTTGCTCCAAATTCTTCAGCGCTCTGGCTAGCCAACACCAATCAGCCCACCCGCCCAAATCAGTTTGTTAAGATGGACACAGGCCTGTTTTGAATGGGACTGAACAACTTCTCTCAGATGATAACAACTTTCAGGCATTTCTCTGATCTGGGTTATGTTCACAACAGCGATTCAGGCATGAAAGGTGAAATATTCTTAGACAAGCCTCCAAAGGCACACAGTTGCAATACAGTGGTATAGTTCAATAGCTTCAAGCATTTTAAATTAGGAGACGGTAGAACACAAGGAGGCTAAAGAAATAAAGCAGACTGTGGGTCAAATGCACTGAACCTTCCCCCTCAGCCAGGTAACTGGAAGCACTGGAGAAAAGCTAGATCTGTCCAGAACCATTTGTTTTTTTGTAAATTATTTTTTCCCCTCTGAAACACTTTTGTTTTAAGCAAATAATACTTGGCTTTGACGATGCTGCACAACCTCTGCATTAAATTACTGTCACTCCTCTTGGGAAGAAGAAAAGTGCAGAATTTGAGAGAAATCATATGATCCCACCCCACATGACTGATGATCACTAGAGGCCCACGTGATTGCAGAGGAAGGGTGAGTCCTCAGGGACGCAGTTAACACCGTGTTACTAGCTGTATAGGCACTGTGTTGAACACAGAACCAGGAAAGAAGTGCAGACTGCAGGAAATATATATATCTTTTCAAAAAGCATTATCAGGAGAAAAGAGGTTATTAGCTTGTGAATTCAGCATCAGAGTAACCGTGCTCCTCTTTTACCTGTCTCATGTGCCTGAGAGAGCGAAAGACAGACAACCTTCTGTGAGCTACATTCCAGCTGTTGCAATCTGGCATCAGAGATGTTTCAGGTGAGCATTTAGATAGCTCCTGTCCTTCTACAACATCTGGCTGGGAAGAAGGCTTCTCTTCTTCCTCGGAACCATCCCAGCCTTCCGACTCTTCTTTCAGGTCTAGCAAAAAAAGGTAGAGCGGTCAGAAAAACTGCTGCTCTCTAGGCATGGGAACTGCCTCAGAAGTGCCTACACACACTGTAACCAACTGATTTGGGGTATATCTGGGGAGACAGAGTTCAGAACGCAGGAACTGAAAGTACTAGTGTCACAGCCACCCCGAGGTGTTAATGAAGTTTCATAGTTCAGACACACAATAACCACTGAAGGGTCAAGAAGGAACTTTCATCTTCTACAGGACACAAAGTCTCATCTTTTGACCAGCTATGTCTTTTCTATTCTTGCCTTAAAGGTCACGGCCAAAGCTTTGAGGCAGGTTTTGTAGATCTAGTCTAAATGGATTAATAAAAATAATTCAATGCAAGAAAAAATTATGATCCATTAATTTTAGAAATTTTATAGAAAAAGAAGCAAAAAGTCCATATATTGTGACTGCAAATTCTTCTGGCTGTAGAGATTCATTGGGAGGGCCAACCCAGACAGAGAGAACAATAATCATGACGACGCAACACTCCTACACCAGTAACAAACACCACACGTGCGTGCAGAGAGCCTACAACGCCAAGGGCCTTGATTTCACATCCCTGTCAGAGTCACCTCCATATGGGAGAGCACATCAGCTACTGCAGAGACTACCACCAACATAAAGTTGATGAGAGATGGCTGCACTTATGATGCTGATGAAAAGATTTGGTCCTTTACCATCCAAAGCATTCTCAGAGGGTCTTCCAGCTCTGGAAACTTCTATCTCACCTGCAAGTTTTTCCATCTGAACAAGGGTGTCTTCCGTTGGTGCTCCCTCCAGAAGCTTCTCTGTAAGTCGGCTGCCACAAGCTTTCAAAAGCCTGGAGACAGTGAGAGAAACAGAAGTAGCGTTCATTAAGCCTGCTTGCTAGGTGCACAAATCCAGTAAGAAACTTGGTGCCACGAGCTTAACAAAAAATCCAACCACTAACCAATTTGTGTTTCCTCAATGTGGTAACTATCAATGCATCTTACAACCACCGCCACTGAAAGTCACCGAAAGGCCTACCATTTTGCAATTACTTTGTGCAACATACTTATCCCCCATCCAAGTCACATGTCAGTGTTGCAACCCCCTCTGTGGCATCTTTCCAGGGAAGCTGGATGAGCAAGTCAGGCACTGGAGCAGCTGGACTCCCACAGACATACAACTGTGCCAAATGGGCCGCACCTCCCACGCTGCCTATCACAATACACGGGCACTTTCAGGTGAACAACCACCGTGCTTCATGTGTGAATCCCAGGTACAACAAGCTGGGGGTAGGAGCGTCTTTTCTTGCTTTCTCCTACTTTTACACTGCAAAACCCTTCCATCTTGATAGATATGGTTTCCATTAGCAGCCACATTAGTAGGCTTACTTCACAGCTACAAGAATTTTTTTTGTCCCAAAGGCATCAGCAGGCTGCTGCCTTTCTATGCTTAGCTCCCTCCAGTGCAGAGAATACTTAGCAAAGTCTAACTTACTACCCCAAGAAAAAATACCCAAACACTCAAATCACATATCTACCCTTTCAGACTATGGCAATATTCTCTTCTTGAAGGAGATGTAGAAGCTAGAAACACAAGTGGCATTACCAAGCAAAGGAAGTGTGCAAACATGCCCACAGGTTTTCATCGTTGGTCAGGGACGTTAAGGAGCGGGCTGCATTGCCGTTCCGCTGGTGCAGGAAGGGAGTGAAGGCTGTGTTCATCCGCTGGGCACGCTGAGGGCACCCATACTGCTCTGCTTCGAACACCTACACCACAGAAGAAGGGCAGTATAAGAGACTGAAAAAAGATAAAATGCTTACATACAGCTGAGCCAATAAAACCTCAAGAAAAATATGAAGTGAAAAGGGTGCATTGCACACAATCATCCAAAATACATTGTAAATTATGGGAAAAGAGAAGGAAGGGACCTCTTATTCTTAGATTGACTAAAATTATCATTAAGTAGCACTTGTGCTCAAAAACATTGTCCTTCACAACGTTAGTTACTTAAATTTCTAACAGACATATCGACTAGCAGTTAGGTCTGTGAAAAGTGTTATGACTGGCTTAAAATGAGAGAGGAACCCTGTTCCTTCTCTCCTACACCCCCAGATACGCACCGTCCCCTTGTCCCTTGTGTCAGCCTTAATGATCACCCTGGCTGCAGTGAGCTGGATCAGCTTTTTGACTCAGCTGTAAATCAACTATCATAATGTTTTACTAACGTTGAGTCAAATGGACTCTGTGCGCTGATGTACCTTAAGTGCTTTGCCCTGAAGCTCATCAATGATGCCTCTGATTTTTCCCAACAAGAAAGGCCAGGAGTTGATGAGGTAAATCCGGTCCATCATGATAGTGATGATGCTGTACCAGCGCTGGAAACCCCGAGCCAGGCTGTCTTTGATAAAGAAGGTGTGGCTGAACACAAAACCATGCTGTTCATCTCCGAAAAAGATAGGTCCTTCACGTCCTGGGCAGACCTGAAGGGGAGGGACGCATACAACAAAGTATTTAAGCACATCATACAGCTGAAATGGTAATAAACTGAACAAAGCTTCCTGCTCTTTAACACACACTTGGTGAATAAAATAAGCTTTTTTTTAGGTTACTATCCAAAACGTGTGGTCAAACAGAGGCCCAGAGTTATCCTACAAATCTTTAATTTAACTATATTTTAAGAATTCAGCTCTATTCAGCTACAATAGTGTTGAGAATCCACACGGGATTTTGCTGATCCTGACACACAAATGCTCATTACTCTGTAAGGTTCTCCCTTCACTTCTATGAGATGCTGAATGTTAATGGTCTACAAAGATCAAATATTTTTTGGCACTAAACAACAGATTCCAGTGTTTTTACAAAAATAGTTTATCTTACAAAGAAAAATAAAGACGTAGAAGCCAAAACAAGAAAGGGAAATTTCTGGTCTCACAAGGTGAGAGGACGTAACCCTCAAGGTTATTAAAGATCAACCTTAAAAATATCCACCAATCCTGGAATGAACAGATTTATGTGTCTGTATTTCCACCTCCATCCCCTCCTTTTTTCAGGCTGCACAGAGCAGCCAGGAGCAGCAAAGCACTATCTTGGATTTGAAACAATGCATAAGGCCATAACCAGGTTTCCTCCCTGTACTCCAAGACAGTTACCTCACAGCTCAGACTGCGAACACAGGCCTGGCGCACGATGCTGAACAGCTGGGGGTGGTTTGGGTGTTGGTGACTGACATACTTGATCGAAGTTTCCTTGTCGTGGCTGACATATCCAGGATGTCCTCCTGCAAGAGAGCGGCAACCCTGAAGACAGAAGAGCAAATCCAACCATAAATGAGCATGCAGTTATCTAAGGTTTACAAAGGCCTCTGCATTTTCCTTTCAAAACATAAGGACGCATTATTTACATGTACCAATAAGAACACAAATACTTCGAAGACAAGAAATGAGAATCAGGGTCAGGATTTGAACCCAGCTCCTCACACAGAATTCTGTGCAATATACTTCCTCTGTTCTTAGGCTCATTCTCCACTATTTAATTTGATTATGAACTTGGTGCTGGCTCTACTCGGTTAACAGCAGCTGTGAAACCAACTGGCCTTACAAAACTGGTCGTAACCTAGTAAATAACAAATACGTCAGAACAAGTACTAATAGTAGGCAAACATGAGAACATACATTTTCCCTACTGTTGACCTAATCTAATAAAGTGAATGCTCTTCAAGGATGAGAAAAGTATTTCTCAGCCACAAAACAATCACAGATCACAGGGCTTAAAGAGAGCTCAAGATACCATCTTGTCAAGGTCTATATGCTCAACAACAATTCTTTCAATCTCTTGTCATGGATCATTATAGTTTATGAAAACTTGGAGATCTTCTGGCACTGGCAGTCGCATACAAAATGCGCACAGTTCACATTTTTTACCTCTCTTTAACTACAGAATTTGCATTAGAGAATCCAAGAGCCCTTTAGTCTAGCCAAGGGTCACTGATATCTGCACACAGATATTCACACTTGCCTCACACATGTCTGACTTCTTTGGCCCCGGGCTGCTGGAGTCGGCACTGGCACCTTCTGCTGGGCTGTGCGAGCGGATCCGACTGCTCATCTGAATGCCACCTTCTTCCTCTTCTGCCTGCTCATTCTGACCAGAGATATCCCCGCTGCTTGCGCCTTGGGGAAGCGGTGAATGTAGAACCTCAGTACAAAACAGGGTACGAGGACCGTGGAGCTCACAAAAATGGCAGAGGGCAACAATAGCATTCATAGTGAGAGCTCAGCACATGCGTCAGGCCTCCTGCAGGCAAGGAAGAAAGCACACAATATCAGCACAGCAGATATTAAAGCATCTCTTAGGCCTGACTGGTGCAAGTCCTGCTCTATATCCCTCCAGGAGCAACTGGCCTTAAGCTCAGCCTAAGGTGCCAGCACAACTCCACCATGGAGTGACCTGAACAAGGACCAACCCTTCGTGCCCTGATGGGATGGGACTAGACCGACCGCCCCGTGCCTGGGTCCCCAGCTCTGTGCCGGGACACCTCAGGCCCCACGGGGGTGGAACGGGAGTGGACCGGACCCCCCGTGCCCGCGTACCTCCAGTCTTACAGGGACAAGCTGGGGTCTGACCGACCAGACCTCCGGGCCCAGCGCAGCCTCCCGGCGCCCGGAGGCCTCAGGCCGTAACAGGTCGGGACCGGCCCTGCTCAGCGGCCCCGGACCCGAACGCCTCAGGCCCAGCCGCACCCGGGCCGACCTACCCCTCCGGGCCCCGGCCTCCCCGCCCCGAGACCGGCCCAGCCCAGGTTCCCCGTCCCCGGACACTCGCGGCCCGACCCCCGCTCACCGCGGCTCCGGGCTCCCCCGCCCCGGCCCGTCCCGTGTCAGCGGGCGCCTGACACAGCCTGACCCACCGGCCCGTACCATCCCTACCGGCAGCTGGGGGGGGGGAGAGTGGCAGACAGCTTCCCGGCTGCACACCCGCCGCCGCCACGGAGCGGCGCGGATACGGAGAAGGAAGCAGGGGACAGGGAGATGGAGGCCATTCGTACCGCGGTACCAAGCCGGTCCTTCCCGCCGCTCCCCCGAGGATCCGCCACCCCCCCCCCGGGTGCGGCAGTGACCCGGCCCACGGCCGCCCTGTCCACAGGGGCTGGGCAGAACCATTACCTCAGGAGGAGAGGGGGGGAGATGAGAAGGTCCGGACGACGCCTCCTTCCTTCCTTCCCTATCCCCTGCCCCGCTGTCGCACCGCAGAGAGAGAAGAATCGCGTCCGACCCCGGGCAGCCGAGACGGGGCGAACCGGTGCCTGCGAGGCCGCAGCCGCTGCAGCCGGAGCGGTCTCCGCTCCCCCCGAGGGGTGGTACGGGCCGCATGGCGGCCCCCGGGAGGGGACCGGGGCGGCCCGTGCGCAGGCGCAGTGCGCGGGCGGGGCCCTGTGAGGGGAGCCGGGGCCCGGGGCCCGGCCCGGGCGGCGGGGACGGCGCTGGCGGCTACCGTGGGGCAGGAGGAGCTTCGCCACGGGCTTCCGCAGCGCCCCTTGTCCCCTCCCCTGTCCCCACCGCAGGCTGGACCCGACTTCTTCCGTGAAGACGCTCAATACAAGCACTGGCAGCACCCATGGTGTTCTAACTCTTTAAGCAGAATGTAAGGCGGCTTCCATGAAGTATTATCTTTTCCATTTACAAAGCAGTTACATCAAGATGTTTACACGGGTAAATCCCAAGTACTTGAGCTAAAAGAGCCTGTTCCAGGCTCTGCAGTACCGATCCTCACTCCGTTAAGCTACCCCAAAGCGAAACTGGAGTATCGAGTTTTATTAGAGGATCTCTAGAAAACGATGATGGAAAGAAACAAAATTCCACATTTCAAAATGATAAAGTACTAGATTACCCCCACTCCCCCCCTTTTACATGGGAGTTGACCCCTACAGAGTTTTAAATACCTGAGCCTGAACAAAAGTAGTAACTCTTCCACAAGATAACAGCATAAATCATTCAGCCAAGTAAAACTTGTACTTAAATCCCGACAAAGAGCAGCTATCACTGATACTACTACAATATACACCTCTGGATCCAAGCAGCCATGCACGGACTAAGATTTCTACCTCTGAAGGAAACGATACTCAGATGGTCAGTGAGACAGATGATTATTGTAACACAAAGATCAGATATGAATAGAAATATTCAATCCAAAGTCCATCTAATCCTGGAGCCCATCTCAGACAAGGGCCAGTAGCAGCACTTTCCAAGGGAGATGCACTGTT
Organism: Himantopus leucocephalus; assembly: GCA_003993805.1. Lineage (NCBI taxonomy): Eukaryota > Metazoa > Chordata > Aves > Charadriiformes > Recurvirostridae > Himantopus > Himantopus leucocephalus. Next base: position 7,831,017 of record RSEF01000014.1, read on the forward strand.
TGCACAAAAAGAACAACTATCTCTACTTGAGAGAGAGTTCAGGAGAGCTCCGAGAAGCCACCGGCAGAGCGTGAACGGCTCCTGAGCGGAGGGCACTGCCACACGCAGCGGACAACCAGCAGCCTCCCGCCAGTCAGCCAGAATCACATGTCCCGAGAAGAGAAAAGAACAAAAGACCCCCCCCAAAAAAAAACCTAAGGAAAAGCCAAATACAAAAGCCCTACTATCTCATTTAAGACAAACTAAGAAGAACGACTCATTTGTTATCTTTATTTTCCAATAGTACATTTAAACAACTTCTCAGGACTAACCTCCTCAGCCAGTTTGGCCATGCAGAAAACATTTCCTAGGTTATACAGATCGCCTATGACAACACACACAACGGGTCGCGGTTGTACTGTAGAACGGGGAAGGGAAGTTGTATAGGAGGAGGCAGCTGGAGTTACGCGAAAGCACGTGGCGGAACAGCAGTGTCCGCAGAGGTGGCTAACTGGGGCTCCTCGGTGGCACAAAACCAGGAGGGCTGGTTGTACACAAACAGCTCCTAACCATTTCTTCTTCAAAATACTTAATTCCCTGCTAAGCATAACTGAACTAGAGACCCCTCCTGTGGCTAAGAAGTGTAGTTGCAAGTCTAGTGCTACCTTCAGAACAGCATTTTATATCTTGGCTAATTCAGGTGCATGAAAACATGAGTTAGATATCAAAGCATGCACTCAATACTTCGTGAACATATCTTGTGGCCATGCTTGATGGGAAGAACTAGCCACAGGACCTCTGAGACCCTAAGTTCAGAGAAGCGTAGCACACAGTGTTCTTACACTTGATCAAAAGTCCTTCCCTGCAATAAATACAAATTAAAACCAGGAAGCTCAAGTGTTCTCAAAGCATCTCAGCTGACCACAGCCCATGCAATTAGTTCCAAGACTTGAAGGAGCTACTTCATTAAAAATCTGACTTAATTTCAACAGTATCTCAAGACATGCAGACGCCAGACCATATGTGTTTATCAAACTATCACTTAAAAGCCCTTCCCTGAAGCACTTTTGGTGAATGCTTTATCAGTACTGATTCTACAGGTGGGACCTGACTTTGAATTTTCAACAGCAATCAGAGTTTAACAGCACAACTATCCACTTCAGAAAAGGAACCTCAGCAGTTCCCTAACCTTAAAAGCATTTGCCCTCTTCAAAATCAGATTAAGAAAAAGCATGTATCATTTGAAACTATTACACAGCTATTTCTACCATTCTTTTGATGTGAGTGTGGATTTATTTTATCTACTTTAGGCAAAAAAAGAAGAAATAATGTAGCTGCTATTTGCCAGCTGCATATATTAGTTTGCTTCCAATTCCACAGAGAGAAAGCCATCCTGCAGCTCTCGGCAGGGAAGGCCACTTTCACTAAGAGCTCAGCCACTGGGAAGTGGACATTTCTGGTTCTTCTCCAACTTCATGAAAGCATCCTGCATACATTCTCCCCTCCCCACAAATGACCCCTTGGCAAGGAGAGGCAAGCCATCTACATTTTTGGATAGGTGGCAGTCTGGGGTTAGTCATTTGCCGTCCTTTCTGACTACCACACAGGGCAGTAAACACTTCGACCACCCAGCTTTGTGCTTGAGCCCACCACATTACTAATATACTAATATGACACTTCCACAGTACCAGAGAAGAAAATTGCATAAGCGTATTCAGCCTTGAAATCACTGCAGGATTGACTTGGAAAAAACCCTTTAAAAATCATAAATATCTTTAATTGCAAGACTGGTAAGGCAAGGTACGAAAAAAACCCAAGATTTTACTTTAAGATCAGGTGTAAAAGTTGCCTTCAAATATGGAAGTCTCCATGATAGGAAGCACAAGTACTCAATGGTGAGCTACTAACACTATGGACCTATGCTGTGTTCAACACTAAACTGCTACTTTATACTTTTAAAAACGTCATTCACCACCTAGAGAACAACCTGGGGGCATTTCTCTTCTACTAGAAAGCACACCGCTGTCACAGAGGCTCTGCTAGAATTAAGACGCCAGTTTTAAATGAAAACCCCAACAGTTCTGTATCGGCACTGGAAGCACAAACTGAGTATTTTCAACTATGGGTGACCTCGATACATACAAGCTTCACACGGCAAGAGCCAGAAAGGCTTAGCTCCCACTTAGGCTCCTGAACAAAAGCTGGCAGGTTAGCAGTAGCAAGCAGCTCCCGGTCAGGCGTTTAAGTAGGAAGCACTGGATGCTGAGCTTCTCGCATTCTGACTTGGTGACAGGTTTATTTATGCTTGAGAGTAGGAGAGTTGCACTGACATGAAGTGTTTCAATGGTGTTCTAACAGTGAGAATCTTTAGATACATAAGAGCTACAGAAAATTAAAGACCCTACTATTTTAAGGGGTGAAGCACTTAAAGAATCCAACAACAAAGTTTTTATGTTTAAAATAGTGAATTAAAAAACCAGATAGCATTCCAGCATGTCATCTCCAAATAAAATCCTAAAATGCATTTTGAGAGCTGTATGGAATTCTATGTTCCATGTAAAATTATTTTCTCTGGAAACAAAGATCTATGGCATGGCCTTCACTTATTTCCAACACAGAAAAGTACTAGCCTGTTAAATACCTTCATGCCAATTGTATAGGAACAAAAATTTAAATTTCTTTTGGTGTGAACAACTTCATATCCAGAATCCTCCAGAACACCAAGATCTTTCAAATCTCCTTTTGTTTAGGTTTAAGAAGTTTGATCTAAGAGCAAATGTTATTAGGGGATATTTTGTACCAGAAACTTAAAATCATAAATAGCTGTCACATATGGATTCCCTATAGCAATTTCTGATTTTCAGCAAGACTACCTTACAAGGACTCATTAATATGCTCATCCTTTTGGGAAGAACACAGTTCTTATTTCATTTAATAGACAGCAGCCAGCTACATCTGGCATATGCAAATTATAATGTAGAGAATTTACTTAAACTCCACCCCTCTACCCCCACCATACATATGATAAATCTGCACTTTAAGCCAACTTTAAATACAGAATAATGAACCAGGAATTATCTTGTAAGTGAACCAACACTAGTTTGTGTTCTTCCCTGAATAACAATTTTTTTTTTCAGAAGAGAAAAAAGGACTGCTACAGAAACACAGCAACATTCAAACCCTTTAAAACAAAAGGTAGATTATTTAATGCATTAACGATGTTAATCTGAAGATAAATAAATCCACAACAGACTTTTAAGTTTCTTTTGAGATTTCCTTTTTCTTTGCAGAGAGTATTTCTGATACTATACAGTACTGAGGGTGTTCTTTTATTTTCTTAATGTCCAGGTGAAAAGCAAAGCTCAGTTCTCTCTGCTCTCTTCGTGGAACTCCTCAATGCCATATTCCAGGCGTGATTCTTTCATAAGCTTTTACTTGAAAGCGGAGTGGTGAGCAACGTGAATTTCAGGAATAACTGGATGGTTTGGTCCCTGAGTCATCTTCTTGAGAGCCCATACTCTGGAAGGGAGAGAGTTACTTGTTTTCAAAAACAGGTCTGAAGGTTTACCTTTGAGACAAACAGTTCTTTGAAGTCTACAGGTAGGAAAATAAAGTGCATATGAAAGAACATGCACTTCCTTTTTGTTTCAAAGCATTATGTTTATGCACATATTATTATTAATAATACGTAATTATTAAGTACTGACATTCAGTGCAACACATCCTCACTGCACTGAATCTCTTACATACTCTTACAAGACACTAAATCAATTACCTTCTGCACAAACTGAGGGTTCACAGTGATCTCTTGATCCATGGCTTTCAGTCGTTCATCAAGCTCTATACATTTCAGCATCTTAAAACAATATATTAAGTTGATTACTTTGTCCAGCTTGCATATGATCTTCAAGATATTTCATGGCTGTGCTATGCAGAACCAGTACCTTTTGCCGTCACAAAAGCTCCATGTCAAAATGTTCTTATCCCTCATGTCCCAAACAAAAGTGTCAGACCCCTTTTTTTATTCCCTTATTTTGATCCATGTCTTCCTAACAATCCTTTTTAAGGCCACTGATACAGTCCCATGTGGGTCAACCACCTCAACCTACAGGCAGGTTATCAACAATCAGTGGAAGTGATCCTTGAAGGCTAAAGCTCCAAAACCAGTCTTTCTAATCCATTCAATTCAAGGAACTTCCCATCACCAACATTAAGCAGTCAGCCTACCGAAACATGTCAAGCTGTACAGAAGATACAACAGGGAATGCATTGACAGTAACAGACTATCAATCTAAAACCTTTAAATATTGGTACTGTGAAATAGTCAAACAATGATTTATAGTCCTCAATCTCTACATGCAAGTTACCTACACCTTCTTCTCCCAGCAGCGCTCTGATTACAGACTAAGGTTCTTCAGTAGGAATTCCAAAAGCAGTTAATATCTTAAACATTTACCTCCTGATCAATGTTATGAAGCATAGCTGGATTGTTATATTTTTCAGGATTATCATGGAAACAGACCATACCATCTTTCTGATTAATACTTGCAAAGATTTCACCATCTTCTATCTGAAATGAGAGAGGGTTTAATGTAAGGTATCACTAAGAACAGAATTTCAGGTAACTACAACACACGGACTCCTTATGGAATCATCTTTAACTTGTTTGCTTTTTACTTCCTAACACCTTCCCAAAGACAAATGATGCACACCTTATCTTAGACAGAGAATATCTTTTAAGATTTTTTTGAGAACAGTCTAAACGCCACAGCAGACTGACAGTATTTCCTTCACCCTGAAAAAGAACCATTCTTCAGCCATTCAGAACTCGCACTGCCAATCCAAACACTTAGTCTTAAATTGGACCAGTTTTTAATCTAGGATAGCATAGCCAAGTCACAAGTCTTACCATGTGGAGGACGTATTTTTCTGCTTCTTGGGGCCCCGACAACTGAACTCGACTTGCCATGTCTTGTAATGACAATGTTAAAAACGTCTGAAATTTAGAAAGTATTAAAAGGTTAAAACTAGATGCCAAGAACTTTCTCTATCAATCCTTCATGGCCTATGCAATCTTTTTTTGAAGTCTGATGGGAAGAAACAAGTCTGATGGGAAATTATTACTTATAAAAGCACCACGAGAGTGGAGTCAGTTCTTCCTCCAAAGATATCAATTTGCTGCACTCTGCATGTCTGCAGAACAAACTAATGGAGTTATTACTCCATTTCTGCAGTTCCTTTATACCCCAGATACAGTCCCGACCTTGCCCTACCTCTTCCCTCACCTTTCTACATGAATAAGGTGACTGTCCGTCCCTTGAATTTCCTCCAAAAGATGCATATATTGCATTACTTCTGAGCTTAGTTCTACCGCAACAAACATCATTTGAGCTTGCAAAAAATAGACCTTCCCCCAATCATCTTTAAGGATTAATCTGATCTCTCAGCTGAAAGAGCACATCACTCCACTGCTTCTGTTTTTCCAAAACTTCCAAAATCTGTCCTGCTCACTCACTCTTCTCTAATGAAGTGACCTGTAAAGTTCAGGTTTCCTATTTTTTGAGTAAAGATGAAAGTTATTTCATAGCAACGCTCAGAACTTTTCTGATTATGTACGAAAATCTCATGGGCAAACCCCTCTGATAGACAGACATATTGAACCACCTTTTAAATAATGCATAAGTAGTCAACTGAACTGGTTTTCTATATAGAGCATTTTAGTCTCATTTGTTTCAGAGACACAAATCTCAGTTTTCATCATTTCTCCGTGACATTACTACATTATCATTTTGCTCTGAATCAAATACATTTCAGAGATACACTCTTTGAGAAAAACTAATCACAATTTCTGAGCAAAACAAAACCCCTACCTCTTACCTTGGTTAGCCTCTGAATATTCTTTTTGTAGAGAGACGACAAGCATTGCTTAACCAGCCCCATATTGTTATCCCTTGTGAATGTTTCACTGTGTTTGTTCACCAGATTTCGAAGCTCCGAGGGTTTGTTAGTTGAATAAACTTGCGCTAATTCATGGTAAGCATTGCTAAGGGGCTGCAATTAGAAAAATGAGAACCCTTCGTAAAGAACATGGTGTTCAACCAGCCTCACAAAATCTATTCACTACTTCAACATTAGAAGCCATGCAGGCATAAAAGGAAATTTAAATAGCTCAAGCATCTCTCAAAAATTACGTGATGTCCATATGTGGCTTTACAGCAATGACAGATCCTCATACACTCAACCTCTATTACTGCAATATAAGATTTAGTAAACATTATTCAAGGACCTCTGTATGACAGTTCTAGTTATGGGAGAGCCAGAAGAAGTCCATTAGCTGACCAGCATATGAAGTAAGCTGAATTCCAGGTAAGCAGCAAATTGACTAGTCACGGCCCATCCATTATATTTGTTCCACCCTCTAAGACACTGTCATCCGAGACCACAATGAATCACAGCATGGACAATAGAGAATCAGAGGGTAAAGACTAGTTCACCGAAATTACTTTAAAATGAGAATTGTTTGAGCTTGCTTCTTAGTATCTGACGTTGGAACAATAATTTTGGAACTCTAAAATTTTGGTCACATATCAGCAAATTCAGTGTTAAATAAGAACTAACTAACTTTTGAAAGTGTGTTATTTAGCTAGGATCAGAAATCTTTTGCTAAGAGTTTTTCTACCCTACACCTCCTCATCAGAATGCTTATAGACTCCAAACTTGCAGCTTTTTCGGAAGCTTTTATTCTTTATAAAGCTGGAGTTTTGGAATAAACATTTAGCATTTTGTACTTCAACTAGGTGAAGTAATGGGTTGAATGTTTTTACAAAGACACTGCATATTGAAAGCCAAGTGAAATCTGAGTCTTGTTTGAATTCTAACGTAAAATCAAGAGATGTGCAGTATCAGTGAAGAGAATATTGGTAAGTACTACTCAACTCTAAAGTTTTTGCAAATTTAAGTTTAAAAACCTGTATCATCAATATGAACAATACAGTTTGTTTGTAACAGACATAGAAGTTGCCAGACAATCTTTAGCTATTGTACATTAGAAAGTCAGAGAGAGGTTGTACTGTGGCACATTGTGCATTATTTCTCATTATCTGCAATGTTAAACAGTACCATCAAATGAGGGAAGAAAAAAAATCATTTACAAATTGAGATTTGTTGTTCTGTTATTTAGCTGTAATCGCAAGACTTACCTTAATGAATCTACCAACTATCTGGGAAGTGTATTTTGGTAGCTGCTGAACTTTGCCAAGTAGTATCAAAGAAACTAGAATATACTTTTTATATGATTCCAACATAATATGACTGACTGCCATGGCTGGAGTAGTTATTGCCTAAGCAGGAAAGAAAGGAATGGAATAGAGATTTAGTCTACTTACTGGTAGATCCTGGTAGCTACTGCTTTAACAAAAATCTCAATTTAAAGCTGCATGCAGAAAGGATACAATGACATATGAAATTCACCTTTGAGCATTAAAGCTTAACTAACTTCTATCAAAATTAATTATCCAAAAATGTCAAAAAAAGTAAATTCTATACAAGCTACTCAAAACGTATCATGTTACAGTGATGCCTACCTTAAAACAACCCTCTTAACATCAAATCAAAACTTCTTTCCTTGATATGTATGTGAAGTTGTACTGGAAAGTACCTCTAGCTACTTGTTACCAGAAATTATTATACAGTTCCTGTAGAACCCGGATTTACACAAATCCTTAAAGAGGTTTTATAAAGCTATTACGTCATCAGATTTCATATTTAAGTACGCTGAAAGAGGTCTGCAGAATAGGGAAAAGGAACTGTAGTTTACTATGATACTGCTAGCTATTCAAGAGCTCACCTTTGTTTACAGAAAAGAAAAATGCTGCACCAGTTTATTTTGCACATTTGACAGCATTTGCCCCCATACACACATGAAATTTTCCCAATTTTGCAATCTTCTCTTCTTTCACGAAGAAAGTAAAAGCAGCAAATATTGTAATAGCCTTGAAGAAGTGTAACACTCCCATCATAAAATTAGCAAAGGTCTTAGCAAAACCACTAAACTATTTTTTCTTTAAGAATACACAATTCTGAATGTCAGCCTGTGAAGTCTTTCTATGCAAGCAGTAATAAGCAGGCATTTGAAAAAATATTTATAGTGAGATAAATTTAACATCAACCTTTGAGTTGCATAGTTTTGTGGTGCAATAGTTACTTGGCTGTAAGAGACCTTCTTAAAGGAAAACACCTCTAAAGACAGTTTGCTTGTTACTTCACTTTATACACTAAAGGGTACCATTCAGGCTGGACCCTTCATAAACAACCAATAGTGTTTATGTTATGTTATGTTTAGTTACCTAACTCAAATCAGGTTTTATGTATTACTATAATGAACACACATGCTAAAGCAATACATATGTGAACGACGAACAGCAGTATACATCTATTAGTAGAATTATACCCCTAAGGTTAAATGAAAATAATTGGAGACTGCTTGTACTTTGCATTAGGTTCACTGCTTTTACTCCTATCCTCGGTGGCAATTCAAAGATGCCATGTTCTCTCAGCACTACTACACATGCTGCTTTTGCCTTTCAATTGATCACACTTTAGACTTACCATTTTATTTAAAGTTACCTGTTCATAAAAGTAGAGTGCTCTTTCAAAGTTCTTTAGCCCAGTGTATATCATCCCACCATAGTAGTAGTAACATAAAAAGTGCTTCGCATCATATGCCCCATTCTCTTTACAAATATCCATCATGTCCACATCTAGATACGGGAGGGCAGGTTTAAAGCATTTTGCTAACAAACAGAGCTACAAGAAAATAAATCAAGTTTTTATAAATTAGCCATTTCCATTCAAATTTCCATGAGGAAGAAGTTGAAACTAAATTCATCTAGTACTATTTAATAAACCTCACTCCTCTAAGAGTAAAAAAACAGTGCACGTCGGTAGTGCTGTAACACAGATTATTCATTGTATCATGGTATTTGGAAAACCCTTATCACCGATTGTGAACTGTTACAAATTATCTGACTCCTAAAGAAATTAGACTTTGACAAAGCTGCTTTAAAATCCAGGCCTTCCAGACTACCATGCTGGCAGGGCTAAATATTGCACTAAACATTCCTGTCCAGCCCTAAATCCCAGGAGCCAAGAACGAGACAGAAGTGCAAATCCAGGCCAAAGACACCGAGACAAACATGCCTTTTGTCAAACTTGAGCAAACAGTATCTGGATATTACATTTATACTGCCTACGAGAAGCTGTGTATGACTTTCAGCCCAGAGAGAAGGGATGTTGAAGGACTTTCAGAAGTCATCAACAAAACCAAAGATCTGAGGACATGCACAGAACATTTAAAATTAATAGAAGGAGCTTTTATTTCAGTATATCATATTATTTACTACTGGAAAAAAAAAACAGGTAATTTTTACATTGCAATACGTGGTCATGCATTTCCTCAAAGGGTTATAGGTATTTTATAAGCTTTTATGCTCATGAAAAGCCCTTAGCCCTTATGCTCCCCTTACCTGGCAGAGATCTGCGTGTATTGAGGTCAGCTGGTTTGTGTTCATCTGCATCTTGTCTATGGCTTGTCTGAGAATGCTAATTCCTCGCAGGGGCTGTCAGAAATTACATCTCTTTCAGATAATTTCTCATAGATGGCAGCACATTGGATCTTATGTTGACACTTACAAATGAAAAATAACACTAATTGACAGGTTCCATTAAGTAATAGTTAACTTGAGGTTCCCTTTTTGTAGGATACCGCAGTCTCTTGGAAAATAAAATTAACCTTGGCTATAAAACTTCTCCTGATAAACTAAAGTCATAAATTCTGCTCCACAAAGCCAACCTCAACAGGAAAACAGTAATTTGTATCAATAAGAAAACCTTTCTTGACTCCATGACACCATCTAACCTCCCACCAAATAACAAAGGCAGGGCTCTCACTTTACTTCGCTTAGACCAGACTTGGATCCATTTCAGGCTAGATTTCACTAAAATGGCCTGAAAAGGTCAGTATTTTAGCAACAAAAACATTGGTCAAATATTTCTTAATCAAGTTTCCTTCACATTTTAAGGCATTTCATGAAGAACGTTACATAACACTGGTGAGAATAACACCAAAACTAGTATCACTGACTCTCAACGCTAATAATTTTTGCAGCTCTCCTGCTCATGGATACATTGTCTGAAAAACACTGCTGGTACTACAGATTTCCTAGTTTGTGTACGAGAGCACATTTTTAGGTGACTGTCCCCCAAAAAATTTATCTTTCTTAGGTTTTCCTTAAAGAAGTCTTAAAATCTTGGTTTAGGTTCATTACCTCTCCGTAAACTTAATAAGTAAGGAACTGCACAAAAATACTTAACCTGAAGTTAGTGGCAAATCTTTATGAAGCGAGTAAGAGACTGGTAACGTCCCCTTTAAGAGCTTGGATATGGCAGATAGCTTATTTGTACTAGATGATACTTGCTCACCTGTTTTCTCTCCACAAGGGCATTTGTTAACTGGTGGCACAGGCCAGCAACTAAATGCAGTAAAAAACAAAACAAAAAAAAAACAGTGAAAAAAAAAAATCAGTAAAACCAAACTATCCGAAAATATATAAAGTCTGAAAGTAAGCTTAACTTACAAGTGTCTGTTGCATATCTAATGTGTTCCCCATTACAAGTGCTGATAAAAAGCTGCACCTGTGAGAATAACGTTTCGAAGTCAGGGATGCTGGGCATAGAAAACTTCACAAACCTAAAGTAAAAACAACAACAAAAAAACATTTAACTCTTAATGTTTGGAGATTAATAAAAAAAGCTTCATCTTCATTGCTAAGTCTCTTCAGATGCATGTAGATGCTTGCAAACAAATCCAAATTATTTATGACAGATGGCATACGATTTCCCCAGGAGCTGCACAACATTGAGAATGAGGGTGTGCACGGAAAGCATATTTTCCAATCTCATGCAAACTACAGTTTAGAACAAATTATGGCAAACAAAGTTCATTTTATCTGATATAGCAGTTAAAATCACTGGCTAACAACGATGAATTATAATACTCAGCCACACAACTTCTCTGGACACTTTTGCCTATCCTGCAGCCATCTCCTCCTTGAACGTGCTCAAGATTTCTCAACTATTAAATTATTAGATGTGTATCTCGTCTGGAGCTCTCTCCCTCTTCACTTCCAGTTTCTCTCCATCTCTGGTGGTTCCTTAGCACCCTGTAGGCTGTAACCTTGCACATTACTTCTGTAAGATGAGCTATGATTACACTCATCTGAGGGCAATGGCAACTCTAGCTATGTATCCTACAAACGTCACAAAACATACAGAAAAAACTGTTCAATGCTGTTGGAAGGTACCCAACCCTGCCCATACTTCAGCTGCTATACACTGTAATGTGCAGCTCAAACCTGCCTAGATCATGACCTGTCCTTCCCCACAAGGCTTCTGACTGTCCAGGTTACGCGCTGCCACCCCTTCCCTGCCTCCTCAGGGAGTCTTATGCTACCAGCGCAGGAGTTTGCCACGCCACAGTTTCAGTAGGGAGAACTTTCCTATACGTTCCACTGATATGATCTCTTCAAGTAACACATTTTACACATTATTTCTTATAAACAGTTATCTTCCTTCCTCCACCCATTTTAATGGCTGTTTTCACATACCCCATAATACAATTCTTCTGCTAATGCAGTACCAATTCCCTGCCTTTTGTAAATTCCATAATGCATTTTTATGAGATGTGAGTGAATATTAAGTGCATTACCTCTGTGTATTACAGTCATTTTGTTTCAAAAGGGTACTAGAACAAGTACTAGAATTCTGATCTTTCCTTTAAAAGAGACCTTTAAAATAATAGTGGAACCTGTAGACGCTTCACTTGTGGTTACGTACAGCTAGAAACAGTAGTTTGAGCTTCAGGGCCAAATATCCTTACCTTACCTCAGCATCACCAAGGCACTTCAAGTCTTATCTTAAACTACAGACAGCAGCAAGAGCCTCAGTGCTGTCTAGAGACAAATACCCAAGAACTACGATAAGAACCCACGCTCCACTGGAAAAAGAAAAAAGTGTTGCTGTGTGCTTACAGTTCAGCGCACTAATGCCCTGCAAATCAAGTCTTAAAAGTTAGTTTTATATCTTTTTGCTGAACACATATGGAAAAATACTTTTAAAGACATAAACAAAAGAAATAGATACGGCCTTAAGCAAAATAAACTCCCAATATTACCATTTGACACTAACGGCATTTATAAACTCCAGAGGCTTTTTTCTTTTGACAATACAAATTTGCCTTGGTATTTTTATTAATAAAAAGTGCATCACTGAAGGAAACTAAGCACCATTCTAAGAAACACAGATTGAAAAAAAAATTACGTCTAAAAGAAAAACATTTCGTTGACAATTCAGCATGTTGCTGAAGTTTTAATACTAAAGATATTTAATTAGAAGAAAGCAATACTTACAAGACAGCAAGAACGCCTAATGAGTGTTCCTGCACATCCAGGGCACCAAGCACTGTATCCAGATGGGAAAGATTTTTTGCTAGCAGTTCTCCGCTTTTATTGATCAGTTCACAAAGCTGGGTCATTTGCCCTGAAATACAAAACATCGTTGTCAAACTCTAATTAGAGAACACTCACACATTCCCATACTTCATTACACCTTTTTTCCCTATATAACCTAAGGAAAAAGTAGTGTCACCCAGAGAATTTACTTTTCTTTAATACTATAGGCATTAGTTTTCAACAAGTGAGATACTGACCATATTTATTTTTTTATAAGGTGACAGCTAAGCTTCTGGCCTTTGGGATTGCAAAGGAGGCCCTCAGAACACAAACACAACACGAAAAACAGCATCAGTTCACCTCGTTAGAGAGGGGGCTTCAGGGTCTCGTATCAATGCCAAGCTCCATTTAAGCCAAGTCTACAAAACTTTGACCAGTGTACTGTGATGCAACATTTCCCTCGCGGATAAATTTATTTACAGTTGTGCCTTCTAGGTGTTACAAGGGAAAAAAACAAAAGAAAACCAAAACAGCACCAAAAATAGTTTCCTCCACTTCCTGAAAAAACCCTATACCAGAGCTTGTTCCTTGCTGCTTCTCAAGGGCCCTATTGACTTTTCAGGTCTGCTTATAAGCATTTTTTTGAAGTCGACGTTAACATTACAACTAAGTACCTACAACAAAAGGATTTAAAAAAACTGTTCTTAATTTTACTTTGTATAATTAAAACAACAATGTTATTCTATTTGTTGTGAGCTATGAACACAGCATGAAAGGCAACTTTTTTGAAATAGCAAGGTATGGTGAGCCCCAAAAGCCTTTCAAAGAAAGCAGACCATGAACTGCTTTCATTAGCATGAACTGCTTTCAAACTCTTCCTCCCCCCCATTTACTTGAATTAAAACTACGCTTTTCTGAAGCAGAGTATTGTTTCACTGTTCATTCCTTGCAAATTAGAGAAAAAAAAACAGAGGTTCTCTCACCCTTACAAAAATCTTCATAAAATGAGGAATAGTGCCTCCATTCATAGAGATTTACACTACCTTCAACTCTCTGGCCTTTTCCTTCGAAAAAGAAAACCTGGGAAGCCCTAGCAATGAAACGTTAGCTTTGAAGTAACACAGGGACCAAAGGTTCCAAATGGGGAACCAGAGTCCAGGAACTCCAGAAACCCATCCCCAAAACCACCCTCTCAATTCAGAATTAAAACTCCAGGGATAAGCATGGAAAGGAATAGGGCTCATAAAGCGCTCTGTGGTTTGATAACGGTATTCGAGCATTGCAAAATCTTAGTTCTGGTGTCCTCCCTAGTAGAGAAATCCCCCCAATCTACAGCTATCATCTAGCATTCCCCTAAAAAAAAAAGCATAAACCCCTCAAAATAACCCTCTACCCACAAACACACACTGAACAACTTACAGCATAAGTAGAAATGCCCACACCAGGCCCAACTAAATGTCCATTTATGTTACCTCCCATGCAGCCAAATGCTGATAACCAGAAACCAACACCACCACAAGCACATGTACTTCTCCCGTGTGCTCTCATGACCTCCAGCAACCCAGATTTACTTTCTCACAGAGAATGACTACCTGGTTCATCCCAAATAAGAGAACTTCCATAAAGTCAACCAGTTTCTCCTCAAACGTTTTGCATCCACAAAACCTTGTAATAAAAAGTTCTCCAGCTAAACTACAGGTGTACAAAGTATCATTTTTATCTGGTTTGTTCCCGCACCTTGTGGGTATAATCTGTTTCTTGTATCTGACATCCCCAGTAAAAATACTCTATATTTAATATGTTAAACTAAAGTAAGAGAAAGTTGGAGCTCCACTCAAAAGTAACTGCCAGAGATAAAGCCTGGGACTACAGGGGAAAGCAACAATTTCTGATCAGCTGCAGGGAGCAAACACCCCATCCAGAGAAACACTCAGAAAACGTTTTAGGGAGCATCAACACAGAAAGCTCAACAACTAGGAAACGCTGTGCCCGCACACAGGAAAATTAGGAGTTTGGCCATGAAACTAAGGAATCCTAACTATGTTTACTAAAACACTTTCTGAACACTTGCTTATGGCAACTCTGATGGACAGTCTCAGGCCTCCTACCACAGGCTTCCATGGTAAGGCATGACTGTTCTGTCCATGCTCTACTTTGTCCCCAGGAGCTAACACTTCCGAAGTGTATTTTAAAACACACATGCTGCAACTTGTGCGGTCATCAGTTAGGCGACAGGCTGGGCTACAGAATCCCAGTTAAGGTCCCTGCGATGCCCACTCCTCCTCCCTCATTTTCAAGGCTCAGAATTTAGCACGACCGCCGCCGGCGGCTTCACTCCACACACCCGGGACCTCCAGCTACCTAAAACCACCACCGTGCCGCTGCGCCGGGAGAGAAAGCGCGGAGCGCCGTGAAGGGCACTGCCGGCCCCTCGTGCCCTGTCAAACCAGCGGCGCCTAAACCCCGCCGGGATCCCTCCGAGACCGCCTCTGCGTGCGGCGAGGGAGCGCTGAATTACAGCCCCGCCAGGGCCTCGCCAGCCCCGCCGGGGTGGCAGGACCCGCGCCTGAGGGAGAGCCATGAGAGGGGGCAGGCCCCGGCCCGCCCTCCACAGCCGCGCGGGGCCTGGCGGGCTCCACCGGCCGCCGCCGCCCCCTCCTCAGGCCCCGCTGGCTCCCCCGCCGCACGCGGCTCCCTCCCCTCCCGGTCACCTTGGGCCGAGAGCTGCCGGACGCTGTTGACGAACTGCTCCAGGGCCGACGCCATCTTGGCGGCTGGCGGCGCGGCCGGGAGCGGCGGGGGGAAGCGGGAAGGAGCCACCGCTACGGCCGCCGCCGCCGCCAGCCAATCAGCCGCCGCTTAGCTGGGGGGAGGGAAGGGGGGGCGCGCGACGCCCGCCGGCCGTGCGTCACTTCCGCCGCTACGCCAACTCTCGCGAGAACCGCCGTCGCTAGGGTAACCGCCGCCTTCCCTCCGCCCAGCCGGAAGTTCCCACCTCGCGTCAAGCATAGGGGAGGCCCTGTCAGCGCGAGAAGCCGTGACTCAGCAGGGCTTGGAGGGGGGGGGGGGCGGGCCTTATGACGCCACGATGGCGTCATACCCACACACACACCCCCCGACCGGTGTCGCGGTGTGAGGGGCCTTCAGCGGGTTCGGCCCCTCAGAATTTGAATTCTTTATTCACGTTAATTGAGTTGATACAAATGGAATTGTATTTTCCACCCGACCAGGAGCCGAGGCGGCGAAGTCGCGCGGCCCTGTGCTGCTGGGGGGGGCGGGAATTCGTCCGTCCCTCAACACACCGGGAGGAAGGACGAAACCTGTTCTGCCCGCGGTGGAGACGTGTGTGTATTCCCTCGCCGCTGGCCCAGAAACGTCCGCGTTGAAATACCATTCCGTGCAATAAGCAACACGCCTGCGGTGCGAGTGCAAGCAGGACACGGGCTTGAAACTTCACGTATTTTCCCTCCTAACCTCACTTTTATGTGTACCCTCACGGCCCGGCTGCCAGTGCTGCTCCTTTTGTCATTCACACTGTGACCTTTCCCAGATCACCTGATCTCCACAGCTCATTCGCCCTTTCCGTGACACAAGGACGATATGTGCTGCTGGAAAACACTCTGGAATTGAAAGATTAAATGTTTTGGAACCGCTAAAGATGTATTATTGCCGTTGACCAAAATCTTTTCTTTCCCAGCTCAGCATTTACCTAATCCTGTTAATCACGCTCGGAGCCCTCCCCCTTCTTTAGCGGCTTTAATCCCCCGCAGTGTTTTTTGACCGGTGATCTTTGGTCCTCTGTCAGAATATACAGACCTTCATGGTGTGGTGCTTCTATGTCAGCGCTTCTTTTGGGGCCGGGTATCGTCTTTTCAGGGTTCCCCGCGGGGACAGAGCTGTGTCACATCGAGTGGGACCCCGGGCAGAGTGTGCCCCCCCCCTCCCCACGAACTGGGAGAAATGGGTATATTTTATGTCAAGGCTGAGCTGTAAAAAAAAAAAAAATAAATCATCACATCACGTGTGCCCCCAAACCACGCACATGTGCCCCCAAAACCGTACCCACCACCCGCCCCAGGCAGGGACAGGCATGGGAGAGAGAGAGGGTCCGCAGCAGGCGAGGGGAGGCACAGCGTGGGGTGCCCCCGAGGCTGAAATTTAGGGAAACTGAGGCAGGGGCTCGGTGCCCCCCCCCCCCCCCCCCCCCTTCCCCCCCCCGCCCCCCCCCCGNTTTCCCCGCCGAGCCCCCGCTCCGGGGCCGCGGAGGGAGCGGGTCCGGGGAAGGCTTAACGCGGGGCGGGAGGCGCGCTGGAACCGCGCCGTCGCAGGGCGTTTGTGCCGCTTTAAGGCGGTGCCGCCGCTCCGGGCTCGGTCAGGCACCGGGAAGAGGAACTGGGCTTTGCACTGCCGGGTCGGGGAGAGCGTACCGCCGTGTCCCGGGCGGCTCCGGCACCCCGCTCTGCCGCCGCCGCCGCCGCCTGCTCCGCGCTCGCTGCGAGGGAGGGATGGGGCGGGGAGGGGGAGGAGGCGCTGGGGGCGAGGACGGGCCTTTGCATCCCCGCTGCACCCCCCCTGCAGCCCCTCTGCTCCCCCTTGCATCCCCCTTGCATCCCCCCCGCTCCTTCCTCCTGCGGCTGCAAGGGGACGCGCTTGCCGGGGCCGCCTGCTTGCAGGGTGCCTGCTTGAAATAAAGCCCCCCTTCCTCCTCCTCCTCCTCCTCCTCCCTCTCTGCCCGAAGATTCCCCCCCCCCCCCCCCCCCCCCCCCCCCCNCTGCCCCGAACCCCACCACCACCACCACCACCTCCACCATGATTTTGCTGAACAGCTTCTTGCACCTTCGGCCTCGACGCTGCGGCCCCTTGGCAGGGCTGAGCAGGGGAACCGGCCCCGCAGCGGGGTCCCGCAGGGCTCTGCGGGTGCTGGTGGACATGGACGGGGTGCTGGCCGACTTCGAGGGAGGCTTCCTCAAGAAGTTCAGGGCCAGGTACCCCGACAAGCCCTACATTGCCCTGGAGGACCGGAGGGGCTTCTGGGTGTCGGAGCAATACGGGCGCCTGGGACCTGAGCTGAGTGTGAGTCTATGCATCCCCCGGCTCTGCGCGTGGCTCTCGTTCGCTCCGTGCCGTGCAGCCGGAGCTCCGGCCCCGTGGGACCCACTGGCCCCCCAGCTCGTGGGTGCAGCGCTGGGGAGGGCTGCGGGTGCTGGCCGGAGCTCCCACTGAAACACAGGTACAGGTCTGCACGCAGGAGGGCTTCTTTCTCCCAAAATCCAGCATTTTTTCATCCACATCTGTCTCTTTTTTTTTCCCCTGCATGCTTGGATGGAGAGAGATGCAAGGAAAGGAGATCTTTCAGATCATCTGTTTTAAAATACCCCGAATTGCATAGCTGGAGGTTTCTAGCTGTGATTTGGCCAGGCTGTGTGGATTGATACTGTTCCTAGATGAATTATTTAGTTCGTCAACAGCAATGGGAGGGGTGGGACGCAGCAGAGAAGTTGAGAGCAAACCATGCAAATGATGCTTCAGTGTGAGGGCTTACTTAATATTAAAACAACCCCAAGCCCTCCCATGCTGGAAAATTATTGTATTCATTTTAATAATTAAAGCCTAAAAGCAGAAGCTCTCTTTATGTTGTACTTATCATTCAACAAAGGGCTGAGTGCTGCAGACAGTTGGTTTCTGCCTCTACAAATTTCCCATCTCAATGGGATGTCTGTGGTCTTGTCTGCCGATTGCAGTTGCACTTGTTGAAAGGCGTTACAGCAAATAACTGGTTTTTAGTGGTATGATGGCTACGAGGAAGGGAGCATGCATAAGGTCCAGGGCTCTCCCACTGGCAAAATCCTGAACAGCTTGATGAGCTGGAGGAATAACGTGTCCTCTCTGTCTGGGATTGATGAAAGGGCAATGGAGGACATCATTCATACACTAAGGCAGATGCTAAAAGTTTGGCAGGGGTAATGCATGATAATTCATTTTTTTTTTCCTTGATCTTAACTCCTTTGGATGTGTCAAATGAAGTGAGTTCATCTTGTGTCTGCTTTGATCATGGAAAACCACCACAACCTTGGGCTGAACAAGTAGCAGAACTTCCACGGACCAACCTGAGGGCAGCCCTGATTTCAGCCGTGGTTTCAGAGCTGGGATAGAGAGAGTAGGAGCTGCTCTGTGGCTATGGGCACATGGGCCGTTCCAGTCCCCCCCTTGTCAGAGAGCACCATCGACCTACTGTGGGAGACCAGAAAATAGGAGCCAAAGAGTCCCAACAAGCTGAAGGTCCCAGTTCTGAAGGGGAGAACAACGCCTCAGCAATAAGCCGAGCACATAGACCTGGAGGGATGGGGAGCCCTGGATGGGCGGGGAAATTGCTCATGGGGAGAGCTAAGAAGAAGGAAATTGAGGGTCTGTCCTGCCTGGCACGTGGTGGGATTCCCAGCCTGGGGGATTTTTCCATCTGCCGGGCAGTGTGCTGGCTGCGGTGCCACAGGGAGTTATTCTGGCTCGGGGAGCCCTGTGGGTCTTTTCTTCAAGATGAGCTTAGTTCTTCCCCCGTCGAGCTTGATTGCAAAATGCTTTTTGACATAAGTGGAAGCAGAATAGCTACGGAAGTCCTTGCTGTAAGAAAACACTTCAGCGCAGTTTGAAAGCGCTTTGCCGCATTTCTCAGATGTCTCCTGTGCAACTACAGTCAGTATCTTAATAAAACATCATTGCTCACCGGTCTAAAGCAGAGCAACTGGAGTTGGAATGTTTGCCTGGCCCTCTGGCAACCTGTTAGGGTAGCTGTTCTCGTCGTGGCGCCAGGAGGCATTTCTGCTGGCTGTCTTGCACCGAATCAGCGTGTTTCATTTTGAACATGTATGAAGAAGGCTTTTTTTCTCATCTCTGAACCACCAAAGTTTTCTGCTGCTCGGGCAAAAGGGAAGAGTGCAACAGTTGCCCTGAGTAGTCTCTCCTTTTAAGCTGGCTGTCTGGTCTTCTCACGTTATCTGGGATTTTGTTTTGAGAAATACAGTGTTTGATTCTGGCACGTCATGTTAAATGCTCAGTGCCCAAATATATAATGGGTTCATGCATTCATCTCCCTGAGATGTGGTAAGGTGTGCAGCCAGCGTCTTGGCGCAGGCAGCCAGCAGGATGAAGCAGAACGCGACGCCCCGAGTGACCCCCGTGTTTGCTCTGGGGTGTTGCTGCCCTGAGCCTGGAGTTCCCACCAAAGCCCCGGTTGCTCGTGGTTGGCTGCTTTCTTACCCCAGTGCAGGTGTAGTAAAGGCAAAACGTGGTGGTTACCCCCTAGATTCCCACTCGTGAGGCAGGAGGGAGCTGCAAGTCCAGCTGGCGTGTCCAACCAGCCTCTTTGTTGCTCTGAGCTGTAAGAACCAGCACATAACCATCACTGAGGCTGCTCTCCCCAACCCTGATGCTCTGCCGGCTCCTCCACACTGTGCAATAGAAGGAAGCCAGGATGGGCTTAAAATTCCTTTTGTCCCCATTCCCCTTCCTCAAATACAGAAACAGAGGTGCTCACAGTCCAGATCAGTCCTTCAGGCCAGGGCTCCCTTCAAAACTTCTCCCAGCCGCGGCTGCAGCTGCTCAGCTGTGTTGCAACGCCTCTGTGTTGCCTCTGCCCGCAGCCGCGTCGCCGCACTCCCAGGCTTTCCTCCCCGGGGAGCCAGTGTCTGTGCGAAATAATTGCTTTTCTTGGTGGCTGACAAGCCGTTGTTACCTGTTCAAGGGAGTGCAGGGGATGCTGTTCCTTGCAGCTGTGCTGGACCCGTCGCAGGCAGCCCCTGGACTCTGCCCTCATCCCAAGGTTTTGCTCCCTGCGGTCTCGCCCTGCTCTGCTCTCCCTGTGTGCCATACCAGTGCACCCCAGCTGCTGACCTGGATCTTCAGCATTTCAAACCCTTCCCTGGAGATGCTCTGTTTGCCTGGTAGAAGTCGCCCAGGCATCCCTGAGGAAAAGCATCTGCATTCATCCTGACATGTAGTTCATCCCGTAACACACTTTCTCCTATGAGAGCAACCCGGCTGCTATTTTAAGTGGTCTGATGGAGATAAATAGGCCGGACAGCATCTGTGGCTGAACAGCATCACGTTACAGCTACCAGACCACATCGGCCAGATCCACATTCGGCCAGATCCACATGGAAGTGCCCCTCCGGACGCAGCCCCGGGGTTTGGTTTGGTTCTGGATAATCTCTTGTGTTCTGCCTTGAAGGAACGCGCTGCTCCCTCTGTGTCTGGGGCTGCACAGGCAAAACCAGATCGTCTCCGATCTAAACTGTGTGGGACGGTTGCAGGTTGGCAGATGGGGAACCGAGGAACCCACAGAGGCAAGGCGGGTTAGCAGGAGGGGACAGGAGCCAGGGCTCCCACCTTTCTTACTGTCACCATCCTCTGTCCTAGCAAAGGGTGGGGAAGATGCACGTGCAAGGATAAGAGTAGCAAGAAGCCTTATGCAGTAACTGCTCTCTTTCCCCTCACAGGAGAAAGCCATTAGCATCTGGGAATCCAAGAACTTCTTCATCGAGCTGGACCCGCTCCCCGGGGCTGTGGAAGCTGTGAAACAAATGGCAAATTTGGCAGAGTGAGTAGGAACCTGCCTGTGGCATTAGAGAATGGACGGGGGAGCAGCAGTGGCTTTGCAGGCTCATCCTCTCAGCGGCAGCACTGAATACAACATCACTGATAAAAACGCCTTCCAGCCCACCGGGCATGGGAGGGAAGAGAGGGCTTTGACTCCTGGAGCAGTTGCCAAGGAAATCAGCCATGTGCAGCCCCTTCCCTTCAGCTCTCTGCTCCCAGCGAGGGCGGCAAAAAGGAGAACATGCTTATGCTGCGGGTGTGGGATGGTGTGAGATGGAGGATTCATGTCTTAAATCACCCTGGTTCGATCTGTGTGTGGTGGGGGGGTCTGCTTTGGGCACCTGCCTGCTCAGGCACCGAGCAGGGTCTCACAGAGGCAGCCAGGTGCATCTCGAGGGGGGAGCAGGGTCTGATCAGCATGTTTGGCCATGGATTGACATTCTGTCCCCATTTCTGTCCTCATGGCAGCACCGACGTGTTCATCTGCACGAGCCCGATCAAGAAGTACCGCTACTGCCCTTACGAGAAGGTGAGCAGGTCCGAATCCCAGCTCCCCCTCCCGTACCGCGCTGCTCGGCGAGAGCCAACTGACCCCCCCCGTGCCTCCGGCTGTCGGGATGTAAAACGGCAGCGATGTTTCCCTGCTCCACCAGTTTTGTTCCTAAGCATCTTCGCAGAGCGGCAGCTCCGCTGTCAGCCGAGCTCTGCCATTTGCATGCACAGAGGCGCTTGGTCTTAATATTTCATCGTGATGTCAAAAGCTGCTTGGCTTTAAAAGAACTCGTGCTCCAGCAGCATCTCAATCCTTCCCACTAATGAGCTTATTAAGTGAGATGTCCTCCCTGCGTGGAGGCCAGGGCTCGTGCTGGGCTCTCTTGCCCCTCTGCTGAGTGGCCCCTGCCCTGTCCATCAGCCTTCCCGTGCCCGCGCTCACCGCTCGCCCCTCGCCTTCCAGTACGCCTGGGTGGAGAAGCACTTCGGCCCTGAGTTTCTCGAGCAGATCGTTTTGACGCGAGATAAGACGGTGGTTTCTGCTGACCTGCTTATAGACGACAGACCTGATATAACAGGTAAGGGAGGTGCGGGGTGGCAGGAGTGACCGGAGGCAGCCCCAAGGGGCAGACGGCATCGGGGGGTGGTGGGTGCTGGTCCCTGCCCAGCTGATTAGGATCTCGTTAGGAGGCTGTGTCCGCAGTCTCCTCGTGTTGGAGTAAGGTCAACCTCTGCATCTTGTGGAGGAGTTGTCCAGAGAGCCGACCTCTCTCCTTGCTTTGCAGGGGCCGAGCTGAACCCCAGCTGGGAGCACGTGCTCTTCACGGCCTGCCACAACAAGCACCTGCAGCTGAAGCCCCCCAGTCGCAGGCTGCAGTCCTGGACCGACGACTGGAAGGCCATTCTGGACAGCAAACGCCTGCCGCCCGGCCGGGCCACCTAAACCCTAGCCTCCTGTGGCCACCCGGGGCTGTGGCCACCCGCTTGTGTCCCTGCTGAGTCCTGCTGAAGGCTGAAACCACAGATGGACAGATAGACGGATACCGTCCCTGCTGTGGAGAGGAAGAGGACCTGAAGTGCCACGGCCACCTGGACCCAGGGAGCGGACCCCAGCCCGGCTGTGCCACAAGGGACCGGCAGTGGGATTGGCCCCATGGCCCTGGCAGCCCAGCTGGGGGGCATTTCCCGCCAGCTCTGGGGGTCTCTGTGCTGCATCTGCACCCCCTACGAGACAAGCCCAGCATTTCTGACAGACGAGGTCAGCCTCAGCGTGTCACTGCCCTTGAACGGCGCACCGCGTGGCACACACCAGCTCTCCATCCTCCTCTCTGTGTTGCAGTCGGGGATTGCGCGGGTGATTCGTTGCATCCTCACAGGGCTTCATACCAAGGGGCTGCCTCGGGGGACACTTCCCTCCCGGCCGGCACCTGAGTCGAGGGAGAGGGGTGGCTGGAAGGGCAGGGGGAGCCAGCCGACGCTGCCCAGGCTCCCTGCACCGGCTCAGCTGTGCTGTTGCTTGCAGCCGATACGACGGGACGGCTCCATGCTTCCCTGCAGGAAGAGTCCCTGCAGCGGGATACAGGAACAGTACCACTCCTCCCGTGGATCTGGCCATGGGGAGGGAGCCCTGAGGCACTGTCGCAACTGAGATGTAGCTGTCCTCCAGCTGGCGGGAGGGATCCCCACTCACCCTCGTCCCTGAGGAGCTGCTACAGCTTCAGAGCTGGGGCTTTAGAGCTGATTTGGGATGAAGAGAGGGGTTCTTTTCGCACCTGCGCGTTGCTTGTGGGCTCCTCACCCAGGGCATCGCTGGGGCAGCAAGCAGGCAGCAGCAGTGCCAGCATCACTGCACCTTCCTGCGAGCCGGGCAGCTCCTGCAGGAGCTCATGGCTCATCGGACAGTAGCTGCTTGGATTTCAAAGCCAGGGAGGTCTGCACACGCAGGCTGCATGATCAAAGCGCCCCATCTCCCTTCTGGTAGTGTTCGACATCGCCCTGCCAGGAAAGCTCAGGGTGTGCATCTGCCAGGCACCCTGCTTCCACGCAGAAGGTCCTGGTGCTGCATCCCAGCAGGGTCAGGCAGCAGGGACGCTCGTTGCTGCAAAGCATCCTGAATTCTTTGGTGTGGAGCTGCCGGGGAAGACACCGCTGGGTGGAGAAGCAGGGCTGGTGGAGGAGCTACGGCATCGCTGAGAAGTGGGTAAACCAGAGGCACCACGGGCATCTGCAGGGCAGGCTGAGGGTTGCATTGATGGAGGATTGTCATGGCCGCATCCGTGGATGCTCTTTTCAGTACGTTACGTACCACAAGGGAAGAAGCTGGGGAGACGTTGCTGTTAAAAGGCTGGGGAGCCCATCAGAGGTTACCACGAGGCTGTATCATGAGGTTACTGTGTTCTGCAGCTGTCTGTGGCTCTGCTGCTGTCCTGGCTCTGCATGTCTGGGGACAGAGCATGCTGCTGGCCCTGCTCACCTCGTGCCAGCACCCTTGCAGCGAGGTGTTCGGCCGCCTGCCCCGTGCGAAGGGGCTGCGGCATACGCAGCTGTCTATGGCAGCCGCCACCGCTGGATGACCGTGCCGGGGCTGCTCTGAGCTCTGCGAGTGGCCAACACTGCTGGGAAGCTTGAACTGCAGCGACCCGTCTGGCACCGGCAGCAGCACCCGAAAGCAGCCGCTGCAGCTTCTCCTCCGTCCAGCACTGGAGAAGAGCCGTCCCAGCTGCTGGGGAGAGCCGGGCGTCCCCTCCCTGCCTACGGTGGGAGCCGGTGCTGGGCTGCCCCAGGCAGAGCCCTGGGGACACGCCGGGTGCGTCAGGGCCGGCGTGCGTGTGCGTCACTGCTGACACTGCGGAGGCCATGTGGGCCCCGCTCCTGCCTGCCGCCACGCCGGCCGGGATCCCACCGCGTGCTCCTGCTCTCCCGGCCCGAGGACTTGCTGGCTGCAGGAGTAAAATTCCCCACTGGGACACATAGCCCCACGGGCGGGGGCGGTAGCCAGAGTTCGGCCGGGGTTAGCCACCCCGCGCTGCTTGCTCACGCCTCTGGCTTGCCTCTCCTCTCTCCTATGGGCCCCCATCAGCAAAATACTATGTGACCTCAAAGCTACATAGCTAACAAATAACCTATTTTGTCAGTGGCAGCCAGCCCCCCGCCATGTCCAGGACCTGGAGGGGGTAGTGAAGTCGGTGCTTCCGAGTCTGTGCCTTCCCCGGCTGCTGCGGGGCCAGGGACGAAGCCCACAGTGTCTCGGGTCTTTCTGAAAGCTGCCCCGTCTCTTGGCATGGGGTGATTGCGTAAAGACAGCACGGTTTGGCCCATGGCGGTGGGAGTTACATACCACAAGGATCTTTTTTTTTATTTTTTTAATTTTTTTTTTTCCTTCTGTTTAAACCACTTTGTGCTTCTCCGGGTGGTGGGTTTGGTTTGGGGGCTGCGTTTGGGAGGGGTGTTTGCAGTGTGCAGCCACCTGAGATGCAGCCCTCTGGCCAAGAGCCGCCTTAGCCGGAGGGTTTGCAGGTGTGGAGCTGGGACAGCGGGTGAGCACCGTGGGCAGCCACTCCGGCTGCTCAGCATCACGTACCCCCCGGCTCCGCCG
Organism: Himantopus leucocephalus; assembly: GCA_003993805.1. Lineage (NCBI taxonomy): Eukaryota > Metazoa > Chordata > Aves > Charadriiformes > Recurvirostridae > Himantopus > Himantopus leucocephalus. The sequence goes on from RSEF01000014.1 coordinate 7,856,181, forward strand.
AAACCCTGCCGGCTGCCGGCCCCTTCGTGCAGCTGGGATGGCCTCATGGGATCCGAGCTGGTTTTTTTTTCCCAGCGGCACCATTTAAAGATGAGTTGCCCCAGCTCTCCAAAGCCTTCTTGCTGCCCATCCTCGAGCCAAAACTGGAGCCGGCATGTCGTTACAGCAGCTGACCAAACCAGCCATCTTCCCTCAAGGCTGTGTCGGACCCAAGGGATGTGGCTCTCGGGGGCCGGCGGATCTTTCCCCCTTGGTGGGACACGTGATGCGGTAGAGACTACGGTGGTTCTCACCAAATATACTTGAACGCAGAGCTGGAGTTTCTCACGCATGAGGCTCCGACTCGACGCACAGAAATCCCAAGGAGGTATCTGGCCTCTGTGCTCCTGCCCAGCTCCGGGTCAGGAGGTGTCTCTCCATCGCCCGTCAGATCGGCCCTTTCAATGCTCGAGCCCTTCTGTGGCCAGCTAAGATGCACAGAGCTTTTATTTTTAAATGCACCTCTATAAAACAGGCCGGTGAGGAGCACTGCAATAAACACTGGGTTTTATTGGCATCCAGCTTCCTAGAAACAGAGTTTGGGTTTTGCAGTTTCCCATCCGTGGCTCTGCCCTCTGCATGGGGACGGGGAGGACGGGGCAGGGGGGTGATCGCCTGTGGGCTTGGGCAAGTCACTGTGTCCAAAAAGCCCGAAACCAGCCCCCAGCAGTGCCACTACCCCATTATACAGAGTGCCCGTGGGCAGAAATAGAGGTGGGTTTAGGTAGCGAGCAGCTTCCTAAAGATCTTTTATAATAAATAAAGCCATAAAGTGTGTCTCCCGTTGGGCCGCAGAGCAGAAGCAATAAAAGGGGCTGGAGCTGTCATGGGCTGGCTCTCCGTGGGATTTTGTACCTTGTCCATTGCTGTGGGGCTGGTCCACATCCACGCACACTGGCCACGTGGTGTCCACAGGCTTCCTCTGCCCACCGTGGGGCTGTGCCATGGGTGACCCCTGCACTTGACCGGCAAAGCCATGCCGTAGCCCCGCCAGATACACAGGGTCGAAGGTGGGGAGGGAGGACTGCAGGATCATCCGACAGGGCTGGGAAAATCCCCATTTCTGGATTGGGGTCCAGGGAGGGATGCTCCAGCCAGACAGTGGCCCATCCCAGGCTCTCCTTGCCCTGAGCACAGTAGCGGGAATCAGCACAGCACAGAGGAAATGAGCGCTGATGCTGGGGCAAAGCACGGGACTTGGGTTTTTTTCCCTGTGCAGCACTAACTCACTACCACGTGCAGCTTTAAAGACAGCTTGATTTTTCTCTTGCAGCTCAGAGTGCTGCATCGGATGGTTACAAACACTCGGAGGTTAAATTATCCTGTTCACTGGCGAGTCCAATCCTGCCACAGCTCAGCCCCTGCCTAGATGCTACGGCAAGGAAAAACATGGTCTGTGCCATAGCTCTTGCCCGAGGTGTGTGTTCTGGGCCTGAGCCGTGCTTGGCCGTGGCTGGAAAGTGCAGGGTCTGACTCTCTTCCCCCTGACGCCGGGGTCGGGAGTGTCCCGTGGGAAGCAGTGACCTGCCCCAGCACACCGTGAGACAGCAGGAGGGACGGGACATTTGCACTGGGGCTGGAATGCGTGGTCCTCACACTGGTTTGACTCCAGGACACAACATGGGGTGTGAGCAGGATCGCATCTGTGAGCTGGAGGTGCAGCCCTGCTGGAGCCGGGACACCCCAGGGCCTCCTGGCCAGCATGGGGGACAGGGCGATTCAGCTGCCAGCTTGAGCAGCACAGCCTGGACTGGGGGCGCGTGTCCCCAGACACTGCTGTGGGGCCCATAAAGCTGCCCCAGGGCTGGTTTGGGCAACAAGCACCTCTCTGCCCTTGCAGCTGCTTTTTGGGGCTGCCTGCAAAGCCTGGCAGCAAGCGTTGCCCCCCGGCTGCCTCTCTTTCCACACCACCCTCGCCCCACACTGGAGGTCCCAGCTCCCCGGAGCAGAGGCTGTTCCTTCCCCAGCACAGGGACAGAAGCAGCGGGTTTGACACCAGCCCTGTTTCAGGCTGGGACTGCCACGGCGGTGGCACCGGGGACGGGGCTGTGGGTTTCCCAGCAAAGGATGGAGCAAGGTGGAGGGACCGCATCCCCACCAACCTGGCGAGGGCTCACAGAGCATCACGAACTGCCGGCACGCAGATGACCTGCAGGTCTGTGTCTGCATCTGCTCTTCCAAGACCTCCTGCATGCCTTTATTTTCCTTGAAAAGCCTCAGGTTGCAGATGTCATATACCTTCCAGGTGACAAGAACAGTTTCCAAGGCAGGTGGAGGTGGAGAGGAGGGGGAAGAAGGCGGTGGTGACCTGGCCCTGGCCCTGAGCTCAGGGGACCACTCAGGGCCAGTGACAGTGAAAGCCTTCGCACCCTTCCCACAGCCAGGGGCTGCTGGGCAAAGGTGGCCCCGGCCAGAGCAGCACCGCCAAAGGCAGAGGAAAGGATGTCAAAAGCAAAGATGCCGTCTTTAACGTGTAAGCGCTGCCCTCGGCTGGACACTGAATTTGGGCATTGCCCAAACTCACCGGAAAAAATTCTAGGAGGTTTGATTGCCCTCCTGGCAGCTGTCGCAGCCACCGTGTGAAACCCCTCAGCTGCCGGCAGCGGGAATTCACCCGGAAAACAGCCCACTTCACCCCGGTCCAAGCTGGACCAAGCTTGCAGGAGCCGGCAGGCTGGGAGCAAGCGATGCTCGTGCCTGGATCCCTCGGAAGCTGTTGCCACGCGGTGTTCATTAGCTCTTTCTCACATTGGCCGATGTCCAAATAACTCCGAGCCGGTGCGAAGCCCGGCGAAGGGGGAGAGTGAGGGCTGCAGGGGCCAGCCGGGGCCAGCCCTGACGCAAGGGCGGCGGGTGGTGTGGGACGAAGCCAGGGCTGGGGACGGCGGGAGGATGAGTCACCCAAACACGCAGGAGGGGAAAGAGTGGACACAGCAATGGCTCAGCCCACGGTTGCAGCAGCCGAGCGGGGCTTTGCTTCTGCAGGGCCGCACTGCCCGATTTTGGGAGAGGAACGGGATGGTGCCCCGGGGTCGCTGCTCAGGGCCAGAGCCCGGCGCTGCCCACGCACCGTGGGCACGACAGCCGTGTCGATGCAAGAGAAATATCCACTAGAGGGGACTGTGCGATCGCGTGTGGGAGCGCGCAGCAGCCAGTCTGGCCGCAGAGCAGGATTCGGCTCCTCCAACCGCAGGACCAGTCCTCCCTCCAGCCCTCAGCCCTCCCGGTTATCCCAGCCCCGGCTCCCAACACCCTCCGCATCCCTCCCACCGGGCACCGCGGCCCGGGGGGCACAGCTCACCCGGGGCCAAGTGGGGCCTTGTGGGGGTACCGAGAAGGCGGTTGAAGCTGCAGGCGTTGGGGAAATGTCTTGGGCTGACCCCGGGTGGCAGCGAAGCCCCCTCGCTCACTGCCCCCCAGCAGAACGGGGAGAGAATGAGAAAGGCAAAAGCATGAAGAACTTGTGGGTTAGAAGAGGAACAGGGCGTCTATAGGGTCCATACAGACAACACACAGGCTATGGACCCCCCACAGCCCAGTGCATCCCCCCCCGCTGCCCCCCGTGATCCCGCAGCTCTCCCAGGGCTGCGACTGTTCATCCTGTCCCTGTGAGCCTGAAATTCCCCAAGGACCACGGGCTGTTACTTTGCATTTTCCTCCTGTTCACCCTGAAGCCGGAGCCCGTTGTGGGGGGCAGAGGGGGAGCAGAGCCACGAGTGGCGAGGGCGGGAGGAACTGGGGAGGTTTCCAGCAGCTCCTTCTCGCCCTCCCCTTCTCCCCCAGCACCACAGTATTGTTTCCCTCCTGGTAGGATTAATGGGCTTTGCTTCTCTATTTGTACACAAGGACTTAAGTAACGCGCTCCCCAGAGAGGAATAAAGCTTCCCTTGCCCCAGCAGTGCTGGGGAGGCCGGATCAGAGCCCACGGTGATGGCCTGCATCAGCCTTCCTGTGTCCTTCAGGGCTCCACACACGTTAACCCTGTCCTCCTGGCAACGATCCTGCAAAATGTTTATTTGTCACTGTGTTAACAAACACGCTTGTGGAACATGTTGTGTTTAGACGTGAGCGTGCCACCCTCTCCCTGCCTCCCCGGGGCCAGGCCCATGGGCGATGCGGGGCCACGGCTCACGGCTGCCAAAACCCGGCTGCTGATGCTGCTGACGCTGCACTCGCGAGCACCGCCGGGACCGGCAATCCCGAGCACGAGGCCGCCTCGCCTGCCATTCCCGCCAACCACCAAACCTGCCAGGAATGTCCCACCAGCAGCTCCTTCCTGGAGGCTCCCAGCTCATGGTCCTGGAGTAGGGATGCAGCCGGGAGAAGGGTCTGACCACGATCTCATACAGCCCTGGTGTCCTGCGGCCACTGGGGCACGGACACAAGGACTCCAGGGATCCCATCCAGCTCCATAAATACCTGCCATACGCAAGGACACGGGTCTCAGGGCACTCCATGGGCAGACACCCATGGAGCTGAGCTTGCACACCCCATTTCCATGGCCACCCTCAACAGGTCTGAGCCCTTCCCTTCCCCAGCTCCTCCTCGGCTGGCAGGTGCCACCAATGATCCCGGAATGGAGAGGATGCCTTGGGGACATGGTGCTGCTCCTCTCCCAGAACAGACTCACCCTGAATATATACTATTTTAAACTCTAACTTGCCAGGTTTTGGGGGAAACTTGCCTTGGCTGTGTCTGGGTCAAGCCCAGCTCAGCCTCCCGTGTCCCAGAGTCTGTGTTCAGCATCCCCAGGTAGTCGGGACTGGACCTGCGTCCGGTCACTTGAGATCCAGAAAAGGGAGATTAACAGCAGCGACTGAAAGGCTGTTAGTGAGACATCGGGTGAGAGCGCTTGAGGGTCTACAGAAACATAGCTGGCTGTCCCCAAGCCCCACAGGTCCCCTGTGACCTGCTCGGTGCCCGTGGTGTGTTTCCATCGTGCCAGCCCAGCTGGGCAGCACCTGCGCTGCCTCCAACGCTTGCATGTCTGCCAGTGATGGTGGTGATGGTGGTGAGTCACCCAACGGCTCCCGGGGACGGCTCCAAAACACCGGCGGACTTGGGGGAATTCCCAAAGGTGCTGGGAGATACAGCGGGAACAGCCGCGAATGCCGGGAATTGGCCTGTGTTTAGGAAAGGGGAGGTGAGGGGGGGCCCTAACTGTGTGTGCTGGGGGATGCACCGGGACAGGGCGCAGCTCGCGCTGCACGGGGCGAGTCCTTCCCAGCCGGAGGGACGGGAAAGGCAGGGACCTGCTGCACTTGGTGCCGCAAAGCCACCGGCACACAGCGCTGGTGCCACCTGAGCCAGGCTCAGTGCCATCACTGCCGTACCGCTGCCGAAGGCACCGGCCAGCAGCAGGCAGTGCCTGCTCTCAGCCAGCTCTCCATGTCGGTGGGACTGGGATCGCTGGTGCCCATGTTACCCTTTACGGCACTGTGCCTGCCTGCATGAGTGTTTTGGCCGGGCACCAGCTGGGAACCACCTGGCTCATCACCCCAAGCCGGCGGGGGCTGCGGGGAGCGAGCCGTGCCCCGTCCTGCCGCAGGGCCCTCCTTGCTTCCCCTCCCAGTTACAGCCGCGCCAGCGGATGACTCCATCAGCCCTGAGGAAGCATCGCAGCGAGCAGGTCCCTGCAGCTTTTCAGGTGTTGCCACCCCCTCCTCTTGCAGCCATCGCCTTTGCTCTCGGTTCCAGAACCCCCCCGGCTCCCCGCAGCCTCTGGAAAAGCAAACTCATGCCTCGGATGCCCATTTTGTAACAAAATTTCCCTTTCCAGCCCAGCAGCGCAGTCTCACAGCCGTGCTTCCTGCTCACGCATCTTGTACACATCCTTTTTTATCATGGGGAAAGTGGTCCCGGGATGGCTCCTGGGGACGGGCACCGGTGCAGGTGGCAGCCGCAGCCCGGCCGGGCACAGCCCCTCGCTGCAGCTCGGGACACAAGTGCTGCCGTGTTGGGACTGCTTCGCCCTTGCAATGGGGCTCCTCTCTGCAGATGACAGTTTATTCTTTGCAAGATATACCAACTTATTCTTTGCAAGACCTACCAGCCTGCGAGGAAACATGTCTGACTCTAAATTTTGCCAGGCCAGCACCTCCTTGGTCCAAAATCGACCTCTGGGTTACCCACAACTTTTCAGATGGTGGAAATGGAGGCCCAAAATAGGTTATATTTCCTTCATATATAGCGGGGTTGGGCTGCCCACACCTATGGTTGATAGGAAAACAGGGAGGCGAGTGTCCCACCCTGGTCAGCACAGGTCAGGGCCTGGCTCTGTGATGGGCTCCCTGCTTTTGGGTGTTCCTAAATAGAGACCACAAAGAGTCCAAGAAAAAGGACAAAGCTTCATTTCTGCTCTGCCTGGTGTGGCCTCAGCACACGACGCCGGACTCCAGCATCCCCCGCTCATCGGATCCCCATGCGCGGGGCTTTTGCAGCAGTGCTTGTTGGTTAAAAGGGTTTCAGAAGTGCCCAAACCTTTAGGGCTGCGTGTTCCCAAGAAGCCATAAACCCTTTTTTGCATCTCTCCCCCAAAATTTGCAGCTTTGCAGCGCCAGCGATGACCCAGCACCCGGCCAGCCCTAGGGACTCTGCCGTTTTCTGCGCTGCCCAGCTTTGCAACGTGTCTATCGAACACGTCGAACGTGCCAGGAGCAGCGTTGCTGGTACAGCACCTGCTTTCGCCATGCCGCATTGTTTCCCCAAAGCCCAGGAGAACAGCAGCAGCTCGATGCGGTCTGACCCCCGTCAGACCCAACCGGCTCTGTCCTGCTCGGAGGTGGTTGCTTCATCCCAAACTAGCTAATTCTTGCTGCTTTTTCTATTCTTGCTTTTGAAGGAGGGAGGGGAGAACAAAACAGCCCTCGGGGTGAAGTTACCTTCTTAATTAACAAGGCTGAGAGCTTTACAGATATTGTGCAGAAGGAAAGAAAAATAAGGAAAACTGGGCAAAACCGGAAAGGATTGGGTTCAATTGTCAGACCAATTAACCTAGATCCACACTCTCCCTCTGGATGAATAGCTCGTTATTATGTAATTGCTCAGGCCCAGCTCCTGATGGAGAGAAATTAAAATCAGACACTTAACAAGGCAACCTGGTGTGGAGATGGGATGCGGGAGCTGCCCGGGGAAGCCATTCACAAGGCCAAACTGAGTGAGAGCCGGAGCTGTGTGGGGCAAGCTTGAGCCCGAGCTTAGAGGATCTTGCTGAAATCAACTTTATCTTGACTGTTTGCACCATCCTGGACCCAAAATGTGGCCAGGCTGGGGGATAATTTGGGAAGACCCTGGGATGGTGAGCGGGCAGGAGGCCCTGATTTAGCCGAGCACTTAAGCATCTGCATAATTGCAATGTAGCTGCAAGTCCAGGATAGCCCAGCAAGGGATTTAAGCAAGATACGTGGTGTGCTCAGTCAGGGACAAAGTGATTCGGGAGCTCTTTTGTCTGGAGAAGAAATAAAATTCACTGTAAATCCCACTCAAACCTTTCCTCCATGCTCTGAGTTAAGACCCATGTGCCCAGAGAGGAGGAAAAATTCCATCATTACAGACTTTTAACTCTATACCTAATAAAAAAAGCCACTAATCCTAATAAATCAGGCTGAGAAAACTAGCTGGTGCCATAGCTGAGGAGGCTTTTCCATCTGTAGGGTTGATGAGTTCATACGCAGTGGGAAATTTCAGTGCAACATTTGGGAAAGGGCTGCAGGTTTCCCTATTAGCTTCAGAGTAGACAAACATGTTTTTCTGCTGCTGAAAGTGGAAGGGGATCTCCTTGCAGGAGGGTTGGCCTTTCCCATCCCCTGCATTTTCATCTACCTCTCTTCCTGCCTGCAAATTATCCGTGGAGTTAAAGCTGCAGAAAAACACCATGCATGGCTGCACGCCTGGCTTGGAACCTTGCAATACCTGCATTTACCCCAGGATTTTTAGGAGCACAGCTCCTGTGTCCGGCTTGTGCTGGCCGGACTTGTTTCCAGCCCCTTGGCCAAGCCCCCAGCCCTGACCCCATCCTTAGCAAAACCCCACTGCAGCGTGTGTTGCAGGGATGTTGCTTGCCGTGCAACACAAAGCAGGTATCTTTAAATAAAAAAAAAAGCACTGAATAACTTATATTAAGCAGTATTAACTTATCCCAGTACCAGGCATCCTCAGCTGCCATGTCCAGTGCCCACAGTGTCAGCCACATGCATCCCCAGGACAGCCACCCTGCAGGGCTGAGTCCAGGGTACAGCTTTAACCAACTCACCCCAATCATTCTTGGCAGCTGCTTTAATTTTAGCTAATGAACTGGGTGCCCCGAGAGCTCGTCAAAACTGTCGCAGGTGAAGCAGAGACCAGCAAAAGGGCAAGAGGAGCCCATCAAACCCTCCATCCCCGGCTGGCAAAATACAACGTGCCTTTAGGGAAACCACCAGCGCTCTGGTTACACCACGTGTATTTATTGACATGGAAAACAGCCGCCCCGTGTTTTCCAGCTCCACGCCCTGGGCACAACCCGCGGCCACCAACACCCTTCAAAGCATCCGTCTCCCGAGATGCTCAGCATCTGCCGCCCTCCCAGAGGGTCCAAAGGGCCCATGTGCGCTCGGGCAGTTTCATCCGATGCTGAAACGGGCTCAGGATTTTCCTACGAATGCCCCAGGATTAAATTAAAAAGGATTTAAGCAGATGGTCGGTTCTCTGCTCTTCATAGTTGGCAAAATGGGAACCATATCGCTGAACCGTCTACCAGCACTAATTAATGTTTGTAAAGTGCTCTGCTCTGCAAACTGCTGCCTACGTGCTAAGTGCTATCATTAGTATTATTACTAAGCCATTTATGCCTGTTCCAGTGCTTTCTCTTTCTTGTCCCAAAGGGCTTTTCCTCTTCCCTGTGCAGATGTACTGGGGCTGGGAAGAGGAATCAGCCCTCCCAGGCTCCGTCTGCCTCTAGCCCAGGCTCAGATCCCCAGTTTGCCGGCAAAACCCTCCGGTTGTGCCAGCACTGCCAGCCTGAAGCCACCGGCTCCATGGTGAGGGCAGGAGCAGCCGGGGAGCGGGATGGTCTGCCCGGAGAAGGGGTTTGGCATCATCACTCCCAACTGCGGGTGAGATGGTTGTCTCGCTGCCTCTCCTGATTGCAAAATGGACATGATGCTGCTTCCCTGCCTCCTTCACATTCCCGCAGAGAAAAGCTTTCTAGTGCTCGCAGGGGCTATTTGCATCCTTCTCTCTGTCGCTGCATGGCGAAGGGTTTTGCAAGAGAAGGGAGGGATCACTCATCCTTCCTAACGACCTAAGAGGAGACCGAGGCACAGAGGAGGTTCAGTGATGGATGAGCTCAACCGTGGTCCATGACAGGCCCTTGTCCCCATGCAACAACCAGGCAGTGACGTCTGCTGCCACTGGCAGATGGGACGACGCATTCCCTACAAATAACCATCCTTGCAAGACAGTATTCTGCAAAACTGCAGGACAGCTTCTCCCTTCCCTGCTCAGTGACGCCTTCATCAGCTCACAAGAAATTTTGGCTGTTGCCTCCGGGAAGCAGTGAGAGGGCAGCGATCCGCTCGTGGGCGTGCGGAGCCTCCAACGCTCCCCACAGCCTGCACCGAAACTTCAGAGCACAAGATCTTTACCTTGATCAATGTTTCCAAGACACTGCTTTGAAATCCTTTGCTCAATTAACCTAACCAGGCAGGACGTTCCTGAACTTCCCTACTGACATATTTTTGATTCCAGAGTGGCTTTCATGACTCAGTCGGGAAAGAAACTGCCCAAGACAAGAAACTGGGGCAGCACCTGAGAGGGACCAATGGAAACAGAGAAAGCGGTGAGCCGGGTACCCAACCTGCTACAGGGACACAGCAGCAGCATCCACACCCCTGCTAATTTGGGGTGAGGAGGGCACCTTCACTGCAGTCACCTGCACAAACAGCGAAATAACTGGGCTGAGGGCTGATGCTATGTTTCCGATGGGAGGTTTAGGGCGTGAATCATCCTTTTTTTTTCCCCCCCATAGTAAGCGTATGAGATGAAATGAGGCTGAGAAAGCTGGGTGCGGGATGCAGGCAGAACAAGCATCTCCTGGATCTCCTAGATCTCACTCCAGCCACGGTAGGAGCCAGCACAGGCAACGCCGACCCACTATTGCCCTGGGCCAGGTTTCATTTGCTTTGCACAGGTTGTTTGGGCCAAAGAAAGAATAGCAGAAAAAAACAGCTCCAGCAAGCATGCGATTAACATTTTCTGCGTGGTTTGAATTATCCATGACTTTTGACCCAAGATTAAATCTAGTGTGTAACTGGTGGTTATATATTGAGTCATATGAGCAGGCTAATCGCAGGAACCCCATGTTCTCCAAACAGCCTGCGCCCCGCTGGGGCCGACTGCGAACCGCTCACGTTTTCTAGCCGAAGCACCCTGCAGCTTTTGCATCATCCTTTTAATTCAATACTTACAAAGCAATTTTTTTCATCCGACCAGTATCTCAAGCCCAGAACAAAACAAACCCAGCAACGCCGCGAGCAGCTGGCCCAGGGAAGCCAAATTTCCCATCAAGTTTTGCTGCGCGGTGGCTGCTCTGGTGTCTAGTAAAGGGCTGGGCTCACGCTGCAGCGTTTTTCTCAGCAGGAGCTGTCTCTGCTCTCCACCAGCAATTCTCCTGATGCGCATAGAAATAGCCTTTTGACTTCTACCTCTGTGTGCAATTTGGGTGAAAATGAGCACTGGAGTTGGAAAGTATTAGCGGGGGGTAAGTGGCAGGTAAATGGTCTCCCCCAGGGTGCGATGCCCGCCTCCATACCCACTGGGAAGGCAGAAGGGCTTGGCACAGCCTGGCCCCGGCTCTCCCCAAACTCATTTTTAGCTCTTTGCTCCTCCTTTACCTCTCCTTAGGGCTGTGGGAGGCTGAACCGATTCCAGAAAACCCGGGTAAGAGCCATAAAAGGGCATTATCAGCAACAGTGATCAGGTAATACTCCTGAGAGTACAATGCCGCGGGTTTACCTGGGGTGATTCCCAGTGCTGGTGACCCGGACAGGGCTGGCACAGCCCGTGTGTGCTGGAGCACTATGCCTGCCCTCTGCCTGGGCAGGCTGGGCAGCGGGGCCAGCCTGGGGACCCAGGGAGGACCCAAAACAGGGCTTATCTGGGGGTTGTCCAGGTCCCTGAAAGGCTCCAGTGAGTGGGAAGTGTGTTGGAAAAAGTTTGCATCGTGCAGGGGGTCCCCACGGACCCGCACACACCGGGTCAGCAGCGCAGACCTCGCAGGACCAAGGCGGTGAGGGATGCACGGGGGACACGGGGGGATGGGGACAAGGGTCCCACCGCCCTGGATCTACGCAGGCTCGGGGCTGTGGGGTGAGGTGCACGACTCTGCAGCAAGGATCAATTAAGGCTAAATCATCTCTTTCCTCCTGCAATAACTCATTGGCTGGTAGAAACCCAGCGGGAAGAGCATGACCTCGGTACGGGCTGGTTGTGTGTCCAGCCACACTGGTATGGAGCTGCTCAAGAGGCATTTCATCACCAAAGGCTCTTTGTCTGGAAGGCCAGCCACTGTCCCCAACTGTCCCTGGAGGGATACTGGTGACGTGGGAGGTGGGGAACACTTCAGCCCTGAGTTCAGAAGGTGGACAGCCCCATCCCGATGGCCTCGGGACCCTCCTGAGGTCCTCAGAGGATGGTGGTCCCCAGCAGTCCCCCAGCCAGCACTGGCTTTGGTGTGACCCCGCAAGACCCAGCACCCCAGGTGTCCCCCAGCTCATGGCAGCCCCCAACCCTGCACACCCGATCCTGCCATAGCGACCTCCCTGTCCCCCCTCGTATTTCATCCCACCCTCCGTCAGGATGCCCGGCTCCTTGCTGGTCTGAACTGGTTGCAGGCATTGGCGCTGGGCTTTCACCTGCTCTCGGCCAAGGTGGTTCTGCATTGCTTTGCAGTGAAAATAAAGAAACAGCTGGAGGGGAAAAATCCATGGTTAGTAAACAGAGCTGAGCAACCGCAGACCTCTCACCCAGGAGAGGAGGAGGGCAGGGAAAGCGGAGCCGCCTGGGGCACTCAGGGTTGGATTTCGACACCCTGCAGAAGACAAGATGCTTTTATTTAATCGTCTGGGTCCCAACCCTCCCCGCGCCGCCCCACGTGCGGCGGCGGCGGGGGCGGCTGTTTGGTCTGGCCGCAGAGCCCCGCGCCGATAAGGAGGAGCCGGGCGGGATGGGAATGGCGGCGGTCGAGGGCCAAGGGGAAGCTGTTGGAGTTTGGGGTCAGCTCTCGGGGCTTGCTTTGCCCTCTCCCCTCCCTTCTCCCCCCCAGAGGAGGGCAATGGACACCTGGGGGGTGTCCCCAGGCCCCGGTTACTCGGTAGCCCTTTATTTCTGCAGCCCCTCTACTTTGCTTTATTGCTCAGCTGATTTCTCTGAGTCCAACACCACATCTTCTGCTGCTCGCCCCGATTTGAATTGCCTTTGGGTCACCCGGGGTCCCTCCTGGCAGTGCCAGCTCCCACCACGTCCCTCCTGGATGGGGGCAGAGGAGCAAACCCCTGAACTAGAGGCGAAAATTTGCATTTTAAAATCACACATCTGTTTTTTTCCAGGAGGGGGATGGGTGACTCTGAACGCATCCACCCTGTCACCCATCCTGGGGATGCCACCGTTGTCCTCAGGGGACGCTTGTTCCCATGGCTCTGCCCTGCGTGGCCAGGTAAGGTCACGCCGGGACAGTCCTGATGTTGGGTTCCTTCGGTGCCGGCTGCGACGGCTCCATCCCGCTCCACCTCCAGCATAAATCACGGCAAGCTATAAATCCCCGCCAGCCCTCAGGGACCCATCCCTGGGGAGGGCAACAGTTCAGCCCTGAGGCAGCAAAAACAAAGATCATGTTTTTCACAGGGACGATATTACCCGCAGGCACAAACAAGAGCCCGGAGCAGGGGGGTGCTGGCACGGCGGCACCTCGGGGTGGCACCGATCCAGCCGGACCCGTGCAGGGACGACTCGGGGCACAAACCTTCGGCAGGGCACATGCTTCCAGCTGGATGCAGTCCCTGACCCGGCTCCTGCCTGAATCCTTACGCCGGCACAAGGCAAAGGGACCGATCAGGGGAACGGGGGTGCGGGGCAGGAATACACAGCGTCGGGGGTTTCAAGGCGATGCTGGCTGTTACTGTGCTGCGGAGGGGCTGTAACCAAAGGGGACAGGGACGGTGCTGCCCCGGGGGGTCCCCGCTCCTTCCCCAGCCCCTTTCCCAGCCCCACGCTTTACAAACCCCCCTGTTCCCAGCCCCATAGCGGCTCCTGGCCCGTGGGGACCTGTCCCCACCCAGCCCTGGCTGAGCTCTGCCAGCAGAAGGATTTGGGGAGATTTGGGGAGATTTTTGGACCAAACACCACAGGACACGCAAAGAGCCTCACACCGGCTTTCTGTGGCACAGGCAGCTGAGAATGGGCTTTATTTTTCCTAGTGAACTCCTCAAGTCCCCGCTGCTGAGATTACCCGGGAATCTTGATTTTCTTTTAAAAAAACCCACATTTTCCTGCCATGACAGCTGCTGCAGAAAGCCTGACCGTGCGAAGGGTGGCATGAATTTGTCACTCAACAAGATTAAATAGGCTCTCGGCACACAAGAGGGGCAGGCGACCCTGGCGGGCGAGCGCGAGCGGCTCCCGGGGAGTTATCGGGTACATCCCAGGGATTTGCTGGGAAGTGCTGGAGCCTCCATGCCGGCAGCAATTGCCACGCACACCAACGTGGCAGGGCCCGTGTCACTTCTCATCACTGGCTGGCTCCGCAATCTCTTATACGGGAACCCAGCAGATTATTTCTCCATTTGTGGGTGTGGGAGATTGATAAGGAGCGGGGCCGGGAAGCAGAGAGTCACTGAGCTTTTTGTCCTTGGGGCTGCTCCAGGGCAGGTGGTGGGTGACAGCAAGGTGCCACGTCCCCACTGGCTATTGGGGGGGATGCGATGATTTGCCTTTTCTTCTAGAAATAGCCCTTTCCACGCTAAAGAAAAAAAAAATACCGTCATCATCTGCTGCTTGCCTGCCTCGTGGCTGATATTGAGCAGCAAACTGGTGCCAGCCCTGTGCGGGCAGAGTCTCCCCAGGGGCATCTTCCTAATTTTGGTGGTTCAGGGTGGCATTGTCCCTAATTTCTGTGACTCGAAGGTCCCCAGGTCTCTAGGTAAGGGCCAGCCGACCCTGCTCATGGCCAGATGTGGGGTTCAACCCCATTTTTCCCCGTGCGATGGGCATAAGCATGGCCTTGCTGCAAGCCACAGCCGCTCCCTGCCCTCCCGTCCCCGGCTGCGTCCCCGCAGAAGGGTCCGGGGTCGCTGGCCAGGGGCCGATGGGTGGCCACGAGCCAGGTTTTAGGGGTGAGGCAAGGTGGGGACACCCACATTCCTCGTACGCTGGTTTTCTAGTTCAGTGCCCTGTGTCACCGAGGGCAACAGTCACGTTTTGCATCAAGCAGCAGCACAAACTCCCTGACCTCCCCGGGGCTCACCGAGCACATGAGCCACGGTGAGAGCCGGCAGGGTTTCCAGCTGAAGGCTGGCCTGTCACGAGAGCTGCTCATCCCTGCTGGTGGCCCCGGGGGAGCACCGCCAGCCAGCCTGGCTGCAGGAGAGGACAAGGAGAGCTTTGGGCTCTGCCGCCGAAGGACAACATGGGAACGGTGCAAGGGTGCAGCAAGGCTGCCCAGGGTGTCAGAACGCGGTTTCCCCCGCCCCGATGGCAGCCAGGATGCCGTAACATCCCAGGAACAGCCCGAAGGTCCCGTTCCAGCTCCCGAACTGAAAACAAAAGTGCGTCTTGTTCCCGTCCTGTTTTCAAAGCCAGAAAGGTCGGGGCCGTGAGAGCCCTGCCAGGCTGGGCGGCACTGCCAGCTCCCGCCGCCTGCCCCGACCTCGGTACATGTGGGGACCGACGTGTGCCGCTGCTCCTGCCTGGCTGCACGGCTGCTTGCCGGCAGCGCCGCGCTGGTGAGAGCCTGGGGCCTCCCCAAAAGCCCATGTCTGGAGAATCTTGCACCCAAGTTCATGCTCCCGTTCCTGCTCCCTTCACTGCATGGGGAGAGGGAAGGGAAGATGCTACATCCAGGAGGACCACACCATGTGCCCAGCATGGCCCCGAAACCTCCAAAGCCCTGCTGCAAAATGCCATCAGCTCCCAGGATCTGCCCTACCACCGCGAAAGGATTTCCTAATTCACCTCCAAATCCCCCAAGCCCCAAGAAGGCTTTGATCTTGTCAGATGCGACCATCGATAGAGGGACCAGTGCTGCAGGCTTCGAGGGCTTCGTGGGCAGCCTTCCTGCTGGGATGGGCGGGGGAGAAATGTAAAGTGTCTGTAAGTCAGGAACAGCACCGTGGCCCTGCCATTGCCACGTCAGGCTCTGAACTGTCCCCCTCGTCCCCGTGCTCGGTGCCTGCATGTGCTGCTGCCTGCTCAGCGGAGATTATTAGCAGAGAAAATCATTAGGCACAAGGGCCAGGAGCTCAAGGGACACGCGAATGCCTCTGTCACTTGGAAATCAATCCCGGCCATCCGCCCAAGCCAGGCTTCTTCCAGCCCAGCTCAAAGCAACAGCACTTTCTCTCCACTGGAGGAGGAAGTCTGACTGGGGCAGATGCTGGTCCTGCTCCAGCCATGAGCCCTGAGCGGCCGCTCCCAGCCCGGGGCTCTGTGGGACTCGCTGCCCTCCAGATCCCAGAGCAAATGGCTGCGTTTTCCCCATGGACCTGGACGAGCCTCTGTGGCTGAGCCCTGGGAGGAAAATCTTGCACTGGAGGCCTGGGGAGGAGGCAGGGCTGGGCTTCGGAGCCAGAAACTGGGGGAGGCTGGGAGGATGTTGTGGAGGGGCATCACGACCTGCTTACCCCCTCGCTATCCAGGGGTGGAGAGGGGGTACTGGGACCTCTGGGCTGAGCAGGCAAAGCTGTTTGCACACCATGATATTATTATTATTATGAGGGGTAGTTGCCCTGCCCGACCCCGCAGCAAGCAGAGCGCTTTCGGGGACCCCATGCCTGTTGCGCAGGGAGCAGCGTACCCGACAGCCACAACTCTCCCTCCGAGCACTTTGTGTCCCCAAGGCAGCTTTGGCATTCTTGCTGACTCAAGCCGACAGGGTATTGACATTCGTTTTGACCTTTCCAATCACAAGGATGTTCTGTCCTTCCCGACCAAGTACAGCCTGGATACCCTGTGGGTGGATTATACTGTATATACAGTGGCTGCAAATACGGAGCTGGCAGAAGAGAAGCGTGTTTGTGTGCTTGCAGGGGTGCGGCGGTGGTGGGATGAGAGCAAGGAGCTGCTGCCAGCGCCTGGTTTTCCTCCTGGGATGCCCAAGCGGATGCAGCACACGCGGATGCGGAGAAGGACAGTGATGGTGACAGGAGAAATGCCAGCGGCTGGTTTGGTGGGGGGGACAAGGGATCCTGCCCAAGCGGGAGCTGCAGCCCGGCCCTCGAGTGGCCGCCCCCTCACCACCAGCTCCGGATGCTGCTCCTGGCTCCCAGCATTTCCCATCCTACAACTAATTACGCCCTTTGTTTTCAGAGAACGTGAAGAACAGCAATTAGGAGACAACATGCATCAGCTGCAAGGGCCCAGCTGTATCACAGCAACAGTGCCTTCCCTCCCAGCCCCCCAAAAACCCCCTCTGGGCAGCAGCAGAGGCTGTTTCAGTACAAAATGTACCCTACCCCCAAAAGCTTGAGCTGATACGAAAGGCAGCGCATGGCAATTCCCAAAGGTGTAACATATGGTCATCCACAGAACAAGCTCATGGCGCTAAATTAGCATCTTCCCCCCTCGAGCGTGGCCTGTGCCCTGGCACGTACCAAACCCTGTGCCCTGGGATGGCAATCCTGGCAGCGAGTGAGGCTGAGAGCGGGGTGCAGGTTGCGTGGAGTTGTGGGGAACCATCCCTGCCAACCCTTCCTCTTGCCGCCCTTGGGAGCCAGAGCAGGTCCTCAGGCAGAGCTGCCTCCCCCCCTGCCCTCTGCAGCCAGAGGGGTTTGGCAGAGGGCTCCCACGCGCCTCTCCCGGAGCCCTGCCAGCCAGCAGGCTTTGCCGCGTGGCCGGCTCCATCCAAGGCTGTCACGGCCCGGATTTGGCCACCCCACAGCCGTGCGGCGCCAGCAAGGCTGACGATTTCATGCTCCCAGCCCAGATGCGCCGCTTTATCTCTCCCCTCTCTTACCCTGACATATTTTTTCCTCTCTCTCTTTTCCCAGCCAGCTCGTAGGACTCTTATCTCAAGCCCTGAATCATCCTTTCCCAAGACATTCTCAGCAGCATCCTTTGCAAACCTGTTTCCAAGGGCTTCTGCATGGCATTAGGGACGTGAGTGACAACCTGGCAGGAAAGCCCTTTTGCCTTACATCTTTTTTGCCACGTTGATGTCCCCGAAACCCTTCCAGCAGCCAAGGCAGGGTATGGCGAAGGCAGCCCGGCCACGGTCACGGGCATAAGCAGCAGAGCGTGAACCCCAATGCCCAGCATTGCCTCCTCGCTGCCGGGCTGTGGCCAGGCAACCTCTGCAGCAGGGGAAGGAAAACCAGTTTTTGAAAGCTTCTGCAAGCCCGAGGAGCACGGAGGGTTAATTCGAGGTTTGCACTTGACAGTTGGCTGCAGCGTCCTGGTTTCAGGACTATAAATAAAAAGCAAGCGAGGTGCAGAGCCCAAGGCTGGGCTGGGAGCTGTGGGATGGGATGGGATGGGATGGGATGGGATGGGATGGGATGGGATGGGATGGGATGGGATGGGATGGGATGGGATGGACAACCTCTGCTGATTCTGCCCCCAAAACCGCATGTTTGTGAGCATGAGCGCAGCAGGGATCCCGCGGCTGGCTACTCAATAAATCCTGCGGCACCGAGCAATTACCAGCAGCCACGCCAGGTGCTGGACAGGATGCAGGGAGTGAAGTGCCACGCTCTCGGCTCGCTCCTGCTGCCAAGCGAGCCTCGTGCATCAGAGCAGCCTCGGCCACGCTCGGCCCTGCCCGGGAGGTGGCAGGTTCCCGGGTCTTGCAGAGCGCTTGTTGGTGGAGGAGAAATCAATGCCCAGTCAGGGGTTTCTGCCACGTGGCTGGTTCATCCGCCCTGTCACTCGGAGGGAGAGGGTGACATTCACTGCAGTCCCAGCCCGGGCCATGTGTTTCGCCAGCACGGAGCGGGTCTGCCCGGTGCAACAGCGTGGGGAGGCTGTGACAAGCTCTGCTGTCTGCGACGGCATCGCCCGAAATGAGGAGCACCACCGGACCGAGAGCAACGTGGTGTGTTTGAGAACGCACACAGCTCGTTACACCGAGCAGTGACCATGCACTGTAAAGGCGATTCCTGGGTCTTGAAGGGGAGGAGGTTTCTGTCTGCTCATCTGCCAGCTCCCCCCTGCAATTGCCCGGTTTATGAGCCTGTTAGCTAGTTTAAAACATTATAACATTTAGCAAAGGGAATAAAAGAGGGACCTCAGAGGTCCCCCATCCTCTGGAGCTCGTGGCCACCAGCGGCTGTGCAAAGGAGAGGTTCAAACCGCAGCCCTCACCGGGGGAAGGCTGGAGCAGGAGCCCCCCAGGTCGGCAGGGAAACGGGCCCCTGAGTTCCCAATGTGGGAGTAGCTCTGTGCGTGCACACGCACACACACACACATGCATTCACGTGGATGTGCATGCCTGCACGCCTGTGTGCATCCATGTGCGTGCACGTCCCATGCGTGTGCACGTGCATCTCCAGCTCTCTGCATCCCGCAGGGACAAGGTCGTGTCCGGGTGGGAGAAACCCCTTGGAAGACATGACTCCCCGGGGACTGGGCTGTGTTTCATCAGCACATTGAGAATCCCACAATTGCACGCCCTCATGTCCAGGCTGCCTCTTGGGAATAGTCCCTGGCCCGCTCCTTGTCCCAAAGCACACCTGCAAACCGGCGCTGCTGTCAGCCGGGGCTCGGCACGGGGGCTGAATCCAGCCTGGTTCAGCCTTTCCCGGCTCAAAGGAGCTGCTTTCTGCCCCTAGAAATAGCAACTCAGATGATGCTTTCAGCAGCTGGGGATGATGATGCAAAATGCTCGTTATCCAGCAGGAACAATTAGACTTATGGCAATTATCTTTGCAGTTGCTGAGAGATGCCGGAACAGGCCGGCCGGCAGCCAGCTCCCGGTGTAATCCCTGGGTGGGAGAGACGCGGTGCCCAGCTTTGCCAGGAGCTGCCATTGCCGTGGAGGAAGAGCAAAATGCCACGGGAGCATCCGAAGAGCCTCTGTCACTCATCTCAGTGCCCAGTCCGGCCCAAACCACGACAGCGTGGGAGTGAGAGCAAGGACGGGCAAGTGTTTATTTGAGAGCCAAATGCCCCTCTCTAATGACATTTATTTGCATTCAGATTAATGACGAAATGGGCTGAGCCATGCTGGGTTTAGAAGATGGTGACACGGACTGAATTGCTTTGCGTGATGCTCCGGCCTCCCTCTCTGCTGGCTGCTGTCACGGGAGAAGCCGGGATGGGGTCAGCTTTATCCGTAAGGTAGAAATGGGCAAAAGCTGGCTCCAGGCTGGACCGAGCCATGGTCACCGAGCCATGGTCACCGAGCCGGGCAGCGGCTGCTGAGCTGGGCTTTAGGGCACATTCCTTTGGGGGAAAAAGTCAGGCTTCTGGCTGAGAAATGCCCGTGGGGTAAAGGCATAAAGAACAACACTTATTTCTCAAGTCAGAACAACAAGGAGAGTTTTTCTTTTCCCCCTTGACATTGTTTGAAAACCTCATTTTGATGCTGCTAGAATGAAGCAAGCCCTGCTCCCCGACAGCTACTCGGAGCCAAAACCCCAAAACTATCCCAGCCCGATAAACAACTCCTCCTCGGATCAAACAGAGTGTGGCCGGGATGGCAAGAAAGCTTTTGGGGAGGATGAGATGCAGCTGAGCTTCGGATCACGAGCCAATGCCCAAGGGGTGGCCAGGAGCGAGGGAATGGGAGCCGGAGGGAGGCGGGAAGCCCGCTCTAGGAAAACCCAGGCCGTTTTCCATTGAAAACTTTATCTGAGGCAAGCACACCACCACATCCTGGCCTTGTTTGTGCTGCAAGAGCCAGCAAAATTCCTAGGAAAGTTTAGCTACCTGGTCAGCAAAACCTCTCTGATACGCTTTGTTTATTAGTGGCTAAACATTAAACCCTTGGCAAACAGGGCTCCTTGGGGCAGGGGATGCGTGACCGTGACAAGCCGCCCCGCGGGCTGACAGCCCCCAAAATGGGCAAGAACTGCCGGCATGGCCAAAGAGGGGGACAGGCTGCTCCGGGCCAGGGGACGGCAGCACCCTGGGGGATGCTCGGCTCGGCTGCGGTTGCCAAAGGGAGCCCAGGGCCAGGAGGAGGAAGGTTCACCAAAATGCTGCTCTCGCCGTGGTCGTGGCTCTGCAGAAATGCGCTTTTTCCCAGGTCAGGAGAAGGATTACATGGTTTCTTGCTGGAGCTGTATGGAGGCTTCTCCATCTCCCAGCGCCTTGATTTGCAAGAGAGATGTGTCCCCCACGACGCCAGCGCTGCCCCAGAAACCCACTGTCCTGGCATATAAAACTGTATTCTTCAAGGACACCTGATTCGTCTTGAAAAGCCCATGTAAAATTTGGGCTATTATTAGGCCCATTATAGCGAAATGGCATTTGCAATTCGAGCAAAGGACAGGCTAAAATCTTAACCTGATGCCTTTTCAGTGGTGCCAAAACAAAGTCCAAAGCAAGCTCCTTTCCTCTCCCCCTGCGTTAAGTAACCAAAGAGCGACATTTTGAAGTGCTCAAACATCAGGTAATGGCTTTTCCTGACATACTTGAAGGGAACCTGACAAACACACAAACAAAGCCTGACCCACTTTAGCAGAATAAGAACTACTCCAAGAAAGGGAGCGAGGATTTCTATACGGTCCTTAATGCGGCCCCGTTAGCAAGTCTCTGCCACGTGCATCCAGATAAATTTATCTCGGCAGGTCTGTCCTCTGAAAAGAGCGAGCTGTGACACTCGCACCGTGCCCATGCGCGGGGCAGCGCTGCTCTGGGACCCACAGATGCACGAGCACAGGGATGCACACAGGCACCAGGATGCACACAGGGATATGCGTGCCCAGGGATGCACACACACAGGGATGCACACACGCACAGGGATGCACACACACACACGGGGATGCACACAGGGATGAGTGTGCCCAGGGATGTGCATGTATGTGCTGTCCCGCTCCATCACCTTCCCAAAATGCAGGGTGTGCATCCAGGAGGTAAGGGAAGAAATCCTTGCCTGGGCTGGGCACTGGGCACTGGTGCAGGCTCTTGCAGCATTGCTTCAAGGCCACGATTGCGTATCGAGAGCGCAAACGCCACTGCCTCATGTGTTTCGTGGCACGTGTTTTGTGGCTAACTCATTATTTGTAAATAATTGCAGGGACGTTGCTGAGTCACTGCGCTGCGGGCGAGAGCCAGCAGGGATCCGGGGCTGGTTTTGCCCAGTGGTAACAAGTGCGTTTCCCTCCGCAGGAATAGGTTTCCTCAGGGACACCCCAAATTCACACTCCAAGCTCCTGCCTTGCTCCTGCCCGGTGACTTTCGCCCCTTTGCACTGGGTGGAAACTGACACTGGGAGCGCTCAAGCCCGGCTCTAGGATGACCTGGTGGGACCCTGTGGGGACTGGTGGCTCCCAGGACCCACCACCCCGGGATGTACCACAGGAAAAGAGCTGCCTGATGGAGACGGTGAGTTCCAGAGCCACTTGTTCCCAGCGATGAGCCAGGCTGGGGGCTGCGGCTGATCCGGCTGCGTGTTTTCCTGGATGTGCGTTTCTGTGTAGCTGACCTTACGCAAGAAGCCCTCTGTGCTCCCCTTGCCCACGCACTAGTTTAGGTGCCTCCCCCGGGGTGGCCTGCAGCCCAGGCCGGCCCCCGTGTTTGCTCAGCATGGGGTGGCATCAGTGAACATCAGGAGATCGCTGGACACTCCCTGTGCCCTTGAATCATCCCCATTCTCCCCCCGAGGCTCACTGCACCAAAGCGCTGTGCCTTCATGGCCAGGCCAATGCTCTGCAGCTCTGACACCCAACCCGGAGCTACAAGCAGCTTGGGCAAACCTCCTGGGCCACCTCTTGTCCCAGGCTCTGTCCTGTATGGTGGGCTCCCCAGGAGAGGCAGCCACTCTCCTTGAGGACAGCATCTCCCAGGCCATGGGATGACAGCCCTCCTCCCCATGGCAGCCCCAGGATGGGGCATTGCAGGGTTTCCCCAGCAGCCATCGGCTCTGCCAAAGCATGGTGAGCTCCAGGAGGCACTGGGGTGCTTTGGATGCGTTTGGTGCTGCTTGTTCACACCAGCTGGATCGTAAACCCTGATGGTACCTGGGGCACCAGCAGCTCTGGGAGCACGTGGTGGTGCAGGGCTGTGTGTCTGGTGGCAGCGAGACCTCCAGAGTCTAAATCTCTCTGGCTGAAACATTGCTTCAAAGGATGAAACTCAGCTTATGACCCCCCCCATTCCAACCAGCACCCTCTGAGAAGCCCAGGACACCAGGGCCCTGAAACGGTCCCTGAATGACACCAGGATTCAAGACAGGGCAGAGACCGAGACCAAATTCCCATCTGGTCAAAATTAGGAGGATCTTGGCCAGGAACCTGAGCAGTTGCAGGATCACAGCCATGACCTAATGAAAAGGTCCAACATTTCTGTGCTGCTGATCACAGCCGAGGGCTGGAGCTGTAACTTCTCATTGGTATCACTCTGTCCGAGGTGGCCACAACTCTGACAACACCTTCCCAACTTAGCAATACAGGCTTATCCCACCACAGCAACTTAGCAAGACTTAAATAGAAAATTCAGGCTGATGATGCAGTGCAGGAGCAGGAGGAAGAGATAAAGGTCAACCTGGTGATAGCCACATAGTAAAAAGTGGTAACAGAGCTGGTGGCAACAGCACAACAAGCTCCAGATGGCCCAGCAGCGAGAAGTGGAGCACAGTGAAATGCCAGACCATCAATATAGAAACATCAAGTCATTGCAGGGAAATGGTGAAAGGCACAGAGTCACCTGGTGCTGAAGTAAATAAGTGGTGGTAAATCCCTCAAAAGTTACCTTTGGAAGCAGACAAGAGGTGCAATGTGTATAGAAATGGCGGGGGGGGCGGGGGGGGGATAAAAAAAAAGAATAACATTGGTATCATAAAGCAAACAGGCAATAACAAAAGAGTCTCTGGATACAGGTTACTTGATCAACTAGTTTTTAGGATAATGGGTTAACCAAATGTTTGGGTGAGCAATGAGTGTACACTGTGGCTTTAAGATGTGGGAGATCAGATGGTTTGGAGACATTTGCACATTTCAGAAACTGGCTGTCCAGCAAGTGAATTATACAAAGAGCCACAATCAAATGCGAGAAACAGGTTGATCATTTGCAATTCAGGTTTATTACCAAATCCAGGTGGAAATTACTCTTTTCATTCAACACTGAGCATCTTTGTTCATGTTTGAACTGTTTCACTAGGAGTTTTCATAGGTTGCTTATTCAAACCCTTCTGCCAGGGAACTGACAGTGGGTGAAAAAAGCCAGACTGAAAATTAGGAAGAACTGCAGAGCAACACCAGCTCTGCATGAGAACAGCAGATGGTCAGACACAGCCCCTCCGTCCGAGATGGAGACCCCGACAGGACTGCAAAGTGATGTGCATGGGGAAGACCATGTTGTTGGCGGTATCTATTAGGAACTGCATTACAAGGACGTAACCCAGATCATCAAATAATCATCCCATGGGGACAAGGGTCTCCACAAGGGCAGGTGAAGATTAGGGCACACCAGCACTGCTCCTTGCCTGAGGTCAACACTTGTCTGCATGCCCAAAATGTCTTCTCTTCCCTGCCAGACCTTTCAGCTGGGTCTCACCTCTGCCCACAGTCCTCACCAGGGATATGAACACACAGTCCTGGTATAGACAACAGCTCTACTGTGCCCCTCACTCAGGTTGACGTTCAAATGGTGACCACACAGTCTCATCCAACCAATTCACCAGCATCTTCAGTGACAGAGGAGACTGCCAAACCACAACCCTACCACAAAACATCTTCGCTCTCCCCTGGACTTGCCGCGAGACATGACAAACCCCAAAGGACAGAGATGGGTCACCTGAGGGAGCTGAAGGAGCTGTTCCCACGAGAAAGGGAAGGTGAGACGCAGGGACAGGGAGGAACGCCAACTAGATAAAGCTGCGTGTTCCAGCTGCTGTGGGAACACACGACCCAAAATGGGAACCGAGTGGCACAAAGAAATGCTGATTGACAGCGCTTTAGGTACGCCTGAATGGTATCTGCATGTTGTCACCTGCTCTAATGACTGCCTGACTCACCCATCACAGGCAGGCATCCAGCAGCCTAGCAATTAGCCGCCCTCCTCCGTGAAGTCAAGGGGAGAGTTAAAACCAGCACAGTACAGAGGAAAGTGTCCCCCATGGAGCCTGAAACAAGTCTCACTTTAGAAACAGCCCATAAAAAGTGACGGAAATGAACCTCTCGGCTCAGCCCCACGCGAAGGACACAGCATCCTGTACCTCCTGCTTGGCTCAGTCAAGGACCATAAATACCACCAGCCTCCCCACAGGGATCTACTCCGCAGGACCTGGGCTCCCCCAGGCTCCATCACACATTCCAGCATCAGCACCCGAGCCGCGATCTATTCCTGACAGTAGGAACAAAGTGAGCGATTGCATCTGCTATATTTAGAGCAAACAGTCAATACTCCACGTCTAAATGGTTACCAGAATTCTCATTTGAGATATAAATAGCCTCTGTTTGCTTTTCAAAAGAAATTGGTTTGAAAAAGAAAATTGCCTTCCCAGTCATCCTCAGCCCCTAACTGTTGAGCAGGGGGGCCTATTTCAAATGAAAAATTAAATTACACATTTTCTGTAAGCCAACCCAGGAAGAAAAACTCATGACTGTGGCTGGTATTATTAGTGCTGCAATCCTTTGTGTTGATGGAGGAGTTTAAACACAGCGGCAGCAGCTTGCTGAAACAAACTCTGAGGGCGTTTGGTGCAGAGGGGAATCATCCTCCATCTCCCAGCCTCAACCACACTCCATCTCGAGCTGCCTTTTCCACCCTCTGTCACACCACAGCCCCATTTCTTCCCCCTCTCCCAGCTTCACAGCAGTCCCAGCCCTGACACCAGATTCCTGTCTCTCTTTCTCCAGACTCCTCCAGTTTCCAGCCCAGGCTCTCAGCCAACGCTCCAGCTTGCTTTCCCTCTGACTGATGTCAGCCGTGCTTCCTCCCTTGGGCAGAAAGCCTGGTCCCGCGTAAGCATCCGTCTTTAAGGCACTACAAAGACCACATCCCCGTCACTCAGCCCCCTTGACATATTGCATTAAAGTCAAACTAAGGACACCAACTAATGAAAAACCACAGCAGAAAGTTGGGATCTAAAAGAGACAGCAAAACCCTGCTGCGGTTATTGATTTAACACAGAACAACACAATTTTTCCACCAAGATTTGGCTCGAAAGGGAGGGATGCACGCAGGCTTGGGACACTAATCCGAGCGCTGTGAGGGGCTGGGAACTGCCGCCAGGCCAGTGCTGGATGGTTCCTGGGACCCTTTCTCCTCACCCTGTCCTCGGGGTGCAGGACCCCATGCTCTGTCCTTCCTCCAACCTCCCATCTCAGTCCTGTGCGGGGCAATGTGCCAGCGGGGCGAGTGGAGCTCAGGAGGAAGAGGGAATTGCTGGAGAAGGGTGTCGCAGGGGCACGGCCCGAGCTCAGGCCCAGGCCCAGATCTGGCTCAGGCTCAGGCTCCAGTGCAAGGTCAAGCTCAAACTCAAGCTCAGGCTCAGACCCAAGTTCAGGGGAAGGCCCAGGCCTATGCTCAGGCCCAGGCCCCAGGAGAAGGCCCGACCAGGCCCCGGCACAGGCGCAGACCCAGGCCCAAGCTCGGGGGAAGGCCCAGGCCTCGCCCAGGCCCAGGCCCAGGCCCGGGCCCAAGCCCGGGAGACGGCCCAGCCCCAGCCCCGGGCCCCGGCGCAGGCCCAGGCCCAAGCCCAGGCTCGGGGGAAGGCCCAGGCCCCGCGCAGGCCCGGGCCCAAACCCGGGAGACAGCCCAGCCGCGGCCCCGGCGCAGGCAGCTGGAGGGGCGGTGCAGTGCAGGCGCGGCCGAGCTCCGCCCCACTCCGTCACTGCGCGGCGCCGCTGCCGCCGCCGGCCGGGGTCCGCCATGGCCTCGGGGGGCGCCGCCACCCGCGCCGCCGAGGAGCCGCCGCCGCCCGAGCCGCCCGCCGAGCAGAAGGCGCCGCCGCCGCCGCTGCCGCCCGCGCAGGAGGAGTTCTCCTTCCTGCCGCTCGTCCACGACATCATCAAATGGTAACGGCGGCCACGGCCACCGGCCGCACCGCGGGGCGCCGGCACCGGGCCTCCCCCCGGCCCGCCGGGACTGGGCCTCCCCCGCCGGGCACCGCATAGCGGGAGCTGCCCTGCAGCGGGACCGGGACCGGGACCGGGACCGGACATCTCATCCCTGCTCCAGCCACCCTCCTCTAATGATGCTGTCTGACACCCAGCGTCCTCGGGGTGCCGTGGGTGGGGAGAGGGGGCTATGGGGTCCCCCCTGTAATGATGCTTTCCCACCCTCAGCATCCTCAGGGTTGTCCTGGACAGGGAGTGGGGCAATGGGATCACCCTCTAAGGATGTTCTCCAGCCCCCAACATCCCTGGGGTGCCCTGGGTGGGGATCAGGACAGTGGGATCCTCCTTCTAATTATGCTCTCCAACCACCAGCATTCGCAGGGTGCCCCGCATGGCTAGCAGGGCAATGTGGTCACACCTCTAGTGATGCTTTCCAGTGTCCCAGCATCTCCTTTGCCCTTTTTGCTCCCAGCCAGAGTTACTGGGAAGAGTGTCAGAGGGAGCTGGCACAGCCCCAAGTGCATCTCTGCTCTGAGTCACACCAGTACCTGGGTGGTGTTTGGGTCATCTGGGTGGTACAGGTGTTCCGATGCCCAGGTATACTGCCCCACCATTAACACCCCGGAGCAGGAGCATTGTACTTGTGCTGGGTTATTGCTCCAGATAACTGTACTGTTCGGCTGATAACAGCCTCAGAAAGTACAGGCAGTGCTGGGGCAGGAATACAGCCCATTTCTGGGGAGTTGTAAAAAGGAGGATGGCTTCTGCAGGTTAAATTGTTCTCTTCCCGGTCCAAGATAAGTACTGTAGGGGTAAAAGGTATTTGTCCGAGGGTGCTGAGAACTGCGATGTTTCTGGCCCAGGGTAACCCCTTCAGAGATGCTTGTCTGAGGTCCTGATAGGGACATGGCTCTGCCATGAAAATCCATCTACAGCAGCTCCATGCTCTCACTTGGGCACATGGAGGGCATGGGAAGCATGAGTTCCCTTGTTACTGGTTGTGGGCCTGGCTGCCCTTTCCCTGTGTGCTTATTTGGGAGCTGAGGCTGGTTTGTGTCCTGCTGTTGTTTCACTTGCATGAAGGTTATCTGAAAGGTGAGGGAGGTTCACCCTTAATGGCTCTGCAGCCTGAGCCATAGCAAGGAATGGCCTCCTGCCACACTGCTCCGGATACAGAACAGGCATGAGAACGCAAACCCTCTGATTTTCCTAAATTTCCTCATTGTGCTGGGGGTGAGCAGTTGCCCCCAACTTCGATTCTGCCTGATCCCTTCACACCACAGAAGTGAGGCTGAGCCCATTGCCAGGTGCATACATGTGCATAAGCAAAGCAGGCAGTAGCCATGGGCTGAGACCTCCCAGATTCCTTTATGTCACCGAGCAGGTCATGGTGCCCCGCGGATGACAGTCCCTAGGATATCTTGTGCCCTGTCCCACTGAACCACCCACTCCCACTACCCAGCTACCTCCCTCGGCTTCGCACACGGCATTTCCTGGGTGGCTTGAGCAGACGTAGGTACACTGAACAGTACTGCAGACGGGTAGGACCACAGAGGCAAGTGGTGGGATGTGTTGCCTCATGTCCCTGACAGATGGCAAACGTATTATCCTTTAACGCTGCCGCTAGTCGCAGAGCCCAGCCCTGCTGTTTTGACACTGACTCAGCCATGAAGACACATCTCCAAGGTGACTCTGTGCTTGGGACCGAGGATGTATCGCGTAAATTTGCTTACATTCAAGGACACATGCTCTTTCCTGTTGTTTGGGTCCTGAGAAAGTTTTCCCAAGCAGGGCTTGCTGATATTTTCACCCTTGTACAGTCAAATGGCATTGCAGCTGAGGTCCCAGCACATCTCCACCAACGGTGGGTTGTGCTGGTGTAATGAAGAACACTGTGCCTTAAGGCAGGTCTTATGCGCAGTCCGTCAGCACAAGCTGTGGTGGTTGGATGGTGGGTTGAATCCTGTGTTACTACAGGCAGCTGCAGTCTCTTCCCACACCTTCTCACCCCTGCCTGTCCATCCCCTCAAAGAGGGAGCCACTTCAGTGGCTTCATCCAGCAGGAAAGCCACCCACTGGAAAAAAAAAACCCACAAAAAAACCCAAACCTGAAATAATTATTCCTTTGGATCAACCAGCCGGACAGGCAGCCGTCAGTTCTCTATGTGTGTGGAAGGGGACAAGACCTGGGGAGACCTGGAGAGGGGAGGATGTCCCTCTCAAAGCCAGCCTGCAGCGATGGTGGATTAAAGGCAGTGTCAACCCATCCTTCCCGAGACATGCCATAGGGTTGTGTGTGTGCTTGTATTTTTCCACTGCCGACCTGACCATGAATGCCTGCATAATGGGGATACATTATAGTACCAGCTGCAGTTTTATTTAGAAGGGAGTAATGAATATTTTGTTCCAATAGGCTTTTGAAACGAACCACGACCATCTGGTTAAAAGTTTTGCTCTCAGCCGTGTCATGATTCCCCAAAGTTATAATCGAGCACCTCTCTGCCCTGGTCATGCCAAGCAGATTTATTTTTAGGTCTGGCTATTGAATGGGCTCCCAGTTTTCAAAGACGGTTAGAATCCCTCACTCGTTATTAACAGGCGCCCTGGAAGCAGGGACTCGTTTTTGCTTGGAATCGGTAAAAATTCTTGCTGGTGCTAACAAAGCTGCGGCAGATACTAATGAGGGTTTGAGGGCAGATGCTGCCTCAGACAACACTGATCTTGAACACTTGAAAAGCACAGAGCTGGCTGCAGAACCAATTGTGCTGCTCTAAAAAAAAAAAAAAAAACAAACCAAAAAAACCCAACCTCCCCCCTGTCGCTTCTCTTTTATTAGGTATATATCCCCAGAGAGTCGTTTTAAAGCTCCAAAGTACCGTTTTCTCTGCCATTGGATACTCTCTGATACTTTGGGGAACAGTTTCTATTTTCTGCTGTCAAGCTGTTTGACTGCATTGATTTTTTGTATTACAGCAGCAACAGGTCACGGGTGAAACTGAGATCTTTTTTCCTAGGTGTGTACACACAACATACGTATGTAATCTTACCTTCCCCAAAGAGAGATACGGGAGTTCAAACAGAGAGAGAATTTAGCCTGCTCCATGGTAATGTTTTAAAGGTGCAGACCAGCTCCTAACCTGACTGATGGGTCCTGAGGTGACTGGATTGTGTGCTGGAAATTAGCGGGAAACCGGTTTGCCCCAGAGGCTATCCAGTCTGTATATCTATCTGTGTCCATTTTACTGGGATAGGTGAATTAGGTGTGTGTAGCCAGATACCAAGAGCAGAAGTTTCCCAGTGAATTCCAGTTTTAAGCCCTGGTTATACTGGAAATGACAGTCACCCCTGCGGGCTGAAGGGGCATTTCCAATAGGAGAATTCAACAATGTCTCGATTTTTCTCTCTTCTGCAGCATGGACAAGGACAGTCAGGATGTTCACCAGGTGCTGAATGAGCTGAAGAACAAGTTCCAGGAGATGAGGAAGCTCATCAGCAACATGCCCGGCATCGGTGTGAGCCCGGAGCAGCAGCAGCAGCAGCTGCAGAACCTGCGGGAGCAGGTCCGGACCAAAAATGAACTGCTGCAAAAGTACAAGAGCCTTTGCATGTTTGAAATCCCCAAGGAGTAGGAAGGGTGCAGCTCTGCTCTCCAGGTCTGAGATACCTCCTCTCCTGGCTGAGAGGAGAGAAAAAGGTGGCAGAAGTTTACTTTCTTTTACACTCTTTTGGTGGCGTTGCTCTGAAGTTGTGTCTCTGTGGATCACAGGCATGTGACACTAAACCAGAACACTGTGTGCCTCACGTATGATGATTACAGCGGTACGTTCACTTTGATCTGCTGTAGGACTGTGCATTTTTATATTCATCTCTTGTGTTTTCTCTCGGGGTGGGGTGAGGTGGTATTTTTTTACATTCAAGCAAGCAGGAGACATTATGTTTTCTCCTCTCTAAGGGTCAAAGTACCTGCTGGTGAACTTCAACAAGAAAAAGGGGACATTTTCTGCATTTTTTTTTTCACTTAAAGTGGCCAAATATCAAAAGGGAGCATGAGAGGGAAGTGTGAGCTGTTTGGCCCTGCTCCTGGAAAGGGTCTCTGGGGCACTTTCCAGTCTCTGTGTGTCGAAAGCTGAAAGATTGCTTTCAATTACTTTTGTATTTGTCTCTCTTTCTCTCTTTTTAAACAAGTGATGGTTGTGTCTGAGATGAGTCAAGTAAAGCTATAGAAATTCCAAACTGCCCCCTCTTGTGTGTTTGCTGAGTGGATGTGGGCTGAGCAGGGGCAGGACTTCGGCAGCACAGAGGACGTGCGTAGCCTGGGCCCAGCTTCTGTGTCTTGACATCACTTTTTTGGAAGCAGGGTGACCTGGGAAAGCAAAGCAGGGACTGCCAGGGGAGTGGATTTTGGTAGGCTTTGGGTGTGTAAATCTCCTTGGACGAGTGCAGCTTGTGGGAAGTACATTGGGTGTCTTGCTCTTCAGACAGAGGAAGGGAAAGCAGAATCAAAACAAAGGACATAAACAAGAGCTTTTAGTTATTCCACACGTGACAGAAGTCAGGCTCAACAGGACGGGTCAGTTCCACATCCGAAGTGCTCCAGGGGCTTCCCATAAACACGAGCATTTAAGCAGCTTGAACATTTGCCAGCAGCTGATGGAAAGCTCTTGAATGTTGTATGGCGTTCAGACGGATCCCAGGGCTCCCTGCCCTCTGTCCTGCTGTTGGCTGTTATGGTGGCTGATGACAACCCGGTAAGCAGCACCGCGTGTCACCGACCAACAAAGATGTGATGGGACCTTAAGTCTCACAGTTCTCTTGAATTATGCTGAAAGATGGTGCAGGTCAGTAGTGGAAGAGGTTAAAAACCAGCTAGTGAAATACAATATCCATCGAGAACCAGCATCCAAGGGCAGGTAGCACTTGTGCCTTCCAAAGAAGAGAAGCAAGGTCTGTTTGGGTATGATTTTCCTTTCCTAAACCAAGAGGCAAGTAATTCTGCTCCTTGGGACCTGGGATGGTTGTGACTCACCTGTAGCCTAGAGATTACCCTGTCCCTGCTGGAATACTTTACTAGTACTTTCTTTGGGATGGTGCCAGTGTGTAAACTCCGAGTAAAGCAGAACACCAAGATAAACAAAGCACAACGTACGCTCGGTTTATTACTGAAATTACCTTTCTGCCAGCCATTGCCTGTCCCAGCTCAATAAATTCTTGTGTCTCATGCCTGGACAGTGGTTTCCCTTTTTTTGCCAGTTGCTGTTCCTGTGAAATCAGGGCATATGCGGAGCTGGAAGAAACAACGTGTTTCCAAAGAAATGTTTGGCACTGAGCACAGAAACAAGTTAACTCTGTCAACTTGAATCCAAGTTTCAAACGAAACTGAAGTGATTTGGTTTGCAGTCTCACTCGCCCACCTTAGTTTTGTGGCTTTGATAGATTTTTTTTTGCCATGAATATGTATTAAACGTAGATTTGTTCTGCCGCATGGGGGGGAAGCGGGGGCTGAAAATGAACTGAAACAGAAGCTGGAGCCAGGGAGAGCTGTTCTTTGAAGAGCTTTCCCCTTTCCCTTTCACTTCCAGCAATGGTTGCTGCAACTTATTAGGACGAGATGAAAAACCATCAGATGCAAAGGTGACCTTTCGAGCAAAGTACTTCCTTTACTCATATTGCAAAATAAAAACAATATCCCGGACGGGGCGCAAATGAATCACTCTCTGTTGACATCATTAAAGTGTGCTTAGTTAATCAGGAAAAAACATGAAACACAATCAGCTCTTTATAATGAAGTGATGTCAGTTTGCTCGGTTTCTGCAGTGAATGACATGCCAATGCCTGGCGTGTCATGGGGCTGGCAGGATCGTCACTCGGCGTTAGTGAAGTGAGGAAAGAGTCCTGGCTCGGTGACCCGTTTGAGTAACTAACTCTGTGCGTGGCCCCTCTTTACCCTGTGTGGCAAGAAATCGGCTGCTTGCAGAGACGGAAACCTTTGCACTGGGAGTCGGAGAAGATGGGGTAATAAAGGGATTGAGTCGAGGGGCCGTTTTTAGCACCTCGGAGCTGGGCTCGGGTCTCGGTTTAACAGGATTTGGTTGTGCTATGGGGCCGGGCGAAGAAGCAAAGGCGAACCCACAGGTGTCATTTTAAAAAGATTTTATTAATTTGTAGAAAAAATAAAACATCAAGTTTCACCCACGGTAGAAACACTTGAAGATTTTTTGTTCATGTCAATGACAACCAATACCTACATAAAGTGCCTATTATTTTCTTATTTAAAAAACCCTTCCCACTCCCCCCACCCTCCCCAAATCTTGCGAATCAGACAAGACAAATGTAAACAAGAGTCATTTTTTTGGTCCATCGAGGCTGTAACTCTGCAATGTCTTTGCAACAGCTTAGGAGTGTCTTCTGCACGTGTTTTGCAAACACAGATGAACACACAACACTGAGCCAGAGTCCGTGCACAGCTTCTCAAGTTGAAAAATAAAACCAAACCAACAAAAAACCAACCCCAAAGCCCCAAGCAGGCGCTGGCAGGCCTCTGCCCTCCCTCCTGAAGGCAGTGCCCGAGGCTGGGTGGTTTGGGAGGGAAAGAAACACAAAGGTCTGTGCCCTCCACGCTCATCCTCCCACCTGGCCGCCCAGCAGCTCACCCTTTCCCTGTCTCTCTGCCTGGAGGAGGCTGGTCCCAGTGACACCCTCCTCCTGCCCTCCAAAGCCTCCCCCTTCGCATCCCTCGCTCCCAAAATGCACCCCCGGGGGAGGGAGGCGATGAAAGCGATCCCTCGGGAGGAGGGAGGCTGGGGAAGAGGCGACCCCCTCTCTGCCCAGGTGGGCACCTGCCCACCCTCCTGCCTGCCAAAAGTCAGTTCGGAAATGAGCGTCTTTCCCCCCTCCCTTCCTTCCTTCCCGTCGCAGGGCGAGCAGGGGCTCCTAGCTGATCACGCAGCGGTCCTTCTCCTTGCCGTGCCCGCCGCCGATGGCTTTCTCCCGGATGTACATGAGGTCGCTGTGGACGCTGGGTCGCCGGGCGAAGGGGGCCACGATGCCGTACGCCTCCTCCGTGCTGCCCCGGCCCCCCTCTTTCAGCAGCTTTTTGCCTTTCAGTGCCTTCTTATGCAGGATGTCACAGTACTGGACCGAGACCTTGCGGTGCAGGTCAGGGCTCATCTCGCTGGGCAGCTTGGCCATGGCGAAGAGCGCCTGGAACATCTGGTCCAGGCTGCTGTTCTTCTTGGCTGAGATCTCGAAGTAGGCGCATTTTTTGGGGTCCCCTCCTACCAGCTGCTCAATCTCCCGGGGCTGCACCTCCCGGTAAAAGTCCCGGTCGCCCTTGTTGCCGCAGATGACCAGGGGCACCTCTATGTTCTCCTTGGTTTTGTTCTTCAGGCAAGACTTGGTCTCCAGGATTTGCTGCTTCAGGCGCTGCACCTCCTCAAAGGAGTCCCGGTTGTCCAGGCTGAACACGAGGATGAACACGTCTCCTGGAGACAAAGAGGGAACATGAGATGGTTGCAGGGACGGGGCACATGGAGACCTGCTACCTAAGCCATGTACAGACTTGGGGAGGGAAGGACCAGGCAGCACCTGGGTCCCGCATCCTCCTGTTTTCCCTATGCAGGGAGCAATATTGCCCACCCTGTGTACACACAAAATCCCACCTCCCTCCTCCCGGGACCGAAGAAACATACCCAAACTGGGCAAGAACACCTGAAATCTGGCAAGGGCCCCCCCCCCCCCTTCNCCCCCCCTTCCTCCTGGCACTCCCCAGACAAGTACCTGTGAGGATGGAGAGGCGGCGCATGGCTGGGAAGGGATGGTTGCCCGACGTGTCCAGGATGTCGAGCTGGTAGACCTCACCACGGATGCTGTAGAACTTGCGGTGGAAGTCCTCGATGGTGGGCGTGTATTGCTCCTCAAAGCGGCCGGTGAGGAAGCGCGAGACGATGGCTGTCTTGCCCACCTTGGAGGAGCCCAGGATGACCATGCGGTAGCAGTTCTTGGCGGGGATGCTCAGCTCGGCCTCGCTGGGACACATCTTCTTGATCATCGCTGCCAGTTTCATTGAAGCCGGCGAAGGGGCAGCTTGCGCCGAGAGGAAGGAGGAGAAGAAGGAGGAAGAGGAGCAGGAGGAAGGCGATGTCTGCCCGGCTGCTCAGCCCTTCTCCCCTCGCAGGAAAGGCCGGTGTGAGCTCTGCACGGCCGCCGCCGCCGCCGCGTTATATGGAGGCGGCAGCGACCGCCCCTCGGCGCGTCACGGCCCGGGGCGGCGGCGGCTGAGTCAGTGCACGGCTCCGCGCCCCGCCGCCCCCCGCCGCAGCCCCGGCCGGGCTCCCGGTGCTGCCCAGCCCGGCCCCGTTCGCAGCCCGGTTGGGGCTCCCGGTGCTTGGCAGCCTAGTCCCGTTTGCAGCTCTGTTCGCGCTCCCGGTGCTCTGACAGCCGGACTCTTTGCAGCCCCGACTGAGCTCCCGGTTCTGCACTGCCCGGTCCCGTTCGCAGCCCGGTTCGCACTCCCGGTTCTGCACAGCCCCGTCCCGTTTACAGCCCGGTTCGCACTCCCGGTTCTGCACAGCCCCGTCCCGTTCGCAGCCCGGTTCGCACTCCCGGTTCTGCACTGCCCGGTCCCGTTTACAGCCCGGTTCGCACTCCCGGTAACGCGCAGCCCGGCCCCGTTCGCAGCCCGGTCCGGGCTCCCGGTCCCCTTTGCAAGCCGATCCCTTTGTAGCTCAGCCCGGGGGGGACCCGGTGCTCTGTACCCGTCCCGTTGGCAGCCCGCGGAGGGCTCCCGCCGCCCCGCAGCCCTTTCGGGGCTCCCGGGGCTCCGCACGCCCCGCAATGGGGTCGCCCCGAGCGGGACCCCTTTGTCACCCGCGCCGCCCGGGACGCGGGGACCCGCGGCGGAGAGTACCGGGGGTGGTGGTGGTGTGTGTGGGTTATGTGGGGGTGTCCCAGACTGCTCCCCGAAGTGCTTTTGCTCCGTTTTAGACTTTCCCTGGGCGCAGCAGCGGCTGTGCAGTCACCTGCCCCGCAGAAAGACCGGGAAAAGACCCTGAAGGGTGAGTGCAGGGGAAGGGAGCGGAGAGACATCTCCGTCCCACCGGGTACCGCAGCCCGGGCTGGAGGCTGCGCCGTGCCCCGCTTGAAGGAGGGCTTTGCATGGCGGCGGTTCCCTTAACCCCAGTCCCGAACCCAGCCCCGACCCCATTCCCGACCCCATTCCCGGACCCCATTCCCGACCCCATCCCAGACCCATCCCCGGGGCACCGAGCGCGGTGCCGCTGCAGCTCCGTCTCCCCCGCTAGGGGGCGGGCAGGGCGGGCAGCGCTCAGGGCAGGCAGGGCAGGCAGGGCAGGCAGGGCAGGCAGGGCAGGCAGGGCAGGCAGGTACTGCCCCGGGCAGGGCTGGGGTAGCTCGTCCTTTGAGGGGCAGTAGAGGGTCCTGCAGCCCCTGTAGGGCCGGGGAGGGGATGGATGCTGCCCGGAGGAGGAAGGATGCTGGCAGGGATGCAGGCGCAGCGCAGGCAGCAGTGTTGCCGCCGGGGCGGGCAGGGTGCGTGGTGCTGCTTCGTATCAGGGGTTTGGTCTTGTCGGGTGCTGAGTTGCTGGGTGTCACTGGAGCCGGACGCGAGGGCCACCCCAGGCAGCCCCCCTCCCTGGACACAGCAGGGCCGCAGCGTGCTTGACTCAGCCAGCATCTTCCTGAGCACCCCGGCAAGAGTCCTCGGGGAAACGGGAGCGGTGCTGCGCTGAGGGATCTCTGTGCCATCCATGAGCGAGAGACAGGGCCCAAGGAAAGCCCTCAGACCCCATCGGGCTGAGGAGAAAGTTTGGATCAAGCAAACCTGTGAGGATCTATTACAAAAGAAACTTAGAGGAAGGTGACGCTTAAATAAGGTCGAGGATAGCAGAAGCCTCGCACCGACAACACCGAGATGGGCCTCAGGGACAGCTAGAACACACGAATTTGTGCAGCGTGGTGCGTTTCATCAGCACCGCTCGGGAAACAGGCGCTGCTGAGCTTTTCATCTCCCCTACATGCGGTCTCACACTTGGATATTAATTTAAACACTGTTCGAAGGTTTACGGAGGAATTGCAGTCATCTGTGGGGTGGGAGGGAGCAGCGGTTTAAACAGCCCTTTGCAGCCCCGTCCCTGCCGGCAGGGAAACATCCTGCCCGGCAGCAGAGGCACAAGGACGCTTTGGGGAGAGAAAGTGGGACGATTTCCCATGTTTATTGATCTGTGTGCGAGACAGCGAAGAGGTTTAATAGCCGTTTGCAGAGCACAAATGGATCACCCCAAAATAACGAAAAAGATCATTTAATTGAAGCGGTTGATGGAAAACAACGGGCGGAATAGGAAGCGCCGACCTCTGGGGGACAGACAAATTGAATATCTCGATTGGCGTTTATTGTTAACCATACAACTATTAATAGTGCCAGGAACAGGTAAAAATAGCCTGCTCGAAGCCTACTCTTAGGCTAACAGGCTTCAGCAATGGAAAATCCATTTGCTCCCTCCAAAAGGCGCGTTGGCGACAGCGCGGGCAGAGCACACCACGAGGCAGATGCTGCCGGGATCCCGTGGGTTCGGATCAGGGGTGAGGGGTGCGACCGGAGCCACCCTGCTGGGGACCCCCCCGGGAGCATGGGCAGGGACCCCGGGCGGGCAGAGGAAACCCGATGGCTGCAGGAGCTCCCGGGGAGAGGACGTGGGCACTGCCTGTGCTATCCCAGAGCCCAGCTCCTCGCAGAGTGACGCAGAGCCCAAGGAGAGGAGCATTACGAGGCATTAGGCTGAGTGCCCCCCAACATCATCTAGAAACTCGTCTCCCGAGCTGGGAGCCGGCTGCCGGTGATGGATGATAAAGGAGTCACCTCGCTGCGAGGCAAAGCCTTCCCACGGTTATGACTCCGTTAAAAATCACCACCTATTTTTGACTTGACTGCAAATAGCCCGAGTGTTAAGCAGGGGCAGGTAAAACAGCATTTTCCCCCACGGCTGCCGTACCGCCTGCGCAGAGTTCGACCCTGCCGTTTGCAGGGTGTTTTGCTCCTCGCCCGGTTTGGGAGGATACAGGCTCTTTCACGCAGCCGCTCGGTACAGCGAGAGCCTCAGGCGGGCTGCTGTGCGCGAAAGCCAGCGACTGCAGACGCCTCGAATGGAATCGAACGTCTTCAGCACAGATCAATCCCCGGTTTCTTGCTATTTCTCTGCCTATTTGCACCCTCCCAGGTTTACCAGCCACCTGCCAACCAACAAAACCCACCCGGCGGCCGCGAGCAAGTGGCCAAGGAAAGGAAATTCCACGAAAGTCACGCAAACATCCCGGCAACAGAACATGCGGCTCCCCAGGGTCCGGCTTGGACAAACTGTGCAAGCAGTAAAATAAAGCTCTCAGCAGCACCACGCCAGCCTCTGCAAGAATGTAGGAAGCAAAATGTACCAGGAGGAGGGAGCGTGCATCGCGCCGCCCGGCCCAGGGACAGGCGAGCGGGGGGATACTCGGAAAAGAACAATTACATCAGAACACGGCTTTGAGTTCTGAGCGTGCTGCGGAGCCGGGAAGGATCATCACCCGGGGGTCCCGCCGGCCCCGTTCCCGGCCCGGTCCTACGGGTCCAAGCGGTGACAAAGCCAAGGTCGGAACAGCCGTTTGCGCCTTTCCCGCCCCAGCACACACAGACCCCGCGGCCTCTCCCAGGCCACGGAGAGGAGCACATCCGACACGAGCTCCTTAACTTTGCTGCTTAAATGCTCTCATCCTACCGAGGGCTTGCCCCCTGCAGAGCAGCACATGGCATTCCCTGGCTCCAGACTGGACTTTGCGGGCACACAGAGCCAAACCTGCTCCCCAGCCCGGCTTTCCTGGCTCCCCAATTCCTGCTGTTCTTCCCCAGGACAGGGAACTGTTCTTCAGACAGGGACCCTCTCCCTGTTCGCTGCACAGCACCCCGGCATGCTGCTCGTTAGCTCGCTCACAAATAACCGTCGTGGGCTGTGCATTTCCCAGTGGCTGCTGGCGAACAGTAGGGTCTTGTGGGACTCCAAATCCTGCCCTGGCTGCTCCCCTGGGGTGGGAGAAGGAGCGAGAGGCCGGAGAAAGAGGGCAGCAGCTGGGTAGGGAAGAGAAGGGAAGGTTTAGCTATAGCTCTTGCTCGTCCCCCTGGGGAAAAGCATCTGATTAAATCAAGATGCAGCATCCAGGGTTGCTATTCATTCCCTATACTATTAGCTTGTCTCATTTTATTAAATCTCCTTTAAGGCTTTTCAAAAGAAGCACGTAATTCACAACATATAATTTTTCCCAGATGAGATATGATGCAGAAGCGGGCTGCTCTGTCGCTGGGGACCAGGGGGGTGGCTTTATTTGTTTCCTTCCCCCACCCCCTACTTCTCTAGCAACACTTTTCATGTCTCTTGATTCCTTTTAGCATTTGGGATTTGATTAACAGGGAATTTGAAAGCCTGAGACATGTCTCAACTCCCCAATTCCTTGAGTCATCCAGGCAAGGGGCGGCAAGAGCTCCCTTGGAGACGCCATCCCCGTGCCCAGCGCGATGCAGCTCCCGGAGCAGGCTCGTGCCGTGCCGTGGGCTCCAGACTTTCTTCACCTCGTCCCTTTCTCCCATCTTTGATGTGTGCTTGCTCTCATAAACTTGCCAAAAACACATGGTGGGTGCTGAACGCCCGTATCACGGTGCAAAGCCGGGGAAGCAGCGTGCTCCAGCAGAGCTCTCGGTGCCACTGCTTTCCTTACCGGCAGCTCAAACATGCATCAGGTGGCCGAGCACGTGGCGAGAGCTGGGGTTTTGGTGACACCACTCTGCAGGGGGCTTGGCTTTGCCTCCTGGCCATGCCAGGGGTGGTGCCCCTCTCTCCCGCCATGGAAACATCTCCCCTCCGACTGCACCAAGGTGACTTTAACTCATCGTCGATAACCACGCGGCACAGCTGGGACAAGGGCTTCATACAGAGCAGAACTGGGATTCCCTGCACCAGGGGCACCCTGGGAACCCTCTGCTCCTGCTTTCCATCCCATCTCATGCCATCCTCTTGTCTGTGGTTTGCTCAGAGGCAGCAGCATCCCGCCAGCATCCGGCATGGACAAAGGCGTTTGCATGTCCTGGAAGTGTCCCCAGGCTCCAGCACCTTCTGCTCCCTTCCAAAGAGCGTCAGCCTCCCTGGGATTAGAGAGAAATGTCACCTGTAACCGGAGATGGGCAGCGACGGGGCTTGGAATATAGGGCATGGGGGAGAGGGAGGCTCGGTGACCCCGGCGGACACATTGCTACAGATTTCAGGAGGGTTCCCATGGAAATAGCAACGGCTGGCGGGGTTATAGGACAAAAATAAAAGCCCAAGAGGAGGCAGAGAGCCGGTTGGGCAATGACGGGCTGGAGCTGGCAGAGGGATGCGCGGCCGGCGCTGAGGGCTCGAAGCCTGGAGGTGCCTCGTGTCTAGGTCCTGCATCTGCCCCCGCTGCTTCGGCTGTGGGGTCGGAGGGGGCTGAGGCCAGCGCAGGGTTTGAGGCTGTGGGTGGAGGCGCTGGGGCTGGGGGGGGTTGAGCTGGGCGAGGACTGAGCCCCGCTTGGTGCCGGTGCCCAAAATGAGGACCCTGGAGGCTCCCAAAAATGCTCAGCCCTGGTGCAGCAGCAGAGCAGAACTGGAGGCAGAGCCTGGCCCCAACTTCTCCTTCCCGGGGGGCTCTGGCTGCTCTGCCTCCCTCCTGCGACTCTGATTCAGAAAGGAGCTGCCCTCCGTAAGCAGTTCTCCTCTGAAGAAAACACAACATGGAAAAAGCAGCACATTCCTATGATTATTTGTCTTTTTTTTTTTTGAAATGAGATCCAACGAGGATGCGGCGCAGCGTGGCCGGCTCACCGGGCTGTCCCGGGGCGGCTTTTTATTGCACAAATTGAAAGAAAACAGCCTCGTAACTTGTCCTCTGGCACATGGCGGGAGCTGCGTGCGTAAAGGCCCCCGGGGTGGAGGGCGGAGGTGGGCCGGGGTGGGTTGGATGGTGTCTCCGTGCTGCCCCTGGCAGGGGAGATGCGAAGGGCAGAGGGACCGGCGGGCACGGTGCTCTCCCGCTGCTGGGGGTCATTTTGAAGCATCCCCCCCGCCAGGAACCCAGGAGACGGGGGCTGCCTGCATCCGCAGAGCCCAGAGCAGGAGCCTGCCAGCCGTGCCCATGCGGCTCAACCCCAGCTCTGCCGAGGCGGGACGGATCCTGGTCCTTCCCCAGGCATTTGTTCGGGCTCCAACACTGGTGGTTTCCCACCTGGAAACAGCTTCCCACCAGGGCATTCTTCCCATGGCATTTCTTTGGGACCATTTAAAGCCCAGACTGCTTCCCCCCTGCGCAGCAGGGATGGAGGAGACTGGTTTATTCCCTTGGAAAGGTAAGTCCTGTCGTGTCCCCCACCTGCCTTCTCTGGGTTAAGGGGTCCCCGATAAAGCAGTCAGTGCCCAAACTGCCCCTGAAAGCCCCTGTACCGCCTGCGCTCAAAGCTCAGCTGTGCTTTTGCATCAAATCCCAGTGGCCGGCAGACAAGCCATCCCCTGCCTGCCGCGGGGCCGTGCGGAGGTTCAGCCTCGGCATCAGGATGGGTGTGGGAGCCCCCGAGCCCCCCGTTGCCCTCCATCTTCCCAAATAGCAAACGTGCAGACTCAGCAAGCCGGGCCTGGCAGGAGCCCAATGGGAATCGTGACTTCTCCTTCGCTCCGCCGGTACGATACACTCGGCCTTGATTGCGCCATGTGTTTATTCTCCGTGCCCGGCTAATCATGTTTGTTTGCCACGTAAGGGCTGGTGGCCGTCCCTCCCCCGGGTGAAGGCAGTGCAGCTTCGCTGGGCGAAAGCAAACACGGGCGCGGGGTTACGAGTGGTCACAACAGAGGGCAGAGCATTCTGGGATGTGTCCCCAGTTCTGCGTGTCCCCAGTTCTGCATGTCCTCACCATCAGGTTGCCTTCAGGAAAAGGACCTCAGGATGCAGCCTCCACCTCCCAAAGTGTCCCCGGACGAAGCATCCCGCGAGCGTGGAGCTCGCCCCGCATCGCGTGCCCATCGCTGGGGCCGTTTGGGTTTGTACAGGTGATCCCCCCCCACCCCCCAAAAAAAATATCCCATGCAGCGTCAGGGAGGGGAGCCACACGCGGGGGAGCCACGCAAGTGGACACATGGAGAAAACCGGGGTGGAGCGTGAGGGTGGGCACAGCCGCTGCCGGGGGCTGCGTGGTCGGACGGGGTGACCCGAGGCAGCGCGGTGCAATGGACTTGGTGACCCGTCTGTCCCTGCCAGGCAGGAGTTGTGATTTAACTAGTTTCTCCTTTCCCGGTGTTTGCTCTGGAGAAATGTCCCCAACATCAAGGGAGGTGTTATCATCTGCGGCATCTGCACACAGCCTCACGTGCGGCATTTCCCAAGGCTGCAAACAACACCCCCCACCTCCACCGCCAAGCTCAGATGGGCCCAGCAAGCCCCACACAGGATTTTGAAGCCATGAAGTTCTGAGAACGGACCCATGACCACATTCCCAGGGACCCCACTTGGTGCTTAACGCATCCCCAAGAGCCGGAGGGATGTGACCACCCATGCCGGCACGATGCCGGCGCTGCAAGCAACTTGTCCTGGGGGGTCCAGCGGTGCAGGTCTCTCCTTTGGAAGCAAGCAGGGGTCTCCTGGTCTCACCTGGAGGCCGTGGGGTGCATCCCCGCATCAATGCAGGATACAGCCCAGCCGCAGCCAGGCGCTGGCCCTGGGAACGGGAAGGGGGAAAATAGCTCCAACACCACCAATGCTTCATGCTCAGGCTGAAGGTTTCATTCCCACCCTCTGTAATCTCAACTTCTTAAAAATGTGAGGTAATAGGAAAGGAATCAAATTTTTTCCTTATAATCAGGAAGAGTCCCTTAATCCCTCACCATTAAATACTATAAAACAATATAAATAATGGCCTCTCTGTGTTTTCCTCCCCACAGCACCAGTGAGTGGCACAGCACTGCCGGGGACTGGCCCCAGTCAGAGCCAACCCCCCCACCCGAGGGAGAAAGGTAGGCTTGGACCCCGCGAGATGGGCTTGGACATCACCTTCCAGCTCCTCGCTTTTGCTTTAGGGAACAGAGAAGAAGCCTCTGAAACGTCCAAACTCCAGCTTTACGGCAGCCAGAACCAGTCCTACGAATGCAGCGACACATTAATCCGTGCTGGCTGCTGCAGGAAGAGCTACTAAAAATGGGGATGTATCTGGCATAGCCCCAGAAAAACCCTTGTGCAATGCAAAGCCGACATGGAGCAGGTGGGAAGTGGGAAGGGTTGGGTTTGAAATGGCGGATCAAGGGGGAAGGAGTCCGTGAAGCCGGTCCCGGTGCAGCACCAACCCCCTGCGCTTTTGGGATGCTGTGGGCACGGGAGGGGAAGCAGCTCTGTCATTGGGTTTATGGTGACAGACACCCATTCTGCGGGGGGGGCAGTCCTGGCTGGGGATGGGAATGGTACAACTGGGGTCCTCCCGGCCTCGCGGTGGGGACAGGGAAAGTCGTACATGGTCCCCAGACCGGGAATGAGAGAGCACAAATACAGCCCTTGCTGCATTCTCGTTAAGAGTAATCCTTCCCGAACAAGCACATGTCTCTTCGGTAAATACTGATTTCACCTATCAACAAATCTCCATTTATTTACATCAGAGATTTGAGCCAGGACTGGCAACTCTGACATAAATTGTCTGAATAATGCAACGTATCCTCTCCTTGCTGGTTGCTATGGGTACTGGGCTGTTTTAGCCTCCGTTTATAAACATTAACTATGAAGGGGATGTGGGAACTTATCTAAAAATAATATACTATGCCCAAATCTTTAAGAGGGAGGTCTTTGAGATGGCAATAAAAAAAAATAAAAAATCCTCGTGTAAGGGTTCTGAAGCGGTGAAACACAAACACGACGTCCGCGAGCCCGGCTGAAGGAGACAGAGGCCGGACTGAAAAGAAACCAACACTTTTAATTCCTGCTGAGCAATGCCTGAAGGGTGAATTACAACATGCAAAAGCAAAGGGAAATCGGACCGTTTCGTGGAGGTGACACCGAGAAAAGGGAGGACCCTCTTCGGAGGGGACAACGCGATGCTGAGACGTGGCACTGCATCCTGGTGCCTGCGCGGGAGCCTTCTCCAGCGCCGCTGCCAGGGGCTTTACATTGCTTTTTTTTTTTTGGTCATTTACAGCTTATTTCTCAAACTGTTCTGGGAATCTGTAAACACTGAGCCTGGGTCTGGAGCATCACTCCTGGGATCTTCCCGTTGAGGGCAGGATCCAGTACCGGGCTCTTTGGGACTCGCCAAGGCTGGTGGCAGGGGCGGAGGGTCAGATCCGTACCCGGCTGCTGCAGAGCGCAGAGGCAGAAGCAGCCTTTTCCCTCCCTCCCACCCACCGCCCCTGCAAGGCAGTGAAAAATAGCTGGAAGGCACTGGGTGGTGGGGAAGGCAAGCAGGACCCTCATGTGGCCCCCGGGGAAAAGGAGGGGCTGGGTGGGTGTGGAGGGGGCCGGGGCAGTGACGCAGCCAGGGATGGGATATCTGCAGGGTGCGGATGGGGATTGACTCTTCCCCTTGGTTTCCTCCATGCTGGGGTTTCCCCACGGGATGGCTTCCATCCCCCTTGGGCAGTGGTTTCGGTTGTACATTCACATCTACGTGCTTTTCAGTCACCTTTCTCGCAGCCTTTGCAAATAGTGCGGAGACGCTACAGGGTGGGACACCGCAGCTCTGGATGGGGAGGTTTCCCTCTCCCAGAGAAGAGGGGGTTTGTTGGTGGGTTTGCAGCAGGTTTTCTTGTTGTTGAGTTTGCAAGTTTCCCCTCTTCCTTCCCCAGCCATGTTTGAACACCTCAGGGGCTCCTGAGCCCTCTCCGTTGCTTCGCCCGAGCTTCTGTTTGCTTCCCGTGGCTCTTCGGCAACATCTTCAGATGTTCTTCAGGATCAGCGGGAGCCGGTGCTTCCCCACGCTCAGAGCTCGTTTATGAAAGGCCCTCAATGTCTCCATCATTACTCTGCTTGCCCTCCAGTCCAGGGCTGGAGCTGGGTTGCTTTTTCCCCTGCAGATCTCAAATAATCGGTGTGGGAGAAGAGGTTGGCAGGTCCCGCGCCATGTGGCTCCTGGGAGAGCATCGCGTTCACGGCAGGAGCTGCAGTGACCCGGCAATGGGGACAGAGATCTGGGGACAGGGACCTCCAGCTCCCACGGGCTGCACCGAGGAGGTGCCGCCGTGCTTGGGCTGTTCCTCTGATCGCTTCCAATACTGCAGGGTGCTCAGTTGGCTCATTAAGGGTTGCTGGGTTAATTAGTAGGATACATCTCAGTAGGAAAATGGGCAAATCGGACAGCGTGGGGACCGGAGAGGCACGCTGTGCCGAGGTATCCGAGACGCTGCTTTGCAAAAGGCAAAGAGACAAAAGCGTGTTAGGGACCTCACCGGTGCTGTAGCATCTCTGCTGGGGCAGAGAGGCTACGGGGCTGCCAAAA
Source organism: Himantopus leucocephalus (assembly GCA_003993805.1). Taxonomy (NCBI): domain Eukaryota; kingdom Metazoa; phylum Chordata; class Aves; order Charadriiformes; family Recurvirostridae; genus Himantopus; species Himantopus leucocephalus. The sequence goes on from RSEF01000014.1 coordinate 7,901,148, forward strand.
ACTCAGCAGTGCCGTGTCCTTGTCCAGCCTCTCCGACTGCCGGCAGGCAGATGTACCTGAGGTTTCCAGCAGGGAATTTAACCCCAGGGAAAGGAGCCTGGGCAGGATCTTACGTTTTTGTAGAAACCTCTGGCCCCAAAAAGCAAGCCCAGGCTGAGTTTCTGGGGTGAGCTGACGCAAGCCCATGTGCAGAATGCGCCCGGCTCGGGCACGGAGCAGCCCGGAGCAGGGATGCCCCATTTCCCTGCGGGGTGGTCAGGCACGCATGCCCTCTCGCACCATCCCTGCCGCTCGCTGGAGCACCTGCCACGGCCAATAGCCGCTTTTTTCTGTCTGATTTAGACTAAGCCTGGAGCCTTGAAGCTCCCCAGCAATTTTCCCTCGCACCGACTCTCAAGTATATAATCAAAACAATTTGGGGGTTGCTGGTCAGGTGCCAAGGGGCAGACGCAACCACCGCTGTGTAAAGCCTTCCCGCCTCGGTTTTTGCGAAAGTTTGATGCTCAAATTCCTTGAGAAGCGCAGGAAGGACTGTGGAGGAGCCGGGGAGGGCAGGGCTGCGCAGGGGCGCACTGGGAGGGCGGGTGGTGGTCCCGTCCCCATCCAACGCGCTCGTAGGTGGGGGAGCCCAGCAAAGCAGCCCCTCTCGCTGAAACACTGATCAGCAAACATACCTGTTGCTACTTCTTCTTCGCTCCTTTCTGTTTCTGCCGATATATTTCCTCTGTGAAAGGCCTATGGATGGGAATTTGGGGAGAGACACAAGAGAGGGGCAAAAGAAGAGGGGAAGAATTAAAATCAAGACTACTGTGTGCTCTCCTTTGGGCCCAGAAACTCTGCCCTTCACAGGCTGGCACAGCCTGACTGTTCCTGTGCCATGGCTATCCTCGGCTCGGTCTCCCTGGGCCTCGGAGCGGCTCCGAGCAGCTCCCACCCGGGTCCATCCCCGCGCCGAGTGGGATGAGGCTCAGCACAGGCTTGGACTCCCCCTGCACGCAGATGGGCCTCGGCTCTCTTTGTATCTCCTCCTCCTTTGCAAAGATAAAAGGCCTTTCACTGCCAAAGTACAACCGCTGCTTCTGGGAATAACTCTGGGCTGCTCTGTCCCAGGCTGCCAGGCTATTGTGGTACAAAATATCGGAGAAGCCCATCCAAAGAACTACAAAATGCAAGCTCTTCTTGCAGGGTCTCTTCAGATGACACAATGACTGCTCTCACTGCCTTCCTTATTGTTCTTGTACAGACAGAATCAGGGACCCAAAAGAAAAAAAGATCTCATTTTGATAAAAATAAACAAATGCATAAACGTTCCTAGAACTCAGCAAATAGTTTCAGAGCGGAACCTGCCCATTATCAAAACAATTGAAAAACAATCCTCTGTTTTCCTTCTTCCCCGCTGAATTAATTGGAAAAGCCATCTCTACTTCTGCAGTTCCCCGAAACCTCGGGAGTTAAAGCTGGTAGAAATAATTAGAAGCTCTCCAATTTTGCAAAGCTACTCACCCCTCATACAGCATTGCGATTGTGTAGGAAATTGCCACTACAGCTGTCAGCAGAAGGCCAGCTGGGCTTGCATGCCTGTTTTGAAAGAGAAGCAAAAGATCAGGTAAGTACGTGGGCTTATGCAAGACCTGGTTTAGAAAGTGAAATGAGACGCTGGGCTCCGCGAGAGCACTCTCTTGCTCATTAAACAGAAGCGAACAAAAGGTGGTGGGGTTTTTTTGTACTTAATGTTAACTGTCTTAGACAGATGTTACTTGGCAAAGACTCTTCCCCAGCCTATTTCAGCGACTTCTTTTAAGTCTGATCCCTGCACGTCTCTGCTAAGAGAGCTTCTGCTTTGATGCTAAGTCCTGAGATTATAAGGCTGTTTAATAGCTGAGCAGCTGCTTACGTACGGCTGTGGCTCCCAGCCAGCGTGCTATAAGGGAAATGCCTGATGTGCACAGAAAGATGGGCCACCCAGGGCGCAGGAGACACCTGGCAGACGGAGCAGCGTATGGTAGCGTATAGATCGAAACGGCAACTGAGCCATCACAGGGCTGGGGATGGAAAGGGATGGAGAGGGACAGAAAGGGACGGAGAGGGATGGAAAGGGTCATGCCTGCCCCATGAAGGGTGCTGGGCCGGGTGCTGGGCCAGGGCTGGGTGCATGGGGGCTCGGTTCACATTTAAACCCATTTCAAGATGTTTTAGGAACACATCCTTTCACCTCCCTGAGGCCCAGCTGAATGCTGTTCTTCAGCAAGAGGTCACCAGGCACAGCACGGGGGACCGATGCCACTCGCCTCACCGCACTGTCTGGTTACGGGCAGAGGTGCTCGAGGGCTGTGGACGCAATGGGGATGGCTGTTCCTTTTAGCACCGAGGCCAAAGAACTGGGACCAAAAAATCCCCATCACCTCCTGCTCTAAAGAGAGATGTCAACGTAGGCTACAAACCCGCACCGCCCATCTGGGGACACTTCTTTGGCCTGAAAGTGTCTGAGGCAGACACTGGCGAAGGCAGGAGGGGCTTTGCTAAGGTGCCAGGATTTCCACCAGTGGGTTACAGCCCCCAAACCAGGTGCTGAGACCATCCCGTGGTGAGAGCGGCCACACCAGCGGCCATTCCCTGCTTGCTAACCCAGCACCCACGAGGTCCCAGCCCCATCTCCCCAGCGAGGAGCGTGGCTGTGTCTGGCTCACCACAGGCACCAGCCCCCTCAAAAGACCCTTTCTGCATCCTGCCCCTCCAGCTAGTGGCTCCAAGTGTTGCCCTTAATTAGGACACTGCTGATTACCTTTAATTGCTGCTCACAGCTCAGCTCTGAGGGGGACAAGCGCTGGCTGTCAGCAAAAAAAAATACTTAGCTGGTCCTTGGTGAGGATAAACATCCCACAATCCTTGTGCAAGGGACTAGTCCTGTCGGGAAAACACACCTTCAGAGAGACAGAACTACCTACACCTCATACTGGACCCGCCACCAGGTGCTGCCTGGCCACACCAGTTCCTGGAGAGACACACACAAATCTTCACCTTTTCACTGTTTCCGTTTTTGCAGTAAGTTTTTCCCTCATTAGGAAGCACGGGGCAACTTCTTCCTCTCCCAACCCCCTGCTATTACATGCTTAGTCATGTCTCCTCCTTGATTTGTATCAGAGAGAACAAATTTGCATGATTGTTTGTTGACAGCAAGACCTCTAATTGCATCATTTGGCTGCAGCTCCAGCTCTGATTTACACAGCCTGTTGCCATGAGTTAAAACACTTCCCTACCAGAGACACACAAAGCTGTCCCCAAACAGCTAATGCTCCATTTGTCTTTCGGGAGAAACGAGGCTGCTCGACGCAGGTGACGAGAAGCATTTGGGTGAGTTGTTTCTCTCCCCTTACCAGCTCGACCTACTTATTGGGCAACAGCTCATGTTGTAGCAGCGACGATGAGCCAGCCAGGAAGGTTTTGCGGTCCTGGCAGGACTTTTTTTGGGGTAGGAAGTCTGCCCACCCCCAACCCTTGCTGCAGCTCCCCATGGCTGTGCGTTGTCTGCAAGAGCAGTAGTGGGGGCTCGCATCTATCCACCAGCCTCACTGGTCTCTGGTGTTGGACGTGGGACAACCACTTCGCCCTTTCCTCACGGAGCTCCCGTTTTTGTGGTGACCGATGGAGGTACCTTCTCCAACATATTTGGTGGACGTGTTTATTTTGGCTGCAGAGCTGCCATTAGTCGAGCCAGGGATAGCTGCAATATCCTGCAAGGGAGAAAACAGCGGCTCTCGCCCCACACGACGCTGTTACGGTTGGACTGGAGTCGGAAGGCAGGCTGTCTGGTGCGCTGCCAGGCTCGCTTACATTACGTGGTATGTGCCCTTACAGAGGAAAATGAATCAATCCTTTGGGCTCCGATGCCATGATACGGAGCATGATACATCACTGAGGGAGGACAAATAACGCTCTACATTTTAAGTCTGTCCAAAACCAAACAGCAAACACATTCCTTCGGCATCCGTCCCACTGCCACGGAGCCAGGACATGAGCTCCAACCTCTGAGGGCAGGCACCTAACATCTTCTGAAAGCCCTGGGACTTCAGCGAGACCCAGGATCCCCCCAAAAAACCGTCAACAGTCTGAGCTGAGATCGCAAAGAGGAGAAACAGTCAAAAACACCACGTGAAGGGTTGTGCAGAACTTCCCCAGGGCAGGCGGGCCGTGTCCTGGTGCCACTTTGCACAGCAATTTGTTAACAGCAATTATTTGTCATGCCTCACTGCCCTTTATGGTGGCAGCCTTTTAACGAGAAAAAGGAGGCAATCGCCCTCTTGTCTCGAGGCACTTTGAGCTGCTTTTGCCCAGGGTTGCGGTGGAAGACCACGCAATGTGCACCTGGTGCAAGGTTGCTCTCTCACAGAGGCAAAGAAGGGAATTCTGCAACAGAAACAGCTCAGGAGGGTTCAGCTGGTTCTGCAAAGGTTCTAGGAAATAGTTTGATGCTAATCTTAAACAAATAAGAAATTCCTTGTAATTCCTCCCGGTCAAATTCCTCCTTTTATGCTGTTGTTGTGTATGTTGTTGCTGTATGCTGGTGGTGCTGGTCGCCTCTGGCCGCAGTGCGGTATGGAGGGGCTCATCCTGCCCCAGTCCTGCCCCGTTCCCCCCAGCAATATCCACGCTGCCATCGTGCTGCTGCCAACCCCATGGCCGGCTCTCCTGCCCGGCGCTGCTGTGGCCCCGGCCCTGAGCTCGCTCTGGCACTCATGCACCATATCCCGGGGTTTGGACCCAATCCAGTGCCACGGGTCTGCCAGGAGGGCAAACGGCCTCGTGCAGCCAGCCCTGACGGCACCAGGGGGGGATTTCAAGCGCAGAATGAGCAGCTGCAAGGCTCAGTGGAGACAGGAGAGAAACCATCAGCTTTACTTATTACCAGGGGCCAGAAAGCGCTGTACACATGGCTGAAAAGGTGACCAGAAAGTGGCAAAGCAATTCATTTTTTCCCCTGAAGTAGAAGAGGGGTGATCACACTCAGGAACACCAGTGCAAAATATCTAGTGGTAACGGCCCGCAATGCTTTACGGGCTCCCGATGTAACACAGCCAGGGTTTTTTTCTCCTGGGCAAATAAATAAAAATGTGATAGCAAATGAAAACCACATAAAACTTGTTACACAGAATACAGTATATTGCTCATTTACTGCTAAATTACAGTCTATTCATTTCCTCCTAAGCAGGCTATTAAACTGTGTTGTATCACATGAGGAGTGTTTCGGAAGTGTTATCACCGTGCAGTGGGGGAAAGGGTGTGTTGGCTTGTTTTGCTTTTTTCAGAGGTAATTACAGGGTCACACTGATCCCCAGTATCAGTGCCCTGCCCCTGCCGAGTGACACCCAGTATGAATTTGGCCCTGACTGTTGATTTTTCCACGTGCAGAGCCTGCCAAGGACCTCGTTCAGCTGCAGAGCATTTGCTGATGCTTCCTCTCCCCAGCACTTGGCCGTTATTTATTTTTCTACAATTAATGCTGCAAGTCTTTTATGACAGCAGAAGATTTTTGCACGCACAAAAATAGTCAGGAAGCGAGAAACCAGGGCATGTTGCACTTTCCCTGCCATATTTTTTGCTGACTGCCATCACCAAGCATTTCTTTGGCCCCTGATGCAGCCCGGCACCTTACGCCCTGCCGAGCACAGACCCCACACTCACCCTACGCCCGGTGCTGTTGGCAGGCGCGTGTACTCACATGAGGGACCAGCCCAGGTAGATGGCTGTGCTGCCCCAGTACATTGGATTATCCAGGACGCTGAAGGGGAAGCTGGTCACTTTTGCTTCCATCAGGATGCCAAAGTAATCACCTGCAGAGCAAACAGAGGGTTTCTCGTTAGGCTTCACAAAGTTGAGAGTCACAGGGGGCTTTGGCGCACTGATGCTCTCTCCATACCACGGGGCACCCCTGCTGGGGAGACAGAGCAAAGGCAAACGAGGAGTTTCGCTGCTGATTTCCAGGCTGAGAAAACAGCAACAAATAGGTTGGCTGTTTACTCCGTGTTTATCAGCTTTTCCGGGAATGGCTCTTTGCCCGCGAGGAAGGTTTGTGCATTGCAATGAGGCTACGGCAACCACGGCCCTCATCCGGAGGCAGCTCTCGAGGTCCCAACTGGCTTTCTCATTTGAAAACTGCCCATGTGATGCCACTTGACGAGGAAGCAAGTGCATAGGATCAAAACCATTTAATGGGAAAATAAGACCAGAGCACTGTAATGGCGTTTCAAGATGTTATAATCACGACCACCACCACCAAATGCCCTCATTCAGTGTCACCCTTATCTCATAGTTCAGAGAATTTCTCAGAATTTCAGAAAATAGCACCTCTGCCTACAAAACACTCAATTATCTGTATGATGATGATAATAGGTGATTGTCATCTGTAATGAGGAACGCTTTCAGAACTGTCAGCATCCAACCAGCTTCCTATCTATGTCGGAGTAATCCTTCCACCCTCCTGAAAGGAGCCTGGAAAAGAAATGACAAGCAAGGAGATGTTGTGCTGCTTGTGAGCGCTGTTTCAGGAGGGCTGAAGGATGCCGAGCTGTAATTTCTGCTGGTCTTACTTGCAAGATCACGAAGCCCAGCAAGCATTTTGCTCCGTGTCCACTGTACGAGACGCAGCATCAATCAGCAAGGAGCAGTGCCGGTCCATCAGCCCAGGGAGCTGCCACTGCCCTGGGTCGCGTTCCCAGCTCTGCTGCCAGCCTGTTCCCTGACCTTGGGCAAGTCTCCTCCATCCCTCCCGGTGCTATTGTGCACCGATCATAATATCAGTCTTTCGTATAGCACAGAGGGTGGTGAGGATTAATGTATGGTGAGAAAGTGCTTGGAAATCCAGATAAAAGGCATTACAGGAGTACAAACTATTCAAGGTTATTATTATTACCTGGATCGTAGCGTAATTTCTTTGACCTCACGGGGTGCAAAAACATTTATTTCTAAGGATAAACAGCACCTGCCCAATTAGACAATGCTTTTGGGTTTTAACTACAGGCCACTAAGTGAGATAATTGCCTGGTATTCATACTATATGTTCTCACAGTTACTTGGCAATGCATCTCTGAGATTGTTCTGGTAGAAAGAACACATCACCCCCTGCCACAGCCCATTTCTGTGCTTTCTTATGTGTCAAAATGCTTCATTATACCCTGCCCGCCCTCGCCTTTGGGCTGAACACCTCACTCCCCAAATGGCGCTGGCACCGGGGAGGTCTGCACAAAGCCCTGGGTCCGTGGGGCTGGCAGGGGCTTATCTGAGCCCAGCACTGGTGGGGCCGTGGGACCCTCCGGGCAGGCTCCCTGCAAGCAAGAACACACAGCAGCTGGGGGGAGCAGGCAGCTCCCCCAGGACACGAGCTTTTCCGATGCAAACCCTGCCTCTAAACCCACACAGTTAAATGAACACGACCTCTAGAGACAACCTGCAATATTTTTCTAGTCGGGCAGGTGCTAAGGTTTGCACGGGCACCTCCTGTGCCTCCATTAAGCCCTCAAATCAGGAATCAGTGCCTTGTCAAGCTGGGGGACTTTGACATCTAATTTTGAGTTATTTTTTGCTGGAGGTCGATGTAACCATCTCGCTGCACAGGGCAGACACTTCAGATCGTGGCAGCAAAAAGCCATTTGATGCACTCTGCGAGGTCCCCCGCAGTTCCCAGAGCCTGACCTGGGCTGAAGCACCACCTCCGCTTCTCTCCAGGGAGCCGCTGGCTTCACCATAGCCCAGTGACAGACTTTGGTCAAGTCAGATTTACTTGAAATCTTGGTCAACGCTAGAAGGAACCGCGCTCGGGTGCGAGACAGATGGGCTCAGACAGGCAGAGCCGCCCCTCGGTGCCCTCAGCCTCTGGGAAGCCAAGCTCTCATTACTGCGTTCATTGGGAAATAGGGCAAATGGCGGGGCAGACGGTGCTGAACTGATGCCCAAATCCCTGCGAGGGCACAGTGCAGAGGTGGGGCGCCGGGAGGATTGCTCTGCAGCGGAGAAGACTGCCGGCGCAAGGGGCCGCATCCAGCCGCTGCAAACAGAGGCTGGGGTCGGTGCTGCTGTGCGGGAGATGGGGTGGCACAGAAAGGCTTGTTGCAGAAGGGCAACTCACGTGGCTCCTGTTGCACCGTTTAGCCCACATTTAAGAGACGAAGTGCTTTGCAACCGCTCCAAAGCTTAAATGTGATGTTAAAGAGGAATCTAGCGGGCAGCCTTGATGCAGTCTCTGTGCCCTGCCTGATTGAGCCCTCACTGCTGTAGGAAAACCCAAAAGGGAACGGTCAAATGCTGTTCCAGTAAGTTTTTGAAGTGCTTGGGTATGAGAGGCTCTCCCAAAACTTCTCTCTAGTTCACATACTGACTGTGAGAAGAAGCTGGATGATGATATAGCCCCTTTCTTGCCAAAGCAGCACAGCCCTTTGCCACCTGCAGTCAGAAGTGCTACCAGTGCTGGGGGACCCTGCTCCTCCTGCAGCGCCAGCACATCAGTGACACCACACATGCAGGAGCACTTCAGAAGTACCAGTCCCAGGTGAGTCCTGAGCATGAGAACATCCCACGTGAGATCCTTGGAGACCTCCAGACCCCTCCTCTTTCCCACGGCTGGGTAAGAAACCACACTGAAAAGCATTCTCCATTAAGAGTTTGCTGACTTGGACTTGTAGGGGCTTGCACGGAGCTGAGAAGCCGCTATCGGTCCAAGGATGGATGCTCTGCAGGGCTCCATGCCTCAGTGGCACAGAGGTCCTGAGCCAGCCCGGCTGCACCAGCTCATGGTCTTGGCATCTCCCCACCCTGACTCAGCTCTGCCCCGGTGCCCGTCATGCCCAGGTTAGCAGAGGGCGCTGGCCTTGCTCCCTGCTGCATCATGCAAGGCTCGGAGCCATGCAGACTCAGCCTAGAGCACTGGTGGCAGGTAGAGCCTCCACTGACAGAGAGGATGGAGCAGAAGCACCCGATACAGCCCACTAACGCCTGTCTCTTCCCTGCCCCGGGGGATACCGGAGCCACCGGCCGCGCAGAGCAGAGGGAGACAGGGCCACTCTCACCACTTACGCTAAGCCTGACTCACTTGTTTGCTTTTCCCCAGCGGTTCAAGTCCAGTGGATCCTCCTGGTCGGATGAATCAGGCTTTACGTAAACAACCCCAGACCTGGCTGAACTTCAGGAGCATTCAAGCAGCTCTTGCTGGTGGGTACTTCTGTGCCCGGCCTCTCTGGACGTGTCTTCGCAGGCACAGCATCGCTCCTGGGGGCTGTGGGCGATTTTGGAGGATGCTGGTGCCCGGTAGCTGGGGGGCAGGGGTGTAACACAGGGCCAGAAGTGGGGCTGCACAGATGAAGGGTGAGGGCACGCATTCAGGAGTGCTGAGCTCTATTTCTGGCGGCAGGATTTTGGCCAACTCAACACATTTCTTTGCAACTCCACTTGAAACCAGGAAGGCTTATTACCTCCCTCTCTTCTTCCTGGCTACGCTGCAGGAGCTAATTGAATTTGGTTTGTAAAGCACTTGCAAAAGCACAGCCTAAATGCAGTGTCAAAGCCGGGGCTGTGATTATTTCAGCCAGCGGGAGCTGCCCCTTTCCTTAGATATTTATTGTTCCTGTCTCTATTTTATTTTTATGAATTCCACACATACTGGCATGTTTTTAAAGTCAACAACGCTAATAGAATTACTCTCTAAATGTGAAAGCAGGCACAGTGGAAAATGCCTTCTGCCATAAAGCGGCAGATAAAAGAGTCTGTCAACGAACGTCAGGTTTATTGCAGAGGGAAGAGCAAACGAGATCTTGCCTCGGCACGTGTGTTGAGCGAGTCAGGGCTCAGAGCAAGGCTGCCGGACAGCTCGCACCCGCTGTGACAGTGTCGACCAGCTCGCAGGGTCTGTACTTGGGGTCCCTTTTCTGGAGGGCATTTGGACTGTCAAGACAATCAGCTGCTTTCTAAAATTTCAGGCTTGACACTGAAAGTGATGGGACTCGCTGTATAAAACCACTGCACCATCTTCTCTGTGGGAGGGAACTGCATGGTTAGATCATGTTATGGTATCATAAAGCCAAGACCAAATCTAACAGCCCTGAAGGCAAGGACGAGGACATTCTTACAGGACTCTGCCCTACCAAAAGACCCCTGCAAGGATTAAATGCACCTTCTGGTTAAGCTGTTGAATTTTTAGTGCTTACCTAGGAACGTCCCGGTGAATCCCAGTGCTAAGAAGCTGGAGATGACAAACAAGGTCCCTACAGCCAAGATGGCCAAGCCCGAGTAATAGGCCCAGTGGCAGTCCAAGCCCTCCAGCTTCGGCTGGCTCTTCATGGCTTCTGTGAAGCTGTCGGAGAGACAAGAAGGGCTGTTGAAAGCAGCGACTCATTACTAACATCACCCACCTCTCCCTGCGAGATGCAGAGCTTTGGGAGAGGATGCTGTTGAGGAGGACTCTTCACTGGGTCCCTTTTTCCACCTGGACCTACTCAGCCTCCCAACAGGAGAAGCAAGGAGCTGAAGCCTTGTGAGCAACTTGACCTGGGGCAGCTATTTCTACTTGCAACCCTTGCTCGCTCCTGGAAATACCAACCCCACTGAACTGCAATATCAAAAGCTTTGCCTTGCTCGCCAAACCCCAGGTTTCATCGTGACCGGGAGCTCTGGGAAAGACACCCTTGCAAATGCTGGAGGCTGCTATGCCTCGGCACAAGACTTGAAGGGTTGGGAACAATCGGTTGGGTTATCTCGTGCTCCCACCCCCGTTCCTCTCCATCAAAATATTTTGCAGCGTTCATGTGTTAGCCACGTGCCCAGGAGTGATTCACGGCTGAAGCCTGACAGTCAGGGGGAGGATTGGAACAGCGAAAGGAAAATACTAGAGACACGCACTTTCAAGTGCGAACACAGCTTCTCGGCTCCAGGCTTGTTCAGGCATTTCAAGCCTGACCTTCCAAATACTCATTTGTGAGTAGAATAATTGTGACCCCTCCTTTCAGCCTACTGAACTTCACCCGGAGCAGGGCTTGGCATCTTACATCACTCCGATACAAACGTTTGACTACAAAGGAGACAACACTGTGATTAAAAAAATGCCCATTAATAATAGTGAGAGGAGATAACAGACCCACAGAGCCATACATAGTGTTTCTCCACATGTTGCTGACACATGAGTTAGGAAACTTTGAGCCTTTTTTTAATGAGCACCCTGGAGGCTGAAATTCAAGTGGAATAACAGCTCTCCTGCGCCTCCGGCCACCGCCGCCTGCCAGGGCTGGGCCAGGAGAGCTGCTCCTGCTCACGCTCCCGGGCTCCTCGGCTGGAAAGTGCTTCCATGACGTTACTTGCAGGGCTTGGGATAGATTTTTTTTTTTCCCCCCCGATGTCCAGCTTCCCTAAGCCCTGCCAATCCCTGGATTTTCTCTGTTGCCCAAATGAAAGCCGAGAGAGACAATCCTGCCTGCCCTGCGGATGGACAAGCGGCTGGAAATGCACCTTTTGAAGGCTCAAAGACCAGACGGCAAGTTACATGCACCAAGCAAAGTCCAGGATGATATTTTTTGTTTTCCTTGGAGCTTGTTCCTACTAGGTTTTCTACTGGCAGGAAGTTTTTAGGACCCCAGAGCAAGCCATTTAATCTTCATTTTGGACTTGAGCAAGGAAACAAAACACAAAATAAATGTAATGTGCTTTGGAGTGAGCATCTTGGTGATTTACACTCTGCCCCCCCACTGGAAATGACAGAGAAATTCCCCTTTTCCAGGGAGCTGAGCACAGGCAGAGGAATGACAGCGTGGCCCCGGCCGATGTCACAGCACAAGTCCCCCAGGCTGGCCCTCCTCCAGTGCCCAGCACACCTCCCCGCTCTCACCAGGCTCACGTTCCTTTAGCTTAAAATCAGTCCTGATGGGAACACACAAACCCGGCTGTGACGTGAAGCACCAGCAGCTGCACAACCCTTTGCATCACTTCCCTGCTATTTATTCTTAAACAACACAAGTCTCCCCTATGAGGAAGACCAAATCCACGTCCCTGCTACCAGCGCTGCCTGGGTTTGGGAGGAAAGCAATCCCTCTGCAGGGATGTGCCCATCCACCTGAGCAATCCTCCTGGCCGTGCTCTCAAAGCACAATGTGACATCCCCGGGGATGCTTTGGAGCTCTTTGCTCCCGCAGAGGAAGATGCTAATGCCTTTTCACAGCATTGAGGGTTTGACTCCGCATCTGGCCAGGACCTCTCCACAAGGCACCGGCACCAGGAAGGGATCTCAACAGCAATTAAAAAACGCTGCTGCTGATCCCTGGGGAGGCAGGTCTGGGAAAGCAGCACCGAGCTGGCCACCGCCTGGATCCCAGCCCCAAGCCAAGAGATGGGAGAGCAGAGAGAGGTACCGCTAAAGCACAGCACTCGGAGGCTGCTTCTCGCTCCAGATGAACTGGATTCACGCTATCTTACATCCTTGAGGCTCATCTAACCTATGCTAGTGACCTGACTTGGCCTCAGAGCAGAAGAACAAAGGTGGCTTCAAGAGCATGAACTGTGAATCAGCCTCTGAGGTTTTGCAACCAGCACGTGACGTGGTTCGTTCTGGCAAAGCTGTCTCCCCTGCTCCAGATGATCCCATCCTTCCTTTTCATGGTCGGATGGGCCTGCATTAGTTACCCTCATCAGCATGTCTTGCTCGGTCCCCTGCTGTTTGGCTTACAGCTAGAGAGGGAGGTGTTTGCACGGAGATAATGGACTGCCTTTCCCTCTAGTAATGTTTTATATCTTCCTAAACACACTCTCTATTTGCATTAAACATGATGCACACAGGAGTTTTCAGAATTGGTAAATAAACCTTTTAAGCATTTATGATGCTGGGCCATGACAAGCAGCACGGAGTCGTCAATTATTCTGGCATCCGCGACTGCTCCTCGGTGGTGGGGGAGTCTCACCGTGCCACATTTCACCCTCCCTGGCAGGGGGAGGACAAGGTGTCGGCCATCTCCCTTGCTAGGGGAGCTAGTCATGCAGCCGATTTGTCATTAAACCAGTCCCTTTCACCATGTGCCTCTGAGTCACGTTTCTTACAGCATTTATTCCTGGCTGCACGACAAGGCAGCGGCCCAGCTCGGCACCCAAGAGGACACCAATTAAAGCCATGCTTTGTCCCAATACCTAGAAATGCTTTATGTGCCGAGCGGAGCGATTGCCATGGTGAGGAGCATCCCTCTTACCAGCACAGCGGAGGGGCGGGTGGGTTGCGACCTACTTTAATCACATACCCGGCTGCTATCACGAGGACATCTGCCATGGCAGGGGGGTCCGGGAGGTGCCCCCAGCTTTGGCAAATGGAAATCGGGAAAATGGCCTTCCCCAGACATCTCCCCATGCTTGCCAGCACGAAGCATAATACCAGAGACACCCATTCTCCACCCCAGCGGGGAAAAAACCAAATCCATCCACTCCGCTCTGGCCAAATTGGCAGATTTGGCCAATTCCTGGCAGGGCGGGAGCAGCAGCAGAGGCTGCGGTCGGGCTGAGCAACTGGCACAGAGTGCCGCAGGGTTCTGTGCTGGGACGCAGAGGGGACACGGGGCCAGGTTTGCACAAACAGGCGCTGATTTATTCAACTGGAGAATGGCGATTGCAAGACCAGAAAACTTACCAAACCCGCAGCCCAAAATACATCCCCAAAGGCCACATGGAGCACAAAGCAAACCTGGAAATACTGTACTAAGAGAGAAGCTGAGCTTTTTAGGTCTCTGGGCCTCTCTCGACGGCCCACAGTGAGCGTATTTTGCAATCCCTTTCCCGCAAACAAGGGCAAAGACCTCATCCAGCAAACTGGGTCGCTGCTGGGAGCAGCCCAGCTGTGCTCCCTTTGCCTGATCCCAAAAATCAGCCTGGAAACAGGGACTGGCAAACGCAATTGGAGCAGAATTGGGCCAGGGGCCGGCAGGCAGCGAGGAAGCAGCGGTGGTGCAGACGGCCAGGGTTTCGGAGGCAGCAGCTGGCACTGCACGGTGCCGAACTCACCATGTGGGACGTCGGTCCGTTCCCCATGCCTGAGGTTTTGTTCCTCTCAGCAAAAGGAGGCAACGGGGGTAAAACCATCCGGTGGTGCCCAGCAGCACACACTGCAACAAAAGATCTTTGTGTGTTTGGAAAAAAAAAAAAACAAAAACCAAAACACAACCCCAACAACGTTAAAATCATTCTGCCGATACCACCGGCAATTGTTAGCCCAGTCATCATCTTCACAGCTTCTTTTGCCAATAACGACTTTGCTTTTCTGCCAGCGCCGGTGTGCATGTTATTTAGGTCAGCTGGGGCTGTGGCAGCTTCTCCCCCCACCTGCATCTCAGCTGCCCGGTTTCCTTATCCGAATGCCCGGCAGCTGGGCTAGCGGGGACACGAGGTGCCATTGGCCACCTGGGGCTTTTCCCAGACAGCCAGAGATTGCCGGCAGTGTGGCTCGGAGGGGACATGAGCTCCTTCAGGCCATGCTCAATTCCCATCAAACTTGGTCACTTCTGCACAAAAGGCCACGTGGTTCTCGGATCGATACCATTTACACCATGGTACTCGCTCACAAAATAAAACAGCATTGAGCGTAAAGCTGAGAGGCACTGCCAGGCAATGACAAACAACCCTTTCCCTGTGCAAAATCCCATCCCAGGGTGGATTCGTTTTCTTGGAAGCATCAGCTCCAAGCGAGAAGCCCGTCCATACAGAAGGCAATGCCCAGCAAGTGGCATCAATGAAGGACTTCACGTCAGCCGGCAGTGCGGTACCCACCGAGCACTGCCAAAGGCGCTGCCCTCGCTCAGCCTCTGCGGGGCTCAATCCCACCGGAGGCATCACAGCCCCGGGCACCCCAAGACCCTCACATCTGCAACCCCCCCATTCAGGGTGTGCACGTGGGTGTTGCCTTTACAGATCAGGCAAACAGCCTGAGACCCTTAAGGTGGGAAGTTCATAAGGTCCCTGGGTACAAAGCCACCTGCAAACGCCTGTCCCAAGATGGGGAATTTGCCAGGGTGTGCAAAAAGGAGCGCAGGAGGGCTCAGAGGCAGCGCTAGTGGCTAACTGTAGAGCTAATGCAGGGAAAGATATCAGCAACAAGAGAGCGACGCTGCATGTAAGGCTGGAGGACAGTCAAGATCATCACGTCCCATGTCACACAGATAACAGTCATAAACTGCTGGGATAGTGCAGGCAGTGCAGATAGTTCAAAAGTTCAGGAATTGTTTTCACAGATAAGAGCCTCGGTGATGGAAGTTCCCTGCTTCTTGCAGAAAGAATACAGCTGTAATGAAAATAATCATTGTACCAAAGCAATTAAGGATGCTTGTCTTGTGCAGTTGACTAAACAGGTCCCCCCTGGTCACAGGTCATTCTGGATTGCTTCTCAGAAGCAAGCCAAGGCTGATAATGAAGCTCAGAGCTGGGAAGCACCTAATTGCTTAATTGAACACAAGACATTCCTCTTCTTACTCCCAAGGTATCCCTTCGGAGCAAAGCTTGCATGAGAGCATCACAGCGCTGAACTGGGGACAGGACCACGGCAGAGACTCCTGCACGTGGGCGGGCGGTGAAGCAGCGGTGCAGCCCATCTCCTGGGTGCTTTCAGCCGCAACGCCAACCCACTCGCAAAATTCCTGTCTGCTCTGCCCCCCCTCCTCCACCCCCACCTAGGAGCCTTTCAAAAATTCAGTTGCAAAAAAGGAAGCAGGTTTTTAAAAACAAAAGAGACAGCCCGTGGGCTCCTCAATCGCTGCCTGGCAGCCCCCACCCACATAAAAAGTCTCCAAAGCACGCACAGAGGAGTTTGAAGGGCTGGATTACAGCACTGGGGGTGGAGGGACCCGCCTGAGGCTGCCTTTTCTCTCGCTATCAGCAGCCAGCATGCCCCGCGCAAGCCACCCCGACTGCCGTGAGCAGCTGAAGCGCGAGGCACAGCTTGTGCTTTGCCGGCTGGATTGCCTCCGTGGGGCTGAGGAGTGGAAAACCTGCTTTCATCAGTGCGCTCGAGTGCAAGTGACTCAGAAAATGAAAATATAGCTAAATAGCGAGAGCGGGTGAGATGCATCCCTCTCAGCATCACTGGCCACCGAGATGACCGTGCCAGTGTCGTATGACCCACAAATCTCTCTCTGGGCAGCCAAATCCCGGGTTGGACCTGATATCTTCATCCAAGGGCAAGGGGCAGGATGAATCCTTCCCAAACATCATAACCTCTCCAGGCTTGAGCAATAAGCCTTGGGCAGCTCTGGAGGACTCGCTGAGCTGGGAATGGAGACAGCGAGTCTCCCAGGTGCGTCATCTCCCCCAGGAGTGAGTCTCTCCAGGGCAACTCCAGCAGTTGCTGCTCTGATGACCACCCTGAAACCATCCCACCACTCCCACAGTTAAGGGCTTGCCAAGCCCGCTAAACTGTCACTCGGGCCAAATTCAGTGCCAAGGAAAGGCAAGGGAATAACCCAACCATGTTGAAACACCTGGATAAAATAAACTTCCCACTGTAATCATTTGAAATGGCCTTGGCCCATCGGGGTGGGCTGGCAAGCGCAGCAGGCTGGTATCTCACCCATGTTCTGCTGGGGGTGAGCTGCCCCCTCTTCTAGGGCCTCTCCTCCAAAACCAACGTCCAAGTGAGGCTTTTCCAGCCCCCTGGGTTGACCTTGCCGTTTCCTTCAGGGCCCGACTCATGGGCTGCGCAGACAGAGCCAGCCCCAACGAGCCCCACAGCACTAACTAACTCATGACACAGAGCACAGCCAGCGATGCCAGCCCTGGCAGGGCACTGAGGGGTCTGCAGGAGGAAAGCGTGTTGTAGTGGTGGGACAGATGAGGTCTCTCTGGCTCTCCCAGAAGTTCCCCATCAGTGCCTCGCTGTGACCCAGCAAGCCTCACTGACCCAGGAGCCAGCAGGACCACTGGGAATGGAGACTGCCCCTCCATCAGCTGTGTTTTCAATTAAAGCCAGGCACAAGGCTTTGCATTGCTTCCCAGACAACAAGTGACTATGTCATTTGTGCAAGAGACTGCTGAGACATTCCCCAGCGAAATTCAAGCCCGCTGTGTCGCTAAGACATCAGCGGAACACACACATGGCCTCTGCATTGCCTGCACTCAATTACAGCCCCATTCATTGCAAGCTTTCTTACAGTTTCTGCAATAAGCAGTTGCCGGGACAAATGCAGAAGGGCAAGGGCAGGTCTTGGTGTCACTTCCAGGAAGGCAAAGCTCTTAAATACATGTACAAATTCCAACCTGAGATCTCTGCGTCTGGGAAATTATCCAAAGTACTAAACAACCCATTAGCTCTGACCCTGGCATAATTGAATCTGGGAGTTTAGTAAGAGAGTCTGTCTCTCCTAACAGCGTTGAAGATAAAGCCTACCAGATCGCAGATAAATTGCTGGCATTGAGGAAATCTTCTGCAGTAAACCTCTCTGCTGCACTCAGAACGTCAAAGGACGTATTCCCATGGTGTACGGTGCATCAGTCATACAATACTATTAGCTAGCACAGGTGGTATTTAAAGAGATCGCAGATAAGAGTTTACGGAGACTGCTTGCTAAGTGCACAGATAATCCTGCTCTTCTACACAGGAAACTGCAGCTTCTTAAAAACAGGTTTAATTTGTTTATGATTTTTACGAGAAAATTAAAAAATTCTGCTGTTACATATGATCCCTCCTGTGCGAACAGCCCTCCTGTCCCCTGGGCTGCTCGCAGGGCAGGGGAAACCGCCCCCAGAGAGCAGAGCAAGGAAACCCGCAACGCTCAGCGGCTGGTGACACTGATGATTTTGGCCACGCTGCCGCATCCCCCATCTTTATTACAAATCCTGGAATAAATCTGCTGCTGGCTGAAGGTATCCAACCACGTAAAAGCAATCCAGCACTGCAGAGCAAATATCCCTCATCGCCCCCCCGGCCCCCCAAAGGGCATTTCTTTGCATCGATACGTAGCAGTAGGGTTAGCTCCTTACCAATGGCTCCGCACACAGTTAAGCATCAGGATAACGGTGCCCAGGCAGTAGCAGGCAGCATGTGGAGAGCCGAAGACTCGGCTGAGCGCTCGCGTTTTGTGCTCCCATCTGGCCACCTGAAGAGACAACAGAAAACAAAGCAGGTGGTTGGAGGAGCCAGGGCACATTCCCCAGAGTGTGAATCCCACCGCCTCAGCCCCATGCAGGGGGACACACCGTCTGTGTGGCTTCGTGCAAGAAGCAAGCAGAGGCGACTGATGGGACATGGCTTAAACCAAGCCTAGGGATGAAAGCTGTTGCTCCTACCCATACCATCCCCTGCTAGCGCTTGCATTGCGTATGCCCTTGCATACCAGGCCAGCCAGCAGTACAGGGTCATGGGGGGGGGGGGGGGNACATCAGTTTTGGGGAATATGTCACTTGGAAAACATGTTCAGCAAGGCTGAGAGCATTGCTAAGGCTGTCCCCAGGCCACCAAAGCCAACAAGCCCCTGCTATGGAGTCTAGTAGCATTCTCCTGGAAGGAGAACGGATCCCCCTGAGTAGGGGACGGGCCATAGGGACACATAGCTCTCATTTTCTGGGCTCTGCTGTCTCCTACATTGAGCCTTAGGGATCATACCTGGCAGGAACAGCTCCATCCTGCTTGCTCCCAGAAAAGTTTGCAAGCACTTTCCCCAACTCCCCCTAGACAAGACCTGCCAGCTTTGCTCAGAGAACTGCTTCCACTTGTACAGGCAGAACCAGCTGGCCTTCGTTAGCACTCAGCAATTGTAGCCATTAAGGGCTCACCCGCACTCCTCACTCATCCCTGCATGGCTGTCTCAACACAACCCAGAAAGCACATCAGTGACAGCCCGGGACTCACATGAACACAGGCAGCATCTCCGGAGAGGCATTTGCATCCTTTATGGCACACTTTGGCTACAACTTTAAGCTCTGTGTTCCACAGAAGCTGCGGGGCCCCTGCCCAAACCGCCTCGCAGCTGAGGAGGTACCTTCTCACCCCAGGAGGCTGCTGCAGGCAGGTGGCCGGAGCTGCTCCCAAAATCCACAGCGCTGGATCCACCCAAGTCACCAAATCCAGGACCCTCATTCCCAAGCTGATGAAAATCCTTACAGCTACTCATTTCTACCTTTCCCATATCCCTCAGAAAGCTGCCGCTGTATTTATTGCCTCTTTTAGGCTCCATTTTCAAGGAGCCAAGCCTGGGGTTTGGATCAGACCCTAAATACAAGCCAGGCAGAGCACACCTGGGCAATGAAGAGGGAGGTGGGAGTCTGCAGAACATCTCAGCACCAATTTGCTTCTCAGACACGGCTGGCACTTCATTAGCTTCAAATGCACTTCACTTCCTCAGATGGAGCCTGGGCAGCATTTGGGGGGCACCTGCAACCCAGCCATTCATCTACTCTGAACGCATTTGGTAATTTATTGGCTCTATTTGAGCAGAGAAAGGCAGCTTTGCAGGTCCCGCTTTCTTCCCAGGCTGATGCAGAAGCGCAAAGTGCTGCTGGTGGAGGGGGACCGCCGGCTTCAGGAGGGGAGAACGATGAAAACCTCCGATAAGCAGGGCACTGATTTCACATGCTGAGAGCTGATTCAATTAGTTATGCAATGATTGCTCTGAAATTACAAATCCACTCATGACAGAGCGAGCTGCTTCACTGCCTTTTTCTGGCTGGTATAAATAGTTTGTATTCTAAATTGAATTTAAAACACCGTGCGTCATGCTGCTGCTAAAATGGGAGCTGCTGTTTGAGTGCTGTGAGAGAAAGAAATATAGGGTCAATTACCACCTTTGGAAAGTAAAAAGAAGTGACCATACAGGTGACTGAGTCACAGATGGAAAAATGCAGCCACGTGCCAGTTATCTGTACCAACTTCCTAATTCCCTGGAAATTATTCTGGCGGCATCTGCACGGATGGCAGCTCCTGGCTCGCTTCAAGAGCTTCGCAAAGCATCTCAGCCGGCGGCAGAGCTGAAGCTGAAAGAGAAGGCAGCACTGCCGGGATCAGAGGGGAGAGCCCGTGTGCTGCTGAGAGCCTTTGAGGCAGCCTCGTAATTAGCCTCACCTTTAGAAGGACACATCTGGGCAGCGACGGAGCATGGTGGGATGAGGGGACGTGTTTCTGAGCCCTTTGGGGCAGCAGCCGGCTCGGCTGCATTGGGATCGCTCCCAGCACAGCCCAGCTCATGCTGCGTCATGTTGCTGCTGACTCCCCGGCTGGGACCGAGACGCCAACTTTTATTTAGCTGTCACAGCCTTCACATGGGACCCCGGGCTCCTTTCCGAGCCCACGCGGGAGTCATCCCAAGCAAAGCGGAGCTGGAGCCTGCGTGGGGCTGGAAGCAGCGGCTCCCGCCAGGCCCCGCGGCGATATTTCAGCAACAATTAATTTGTTCCGGTTCTGGTTCTATTCCTTGAACAGCTAATTAGTTCTGGCTCGGTTCTAATTTGCTAATTTTAGTCATTTCTAGCTAATATTAGCTCTCGTTCGACCTATGGCTACACAGCTGGCTTAATGGTTTTATAAAATCATGAGCCGACGTGTTATTATTTACTGCATGACGGATGCAAAATGCTTTAAGCATCCTCCACGGCTGTGTGCGGGACACGGCAGGGCTGAGACCCGCAGCCTCCCCGGGAGGGCTGCAGCTATTCCCAGTGTCCATTTGCTTTCCCAGCCGAGGCTGACACCATGCTCCCCGCGGCCGAGCAGGGCACCGGGGGGGAGAGCCCCACACCATGGCTGTGTGTCCTGGTGAAGGAGGAAAGGGAGCATTTTTAATTTTCTTCCAACCTCCGAGTTTGGAAATGGAGTTAATACAAAGTTTCCTGACTTACTCAAGGGTCAAAGCAATACAAAAATTCAAGACTCCTTTTCCAAAGCTCCCAGCCCTCTGCTTCCACTTTAGGATACTTGGTGAGGGCTGTAAGTAATTTTTTTAATGTTTCCCCCAATGCTCGTTATTGAAATAAATCAACGAGCGGATGTGGCTGCAAAGCCAGGGAGTGCTCTTGGGTCCCATGTTCTGCCTTTGGCAGGCCGTTTCGGCGCTTGTCGGGGGCAGGCAGAGCCGCCTGATGTTCCCAGGGAATTGTTTCCTTCTCGACGTAAATTCGGGGCTGATTTCTACGTAATCGAACCCAGCCATTTCCCCAACCACTCAGGCAAGTGTGTAAACAAAAATGAAAGCACCGGCATGTATCCCCAGTGGCTGCCCTGATGCAAAATGGAAACGCTCTGAGTTTTCTTTTCTTTTTTTGGGCAGGCAAACCTTCCTGAGCCACCTCGAGAAGGGCCACAAATATCCATTCGAAAAGCAATTTCGTCTCACCAACCTGCCTCCACAGCTGATCAACGGGAAATGCTCTTTACAGCTCTGTGTGCATGGCAGACCATTGCCTCTCATTAATATTTAGTATTTGTTTCAAGGAAATTGATTATTTTTGTCTGCCATCCAGGGAAGCTGGCTTTTGAACACGCTACATTTTAATTTGCTCAAGCCCAGCTCTGAAATAGAGACTTTATTCTGTTTTGCATGATTCCACTTCTATATCTGGCTCAACCCAGAGATGGGGAACGAAACCAGATAGCCCAAAGGCTCAGGTCTAAGGGACGTTTTGCATCTCGATGCTAATCAGCTGGTCTATGTCCTCACATCGCCTCATCACCACAGTATCTGAAGAAGACTGTGCGGGCGTGAGTGAATTTAGCCTTGCAGCATGCCATGGAGGCTGGAATGGGTTAGCAGCACCCTAAAACCCAAGGGAAACTGAGGCACCGAAGGGTTGAGGTGAGCGGCTGCTTCCCAGCAGTCTGGGGAGCAGGGTGGAAGGGCTGTGCCCATGTCCTGGGAAATCCCAGACCCATCACCTACCCGGGGAGACGCACTGCCCACTTCTGGGGATGCTCTTGCCCTGGCCAAAGCGTTGGCATAAAAATATTCAGCGCCCAAGACTACACTGGAGAAAAGATGACAGTGAATAGGATACGCTGCCTTCACCACACCTGTCTTGCACTATTTGCAAGCACGAAGGATTTTGCCCCATCATATGGGCTCTAGGAAGTGACCCACCAAAAGAGAGAGACCCGAAACTCAGAAATTCCATGAAAAGCCCGGAGGAAGAATGATCAGGTCTTCGGGGCATGTCTGCCCCCCGGGTCCCAAGAGGATGCGTGTGGGCTGGGTGAGCCCTGGATGCACGGATGATTCAGCCCTAACTCAAAAAAACCCTAAGGACAGAACTGCCCTGAGCAAATTTTTAAACTTCCTCCTTCAGTCTGGCCTCCCCTAGGCCAGCTGTAGGGGTGCATCTTCCTGCGGGTGCTGGGGCAGGAGAAACCCCGACTCTGGACTTAGGTGGCTCCATGTGAGCATCTCCCATCACAAGAGACGTGCCCTGGCTAGCTCGTAACCCAATGGAATGGCAGGAAACCTGACGTTACCCTTATTTCGCCTACGGGTACCAGAGGCACCGATCTGTTCCCCTGTATGAAAAATTCATTTTTTCTTTCTGATTCCCTGGAATCCCTTGTTAAAGCATAACGACATTCTCTGCTCTCCATCACCGCTTGGATGCTGGAAAACAACCCCACTCGCAGCTACTATGTTTATCTACGAGACATGGAGGAAAAAGGTACATCTGAGCACCCAAACTATGACTGTGGTGCTCCCAGGAGCGAGCAGGGAAGCAGAGCCAACACAGAGCAGCAACAGCAGAGCAGGCTGCAAAGTAAATGCACGTCCACCGCCTGCCTGCGAGCGTCGGGGCTGGCTGACCTTTGCCGAACGCCAGAGGAGCCGGCCTTTCTGGCTGTCCCGAGGGACCGTGGAGGAAATGAGTGTGGCAAAATGAGATTGCAAACCTCAGGAGAGACAGGAGGGGAAACTGCAGGGCTGGTCCTGGGGAGGATGGTGCACGGCAGCCCTGAGGGGTGCGCGGGGGCAGTTCCTGCAGCTCGCCGGCACAACAAGGGCACAGCACCGGGCCCCCGGCACAGGAACAGCAGCAACCAAGACTGGCATGTGCCCACGTGCAGCCTCATCCTGAACACCAGCCCGCCGAGTGCCCACCCCAGCACCGGGCACCAGCACAGGCTTTCCGAAGGCATGTGCAGAAAACGCCCCGGGGACCGGCGTGCCACTGGCAGCAAGAACATGATTAGCAGGAGCTCTGGGCAGCGAAGGCAGGAGAAAAAGAACAGAACAAACCACGGTTTAATTTGTACAAGCTGGTAATTATAGTTGCTATCTGTCTGAAATCTCTATTGAGTTTATTTAAATATGTTCTCCGTGAAGGCCATTCAGACAGGAATTATCAAGGTGTTGCAGCAGAGGAGATAATGCCATGCAGTTTTCAACAGATCAAGGGCTGATTAGGAGGAATTAATTAGCTGCTTAAACAGTCCTTGACTCGCTGCAGCAATTAGCCGTCACCTCCCCGCAGTCACGTTCCCCGTGCAGCAGCGGTGGTGATACGAAGCGCCCGTCGGCAGAACTGCCTTCCCCGCACTGCCGCTGAGCACCAGGCCAGCCCTGGGTGGGCACGTGGCCCCAGGAAGGTGCACTAAACCCTCAAGGTTTAGCCTGTGGCCGAGGCTCAGTGGCCGGGCAGTGGTGCGTTGGGCTGTGGTGACTCCCTTGCACCCGCCTTGGTGTCCATCACCTTCCCATCACCAGTCGGTACCTGTGCGTCCGTTGTGATTCCCAACATGAGGCAGACAACGGATGTCTTCCCTCCTCCAGCCTTTAGCTGTCCAGTCCCTTGTGCATCCACCATCTATTATATGCTACGAGCCACCAGTTCTCAGCTGTGCTCCACCACCAGGGCCGACTGATCATCCAGCAGCCTTAATCCCATGTGCCATCTCTTGCCATCCCTTTGGGGTGGGAGCATCACCCACACCTCTACCCATCCGAGCTGTCACCCAGCCTTCCCCAAGCCCTCATCCCCCCCAGCCCTGCCTGCTGCAGCCCCTCCATCCCACCGCAGCACTGCTCAGGGTCCCTTGCTGCTCACCCCTGTCCCTCCCGGCACAGCCCGTGGCACAGGACCTGTCCGTAGGGTGCAGCCAAGGTGGACACCGGCTCTGGGGCTGGCTGGGAGCGGGTGCCAAAGGGCAAGCACTAAACCATGGAAAGAGACAGTTTCACAGAGCTGCCTGGGGAAAGCCGGCTGAGCCATGCCTGGACGGACACTTTATAAAGGCACTCGGAGAAGTTGGCACTCGGAGTGACCATGAGACCACCTAACGTCCCTCCTGCCAGCACAGCACCCCAGGGGAGCTGGTTGCAGGCTGCCAGCTCCTGCCAGCACCCCAACAGGCTCAACGTTGTTTAATTGCCTCCTGCCTGCACGGGAGAAAGCCACAGCAGCTCTGGACTACTCGATCTAGACACCGAGTTATTTCTCTGAAGGCTTCTCAACTTGCAGGCACTCAATTACAGAGAGCCATGAGACGGTAATGGAGCCCGAAAGCTTTTTAGCACATTATTAAAGCCCTGCAAAGTTCCCCCCCCTAAGTACTGGAGCAGCAGCTTCCAGTTCATGCAATTAAAATGCTGAAGCGATATTAGAAGAGACAGGCACCATCTCAATGGTTTCATGTGAGCTGTAAGACGACGCAGGCTGGAGACTTTGCACATGCAGTTGTAAACGTCTTTTTTTATGGTAATGCACCAAGAAAAGATGCACCCAGAGAGGGGCTGCTTTCAGTAACGGGCACTGGGGACAATGGGTGACAGCCCATGCACATGGAGCTGGGGCAGGGCAGTGACTCCCCATCGGAGCCTGGAGGCTCCGGGCACCCTGATCTGATGATCAGAGACCTGCCATTGTGTCCCAGGAGATGGGGACAGGCTGGCTCAGCCAAAAAAGGTCTCCCCAGAAGGCTATACCAGTTAGTTTTTCCCTGTTCCCATTTCCCCACCAGTACGACGGCACTAACAGCTGTCAGCAAGCTGCAGCCGAGCAGGACAGCCCAGCTCGTCCGTGTCTGCCAAGGGCTTTCAGTTTGGAAAGGAAGGCGTCGATTTGACTCAAGGAAGACTTTTCCATTGCCTTTCACAGGCTCTGGACGGGGGGGGCTGGGGGAGCTTTTGTTTATTCCAGCCAAAAGAAACAGCAGCGGGGTTTCGGAGAGACGGGGATTGGGTATGTAGACTAGTTATGCAGCGATACCGCGGCGTGGAACAGCCAGCTGGAACAACGGGGCTGTACACCCAGGTGACAGAGAGTTCCATGGAGGGAAAAAACACACGTTTGCAGGCTCTCACAGTGGAATCGGAGGCTTGGAAAGCACAAAAGGCTGCAAAAAAATGAGAACATCCAAGAGGCTGAAGAAGAGAACCACCTACAAGAGGAAAGCAGGGTGGGCTCCTCTCCAAAACCACGGGGCTGGCTGTGGAGCTGCAGCGCTGAGACGAGCCGGCGTGACAAACCCTCGCTGCCTGCAATGCCCATCGAGTTAAGAGGATGAAACACAAGCTGGAGTACCTCTTCTAGTGACTCTTTCCTGAAAAACGCCGCCACCGAGGGGTTCAACAGGGCCAGTCTGAGCACTTCGACACAGGGAGAAGAGTAAAGTGACTCCACTTATTTAGAAGTGGAAAGATGACTGTTAAAGAAGCCCAGCCTGCCTCCACAAGATATGAGTTTAGCCTAAAAAATAATCCCCCTTGCACCCATCCCCAGTGAAAGTAATTGGACTGAAATGGCACAGGTCACCTCAGCTAACAGCCTTGAGTTGGGGAAACAAAACAAGCCGGCAGGTAAACAGATAAGGGTTTCGTAAGGACTAGGTACGCTTTACCTCAAAGCCATCCCTTGAGATTACCTCCACACGAGTCTTTACCTTGAATCCACTCATGATAAACAGCTAGATAATAAATTTCATTTCTCTAATAGTGTTTATGTGATTTGTCAAAGTACCATCTCATTAGCTGGTTGCAATAAAAACAAGCCCCTGCTTAACGTACGCCAAGGCAGCCCAGGTCCGTCGATGTTCCATGAGCCACATCCTCTCCTCTTCAATAAAAACAAAAATGACATGGAATATGGGCTGTATTTGCTAGCAATTTCCAACACAAAATCTGAACAGTTTCTCCTCAAGGCAAGGAGCTCATGATTTATGTCTGAAGAGCTGGAAGCTGAAGGCAGGTGATTTTGAGTAATCCAGAACGAGCTGTGTTAATTAATTTTGAGAGTGGGCATAGGAAGCCCTTACGAGCAGCTCCCCGAGACTGAGCAGGGGAAGGGCGATGTGCTGCAGCCGCAGGGAATCAGCTTGCATGGCCCAAACTGACTCTCACGGCCAACAAAAGCCATGGAAAAACTATCTGCAAAATAATGATTTCTCCAGAGCGCAGCACGGGATGGGGAAGGACCTTTCCAGTCCCAGTCTGGGACGTGGTGGGGACAGCCAAGCACCGGGAGGGACATGGGCTGTGTGGGGGAACAGGGAGCAGCCAGCTCCTCTAATCCAGTAATACAACCAAGATTAGGGAAAGGCAGAGGCTGCCCCTGCACAAGTACTTGGGGCTCTGCTGGAGCCCCGAGGGAAGGCAAGAGCTGCCAGATGAGCATCTCATGTACAGGACAGGGAAGCATTTTGCCTGGTGTTTTGCCGGATTTTTTTTCTTCATCTTCCATGCCCAGATGACTTGGCCCACACTCAGCTTCCCACTGCACACAGTTCCCATCCAGAAAACCACAAAACTCTTATTTTCACACATTTTTCTGAAGCTTGGATCATTTTCTGAGCAAAACAGGTCTGATTTTGCTCAGGCAGTCCATAGCAGGCACCTTCCTAAACCAAAGGTGGTGTCGGTCTCTCAACTGAGTGAGACTATTCTGCCCATCTCACATCCTAGATTTGCTTTATTTTTTTTCCCTGCTGCTCATACTCATGTACCACTAAAAAAAGCAAAGCTGAGAAAAGTGCCTGAAGTGTTACACACGCAGCCGCTTCACCGAAACAGGCCGTCTACCCAAAAGACCCATTTTCAAACAAAGCGATCCAACAATAGCACTGACGATGTTTGAACTGGCATCGATTTAGGCAGACAAGCTCTTTGCTGCACCACACTGTCAGCAAGCGCTCAGTACAAATGCCACGTTACAAGACAAACGCCTCTCCTTTTTTTTAAGACTTCCCTTCTATTTTCGCACCTCTGTTCTGTTGCGTTATTTCCAAATCATGCCCTGGATCCCAGCGGATCCACAGTTCTGAGGTCAAGTCCCTCTGAATTCGCTGCAGACTTCAACGCCTTGGATTTGTTTTTAAATACGGGGACAAAGCTTTCTGTCTTCGTCACAAAGCATCCAGCCTGCTCTTCAAAGCTTTCCAACCGTTGCTGCAAACCTCTAGTTCAAATCGCCATCACCGTTGCAAATAAAGTCAGCCTGATTAAAAACCAGTTATTTTAGCTGGAATAAAAATGGTCAGTCTTCAATAAGTGCATCCGATGTACGAAATATCCTCTTACCGAACTGAGACAAGTCTTCACTGGCTCCAGTAAAAGGAGATTGAGGTCACCTAACGCCTCTGACATTTCTTGCAGCCTCTGATTCATTGCAAAGAGACCGTATAAAGCCATACCGGAGATGTCAGCTAAATCAAGTGCTTTTTTGCTCTCCCGTATGACCTGTATTTAGTTGCAGCTCTGATAGGCGTTTGGGTAGCAGTGGCTGTGTGGCAGTGGCACCCAGCTCTGCCACCGTGTCCCCAACCAGCTGGACCTGCAGATGTGCCACTGCTGCAACCAAAAACTGGGGCTGGATGATGCTGCAGTATTTCAAGTTGGGCAATTCTTCCAGCAGATGTGGCCCATGGGAGTGGAAATACTTTGGCTCAGAAGCTCCGTCTCACCCAACATGCAAGAGTAAGAAGGAGCTGGCAGGAGAGAAGGGAACAGAGAAAGGCTGGGGATGATGAGCAAGCAGAAACCTCTCGAGACGCAAACACATCAGCACACAACCACACAGCCCCACGTGGAGGAAGAAAAAGCAGCCGAGCCATCCCAGCCCTGCCTGGGACCTTGTCTGATGTGAGGGTTTTCAGACCCGGGCATCATCTTTGCCATTTGCTCTCGTTAATAGGTTTGCTTGGATTCCAGCTCAGCCCAGCTCATTAGCCACACCGCTGAATCCGACACTAATTCTGGATCACTCCTATTGCTACAAATAAATAATAAAATTGCCTCCATGCAGGGGTTGTTTTCTTCCTCTCTCCCCCTAATGCAGGTCTGGTAGCATCTCATGTATCCGTTAATGAAGTCCATTATAACCAGAGTTTCTCAGCAAGTAAAAATTACAATCATTAGCCAGTGACTGATGAGAGACAGAAACACCATTTCTGCCCGGGCTGGCAATAACAGTACGCCAAGTACACGTCCCAGCGAGTCGAGCCTTGCTCTCCCGTAATATGGTACCCAATGTTCTTCATTAGCATCTCTCTTTTTAATAGAGCAAGGCAGCGTCCTGCAGCAGGTCGCAATTACACACAACAATTAATTCAGGGAGAAACAATGACGGGTGTCGCAGAGGCACATTTTGCAGCGGGGTTGTCAGAAGGTGAAGTGGAAGATGATCAGGAACATTTTAAAACCCTGCCTAAAACCGAAAACAAAACAAGTGAAGGTGCAAGTGAGAGCATGGTAGACGAGACATGACTGGTTTTCTTGTAAACTGCTTTGTAATTTTTGTTTTAAATAGTAAAGAAACACAACAATTATTCTTTTGGTCGTAATACCCCAATGACCAGGACCAGCAGTCTTGGACCAGGACTTCTTGTGCCATTTGCAAACAACACACAAGCCGGCTCGGCTTCTCCCAGAGCTGCAGCCACTCTCTTGCTGCCCTTTTGTGAAATTAGGGTTTAATTCTCTGGAATAAGTCTGCTAATAAGGACTCCCAACACACCCGTCCTTTGGACAGCGTGTACTCGCTCATCGCTCCCCCAGGGGCTGTGATGGGAGGGGGGACGGGGAAAGGGGGAGAAAAAAAATAAATACGCCTCGCAGAGCACAAAATGCAAGAGAAACCTAATATCCATTCGCAGAGTAGTGAGAGTTCGTTGGAAAAGAGGTACTGGTTGCACCGGCCAGGATTTTGGCTGGAGAGCCTCCCGTCCTCTCGCTACTCGACATATCACGTTCCACGCTCCGTGTTAAGCCTCCCCTGGGAACATTTCCCACGGCGCTGAGGACACGCATGTTTGCGATGCTGCTGTCGTCCCGGCGGCCAACAATAGAGAGGGACAGTTTGATCTTTATGTAACGCGGGCAGCCGCGCTCTCTGTTCCCCTCTCCTCGGGGATGAGATGTTCAAACCGCGTGGCACAACAAGTAATAACAATCTGAAGGGTTAAATACAACCATCAAAGCCCTCGGGCTCGCTGGTGTTGTCACTGGGGCTCCTGTGGGTGTTGATGGGTGTAACCACGTGCCCCGCAGTATTTGTTAAATGCAAGAAACATAACCCAAAAGCCGAGCGAACAGTGAATCATCCCCAGACCCACTGATCTGCACCACAGGGGAGCTCCTTCCCCCTTCTGCAGCCTCAAAGCCCAATGCTGAGATGCACGTACGAGCCCCGTGTGCAGCGCTCAAACCCCCTTACAGTCTTTTGCTCCATGCCTTTGTACCGGAGCCCTGCACGGAGGTGGATGGGGGAGGCTGAGCAAGTCCTTCCAGCTAAGGATCTACACGCATCCACACCAGGGACCAAAGACTGACGGTACACGCAGGAAAATAACATTCCTCAGTTGGGCAACGCACTCACTTTGGCTTCCGAGTACATCAATCTCTGGAAAATGATTGCACGACAAAGTCTCGAAATGAAACTAATTCATTGCTGCTCTCCAGCCTTGGGAATCAAATGAGTAACTCTGCAGTCATTGAAACAATGTCCTGGTAAAAATAAACAGGAAAGGGCACTTAATAGGAATGCCTCGTAGTCAAAAATACTGTATCTCGTCTGAGGTCATTCAGTTTTTAATAGGAATGGCCATGTGTGCCCCAAGGTGATCTGATTTGGTACTGCTCCAGTTCTGTTATGGGTGTACGTTGTAGTCACAGACAGATGGATGGGGTTTCTTTTCCCGGTTCAAAATCCTCCCCAGGATTTTGCAGATGGAGCATCTGCTGTCAGACTCACCACAGAAAACACAGCTCTGAGGGAACAGGAACATCCAAGTACATGGGGGGATTTGGGGTCCCTCTTCTCTTCACCCAAAAAGACTGACGAGGAGGATGCTCAACTTTCTTTCTAAAAGGGGCATTTCTATAGCAAAGAAGAGGCTCAAGCCAGAGGCGGTCACACTGAGCACCAGGCAGGCACAGAGCTGATGTTGGAGAAAGGGCAGGAGGCGAGAAGAGTAGGCAGAAGGAGGACTGTAAAGGATCATAAAAGCTGGATGTACATTTTCCTTCCCTGAAAATGTCTTTGTGCTGTTATGGCAAGGAGCTGTTACAATTACAGCTTCTTTTATAAGCAAAGCACAAACCAGATAATGAGCAAACCTCCCACCGCACAAAGGAGGCGACGAAGGAGTTCTATGAGCCCTGACGGTCAGGCTTCCCGCAACAGCCGAAGGCAGAGAAAATTGCTAAAACCCATCTCCATTTCACCCACTTCAGGGGTGTGAGCTGCTCGCAGCCTGCTTTTTCTTCCCAAAAGCGCAAAAAGGATCTCACCAAAAATGATTGTGCCTACACAGACAGCGAGTGAAAACCCTTCAGCCAGACAAAGCAGCAGCTCGCACGTCCCGACCTGCAGAACAAGCCCACGTCTGCATCATCCCTGGTCTGGAGGAGTAAAAGGAGGGAACAAAAAAGGGTTTGCAAGGAAAAAAACCAAGCAAGATAGTGCCAAATCCAGACAATTAGGTAATGCACTGCGGAGGTCATGATTTCAATGACACACGGGAAAACCAAGATCTCCTGACAGCCTTCGTCTCCCTGACCCCAACATTTGCTGGGAGACTGGGGGAGTTTGATGAAGCCACACGCAGGTGCGCAAGCCTGGGGCTTCCAGCTTCTCTGGCAACCAAATTCATGATTTTCTAAGAGAGTTCCCCCTCTTTCCCTGCACGTGAGCAAGCGCAGAGGTTTGGATGGCTTGGTAGGGGAAAGGAGAAGCAGGCAGCGGCTCGCTGGGTAGGGCTATTTCATCCCACTCCGCAGCTCTTCCCCTGGGTCGGGGCCACCCTCCGAAATCAAAGCCCTTTGCTCTGAACAGCCGTGGCACGGCTGCTCCCATCCCTCTGCAGTGTATCAACCAAACCCACTGCCCAGGCATGCTCTATGTCCATAGCTCATGTCCTCCATCAACGTAACACATCAGCACCAGCTTCCAAAAATTGACGATTTCTCCCCAGGTTGGGGTACAGGGCTTACAAAGCTTTGTCAGGATGCGGTAGACAGGGGAATGTAAGGGAGCCGATGCAGACAGGCAGCCCTGGGGGCAGTGCAGATACTTGTTTGCTTTAACTGAGATGAGGTTCCTAATATTTATCAAGAACCGGTGCCCGCCAAGCGCTGCTGTGATGGGGCTGCTATCTGGTTTCGCACTCAAGAGAGCAGGGATGTGGGATGCTCCTGCCAAGTGCCATTTCCAGCTACTCGTGTCATTGGGGACACAATATAGGTGGAAAAGAGAAGGAGGTTTTTGCATTACTGATTTACTAATCTGCTTTACTACCCATTTGTTACTGCTATGTGAGCAACTGGAGGTTAAGTGTCCCCTCGGAGTTCATCAAGGGGGGAGAAAACAGAGAAAATGAGGAAGCATTTTCTTTGGGGTACCAACCCTGTGTGCCACCAGCCCGCCGCAACCCAGCTCCAGCACCCCCACCATGAAACCCCAACACTTCCCTTCCCATTACGAGTCTCCAGGCACACAGGAGATGCAATTGCATCGTGATGGAAGCCGGGCAGTGGGTCTTACGGAAATAACCTCCCAAGAGCACCCAGCAGACTGCGTGTGTCTGCCTTTTTTCGTCAAAGCAGCCTATTTTGGGAGATCCCATCCTTCTGGGAACTGGGCAGGCTTCTGCTAAACGGTCTGCGCCACGGCACAGCTGGAAAACACCCAGCTCATGTCTGTGATTGCAGCAGGCACACGATCTGGGAAGCCCCCGTCCAGTCCCCGGACAGCCGATATTCCAGGGGACGCAACGGGTCTTTTCAGCAGCTCCCTGCCCCAGGGCTACGCACAAACGCTGCCAAAGCCCAGGGCCACATGGGAGAACCTACCGCCTTCTATGCCTCCCAGTCTGGGTACATCATACTACGTTCTTTTTTGCCTCCAGCTGCACTTTTTGCCTTGTCCCATGGGATGCAGGCGGTCATAGACTTGCCATTTCATAGACTAACATCTTTGGGCAACACCTCATCAGCAGGAGAAAGTGTTTAGCAACAGCAGCATGGCAGGATGGGGATGGAGTGCAACAGAGAGGAAAGGGCCTCTCCCAACTTCTAGGGAATACAGATAAACCTCTGATGCATATGGAAACACGACTCTTGGCTTAAATATGTTTTTTCATCTTTTGTGTGTGTGCTGACTTATTCCAGCAGGGCTGCCAGCAGCCTGCAGTTTATTTTTAAAACACTAAATAAGAAAAGTCCAGTATATACAACAAGCACCCTGGGTTTCTAGAGAAGCATTCTGCAGAAGCTAAAAATAGGAGGTGGCTTTCTGGGTCAGCTTGGCCATGATCCATAGGGGACTGTGAGGTGAGAGACAGATTCTGACCTCGGTTTAGAGAAACGCTGAGCAGGCACGTCGCACACCAGCTGGATCCCAAATTCACGCTAGGAACGGGCACGGAAACGGTTCAGCCGCCCAAGCACGCCCTGCCTTGGCAGGTACCCATGCACGGTGGCTGGGCAGCTGCTCGAATGATTGCCACTGCCTCGCCTGGAGCCCCGAGGGCTGAGACCCTGTCAGGCTCGACACACAGATGAAGCATCTCAGCTCACAGCTGCCCGGCCAGGCTGGGCTCCATGATCCACCCCGCCGCAGGCAGCTCAACCTGCAAGGACATCGTAAAAAGATATTGCACAGCTTCTTAAAGAGGGCTGAGATGAAGACACCACCACCCCTAGCTGGGAGGCTGCAGGGAAGCGGTGCTGGGATGAAGGATGTGGCTCTCCCTCAAGGTGACAGCGCTCCTAATTGTGTCACTCCAGCCGGCAGGCCGGAGGATGCGACCCAGTTTTGGTGCGTGTTATGTGGCTCGCAGCGGTGCCGACACGCTGGAAAAGCTAAATTTAGGAGCCAAACAGGCGCAGTGTTACACACCCGGACAGGAGTCACTCGGTTACGAGACAGCCAGAGAATCGATGCCGTCCGCTCACCGCACGCGTTACAGCATCACTGCAGAGCCCTCGTCGCCTGAGTGGGAAGCGTTACCAAGTCACTCGGAACAAAATTGCCACTAAATGCTGTTTGGGGGAGGAAAAAAAAAAAAAAAAAAANAAAAAAAAAAAAGAGCAAATCCTCACTCTTGCTCGGGCATTGTAGGAAACGAAAACGGCTATTGCTGCCTGGTAGAGAGTCCAATTATGAATAATGTGCGTTCTCTCCCTGCACAAAGGATGAAAGGCATCAGAGCTGGGGGTGACATTTTAAGACCGGAGATGTAAGAGCGAATCTGAGCCTTGTTGCAAGCCCAGCTTTACCCCAATAAAGAAACAGTTTCTGCAGTCAATTGCCTTGCAGCGTAGCTTGAAGCCCCGCTATTGATCTAGCATCTGTTATAAGCAGATAATCATCGTCGCTGTGCCGTGGCTTCTACAACGGGATCTAAAAGCACTTTCCAGAAGATGGTGGAGGGCTGTTTTTCCGCTCTCACCCACAGCTGCAGGCAGGCAGAGGTGTGCAGGGGAGCCCACGAAACTCTTGCAGGTTTGCAAAATCTGAAGGCCAGAAAAGACCATTAAATCACTCCGACTCGTTCATCTCCCAACCCTGTAAACTAACCGAGGTGTACTCCCCGCGAGGCTCTGCCTGCTGCTCCAGCCCCAGCCCTCACACAGCCATTTCATGCCCTGCAATTTCCTTTCCCCAGCGAGGTGCTAACACACCACCTTCAAGCCACTGCTCAAATCTTTCCTTTCTGTAAGACAGACAGTGAGAGCTGCTGAAATCCCCCAGCATCAGGCGTTTTTCTCCTGCCCCCAGAAGGTTTCTCAGAGTTTGGCTCACTGAGGTCTGCATCCCAACAGCTCCTGAGCTCCCAGCTGCTTCCCAGCAGCGTGGGGAGGTTTTGGGCCAGGCACCTTATTCCGAGTTTAGCAAGAAGTGGTCAGAGGTAGGTGAAATCGGGCTGCCAGCACCTGTGAACTCCCCCCTCCCTGCCAGCACAAGCATTTCTTATCCACTTGGCAGATTCCTTTAGTCTCTAAAGAAGGAGAAAAGGATGGGAAATTAAAAATAAATGAACCAAGAGATACACATCCATCAGGAGCCAGGCGTTGTCAGCCCAGGTCCCTGTGCAACTCTTCTTTAATCAAAACCTCATGCAGTTTAAACGCTTGACAGAAGTCTAGAACAGAGATCTTGTTACCCTGAACAGGAAAAGCTGCAACCTTGAAGAATAAAATCACGTTTGTCTGATGGGGTCTATTTTCTTTAAAATCATGCTAAATTACACTAAGCCCATTCCTAACTGTGACGTTTGAGGTTTTGCCCTGCAGATTCCTGCGAGATGCATGGGTGTCTCGAGGGGGTCACCAGAGGAGACGGGAGGAGCAAGCTGTTGGGCAGCAGCTGAAGATGTGCCATTTCTAAATCGGTCTGTGACGCCAGCCGTAAATTTTTAAGAGGCTCAAATCAAGAAAAGGATTGCTGATGGATGCGCTCCCCACTTGAAACTCGCTTGCGTGGTGACAGACGTCAGACTACCTGGCTCACGGCTATGGCACTTGCCTGTTTGCTATTGAGAGAGTGTCAGAAACCTTCCAGCTTTCTAGAAACTGCCCGTGTGCCAAGGCTCAGCGAGCTCTTTAAAGCCTCCCGCATGCAGGTTATCTGCCTCTCCTGGCTTGAAAATGTTTGTCCCCGAGGAGCTGTTATTTAATACCTTCCTTAGTTACCAAGGGATGGGAAGTTTCTCCCACCATTCTGCAGCTTTCCAAACACAGATGGGATTTATTGAAGTTTCTATCGCTCTGACCTCATTAACGTTTTACGGCACAGCTCCAGCAACGCGCCTACTCCTCGCCGGGTGCCCCTCAACAGCCTCACAGCGGCTGAGGTCTCCTGGTTGTGTTGAACATCCTTGGGGAGTTGTAAGCAACTTCATACCCAAAGCAGCTCCGCTGCTGCCTTTCGGGGCCTCGCCTGCACTGCGCCTCACACGGGATCGTGGGTCTCAGCAGCTCCTTTCATAACAGCCGCGGTGGGTGGGAAAGCAGAGACAGCGTGAGGAGGAGAGACGAAAAAAAAAAGGAAAAAAACAGAGAATAGTGCAGGAACACATCCAAGCTGTGCCACGGACAACGTAACCTGGGGGCCACCCAGGGACAGGCAGGATTTTAATTGGCATGGAGGGGGGGGAAGCAGAAGAGGGGCTGCAAGCCCTGGTTTCGGTGGGGAAATGCAGCAGGCAACCCCGGGGGGATGTTCATGGTACCCCCTGGCACATGCCTGCAGGGAAGAGGGTGGGAATTAGGAGTCCTGAGGCCTTTTTTGGAGAGCTTTTCTCCCCTGCGGAGAACAGGAGGGAGCATCAGCACAGCCTGGCTGGAGTCCTGCAAATTGCCCCACTTAGGCTCTGGTCTTCTAAATTGGTCTCTTAACCAAAGTACATAAATCGACCTGACAAGCATCAGGGTTTTCTCTGAAGCCATGCTCCCCCACAGCCTTCAGAGTTTCTGCTTCGTCCCCAAACCCTGCAGGTTTTGTCCCAAACAAACACGCCTGGTGCTTATGAGGGCAAACACCTCACTATGCTCGAGGCCTCGAGACGCGCCTCCCCATCAGCCAAGCACTGCAGGGAGCCGGGCTTTCCCCACCACATATTTATTCAGAGGCGCTGCACAGCGAGGACAACCCGGCGCCAAATTTTGCAAGAGGCAGACCTGGCCGGAGTTCAGCAGAAACGGGGAATTAAGACACTGAACTAAATCAATGTATCCCCACCCGATTTCTACCCAAATCAGGAATTTCACGCACAGGAGAGGTTTTGACCAGGGTCCCACATGACTTATTAAGCACAGGGAGCAGAGAGTGCTTGGCACGGCACAGAAATCCAGCCTTTGCACTAAAGCTCCTGCAAGCCTAAAGTAATTCAGATGCAGAAGCGATCTCAGCTGCTGGGAAGGAACTCAAATAGCAAAAGACAAAGGGAGACTGTGCAAGGATACAGAGAAAGAAAGAAGAGCTGCTGGCTAGGTGCAGGCAGGGGACACCAATCACATGGAAAAGAGGATGGGGAGGAGGTAAAGGAAGCAGGTCAGGGAAATCCAGGGATGGCTGGGGCCACTCCTGCTAAAATGCACCCGATAGCGGGGGCTTGCTCAGGGCTGCCGGTCCCACAGCCCCCTGCAAAAGCCTTCTAGCAGTGCCTGGTGCGAGCCACACGCCGGGACTGGCAGAGCCTGAAAACGTCAGGGAGATGGCCGGGGGTCTGGGCAGAGCAAGCGTACGGACGGAGGCACATGGACTGCGAGAGCCACCCGGCCCACTGCAGCCAGGGAAACATCTAGTGCCAGGCTCACCTCCCCAGAGCTTTCCACCAACACACCAGCTCAGGTTGCTCACTGCAAACCCATGCAGAGATGCCTTCTGCTCCCAGGCTCAGGCCCTGCACGTCTTGCTTGCAGTGCCACCTGCCGCCAACGGCAATGCTCTTCAGACACTGGAAGGGGACAACAGCAACGCAGAGCAGTGAACTTCCTGCTGTTACATCAGCTTTCCCTGTCCTTTAACAGCAGCCAAACTCTTGATCCAAAAAGCAACGCTATTTCCCAAGCTGCTGGCGTCCCACGAGTCGCAGGCGTAGCAGCAGACGCTAATAAAGTACTTTTTTCTTTTTCTTTTATGCAGTTTCTCGCTGGAGCTGGTCTCTCCCCCCAGAGACCACATCCTGAATCTTCTTGTTCATTGATTCTTTATGCTAAATGATGACTCCGCAGTCGAAATAATGTGGCATATTCTAGTTCACATTTCAGACACCGTGAGACTTTTTAATAACGAGTTGCATGAAAAATTAGGGAGGCTGCAACAAAGAGCTCCGACGGAGGTTTCCAAAGTGACTCACAGCCAGGAGAGCCGTGCTTTTCCAAAGCCCAGCGTGAGACAATCTCAAGAGCCCCCACGCTCAGAGAGAGCCGAGTCCTCCCCCTCTGGAAAAATAAAGCCTTTTTAAGGAGACTTCCCCAGGGTGAGAATCTCTGCGGGGAGGTTTGGCGGGAGGTTTTGGGAATGTTGGCTGAGATGACATCCCATTCCCATGAGCGCTCGCGGGGAGAAAGGTTTCACCCCGCACCTCAGCTGTGCTGCCAAGGGTGCTGCGGGGCGGCAGTCACCTCGTGCTGCAGCCAGCCTGGGCTCCCTGCTTGGCACACTGGCTCTGCAACGCTCCAAAACAGGGCCAGCAATGATTCTCGCTTCTCTTGCAGGGAGGTAGCAAACCACAGCGGTAAAGGGCAGCAGAGACTCTTCCAGTCCAAGCTCCCAAAGCGCCTATAGCACCCACAGAGACAGCGAGCATCACCCGTGCACAGGTATCACCGCTCCTGCCTAGGGCTGGCTTGCCGCCAGCGCTGCAGCTCTCTGCCAGGCTTTGCAGCGCGATGGAGGGGGAATTTCTTCAGGTTAACTTTTGGCTCACTGTTTTTGCGTCCTGCCATCCACACAACCAGCTGCCAACACATTTCAAGGGGAAGCAGCAGGCAACACATCCAGCGC
Organism: Himantopus leucocephalus; assembly: GCA_003993805.1. Lineage (NCBI taxonomy): Eukaryota > Metazoa > Chordata > Aves > Charadriiformes > Recurvirostridae > Himantopus > Himantopus leucocephalus. Next base: position 7,939,050 of record RSEF01000014.1, read on the forward strand.
AGCCCCCCTGCCAGGGGCTAATGCCATTTGTGCTCAGTCCCAGTGGTGACCAGTGCCTGGCTGCTGGGGTGGGAAGTGCAGCAGGAGGTGGCTGAAGGACAGGTTTGATTGCTCTGCCCCCTCTCCCAAGCTCAGCTCCTAATTCCTTCTGCATTCCACACTGGATCCCACCTTCACCTCCTCTGTGACACCCGTCACAGCCACCCCCAGCCCCAGGAGCTCTCTCTGCAGCACGCCTCCCTGCTCACCCACTTCTAACACCTAATAACTGAGCACTGCTCACCCCACCCAGCCCCGCAGACTTCCCCAAAAGAGGTCTTTCCTCCAGTGTGGCCCAAAGGAGATCCCCCTGTAGGTGGCAAAGGAAGGCTAAAAATAACAGGGCAGACGGCACGCAGGCAGCTCTTACCACATTCCAGAAGAGCGGGTTGAAGGCGATGGAGAGGACAGCCGCAATGAAGCCAGAGTCGGTCACGTCCACGTAGCCGAAGAGCCGTGCCATGGCTGTCACATCCACCTGGGGAGGGAGAGCCCAGTTACTGGGGGTGCGGGTTCCCGCGGGGGCATCGGGCGTTGCACCCAAATACGGGGCACTTTATCTCAAACCAAACCCATCAGCTGCCCTGCAAGAGCGGACAGATCTTTAATTGGCCCCAAGCAACACGCTATGTCTTGCAAAGCGCTGACTCAGGATGCAAAGCCAAAAAGAGGGGTGGGGGCTCCTCCAAGCCGTCTCCCCCCGCACCTCAGGGGCACCGTGCTCTCAGGGAGCCCCCCTGCGTTTGCAGCAGCGCCCAGAAGGACACGGGCACTGCGAGGACACTGCTGCTGTGGGGACAAGCACCAGCCCTACGGGGCAGCTGCCAACCCAAGCGTGTTTCCAAGCCGCAGGGAAGGGAGCACCATTTCACAGTGCCTCGGTGTCCCCGGGGACGGCGGACTGTCCCAGGGATGCTGGTCTGTGTGGAAACTCCAAGCAATGAACTGCGTCAGCCTCAAAATTGCCTTCCATAAAGAAAGAGCGATGCAAACCCCCTCCACAGTGACGGGGGATGAATTCCCATTGTAAGAAGCTGCAAAAGAGCTGTCTTACTTAATGACAACAACAACCCCTTTCTCCTTTTAAGAAAGATATATTTTTCCCAGGATGGCTCCCTGACATTGTCAGCATTTTTACGTGCAATAAGCCATGCTGCTTCTCCCTCCCCACCCCCTCTCCCTGCAGTGGTATTTGGATGAAAAACAGCCAGCGTCTTTTTCTTTTTTTTCCAAAAACTTTGAAAACAAAAGACAAAATAGCCCAGCCCAAGCCCTTCCCTCGCTTGAATCAAAATCAAGACAACATCGAGACATGGAAGGTTTTGCTTCCCAAACACAGCTGTGTTTGCAAGTCCTTCGGATGCCAGGGGACAGGACAGGCTCGAAAAGGCATCGGCTCCACCTCACCCATCCGGGAGAGAAACTCCCACTGGCTCCTTACAGGTTCTTCGAAGGAACCAGAGCTGCAGTGGGATTCATGGAGAGAGGCCACTAAGCCTGCCGCCTCTTGTAGCCAAGAGCAAAGGCCCTGGGAATGGCTCCCACGCTGTCCCGGGGCACATCCAGCCGCTCGGGGTGCCTCTTGCACAGCCGCGACCGCTCATGGTGCAAAGCGCATCAGCAAAGGTCATACCGCCCCAGGGAAACGGGAGGATCCTCACAGGGGGACACGGCTGCCTTCAAACCGCCCCAGCTCGCCTGAGCCCTTGGGACACGGGTGCTGGCCAGGAACGAAGGGAACAGCCCCACAGCCTGATCCTGACCCATCTCCCCCTATTCCCACCCTCCCCGGCCTCGTCTCCCCTCCCTTCACCCCAGAGCAGCCCTTTGCCATCAGACCTCGTCCCTTCAAACCCAGCGCTGCCAACCCATAACACAGGCACCCAGACAGCCGCCGGCGCCGGGGCCGAACTGTCTGGTCCCGCTTCAATTGCAAACCCGTGGGACCAGGACAGCTTCTTTCCTCCCGTTTCGTACGGCGCTGAGCACACCGCCAGCACGGGCTGAACAAAAGCTTCTTGACCTACTAACTCCTGGCTGGCAACATCGTTAACACTGCACTCACCTTCTTTTCTCCTCCTCAACAACCAAATACGGCCGCTGCCAGTGGGAGGCAGATTGGCCTGTGCCTAGCACAGTGCTTTTAGGGACAAAAGGTGGGAGCCCATTAGGATGAGCTGTCTCTGGGAAGCTGCTGGGACAGCCACCTAACAGGCACAGAACATTCAACTTTGCTCGCTCCCTCCTCCCTTGACGGGTGATAAATAACGGTGGCAAACGCTGCCTGATTGCCCGCAGCCCCAAAGTCAGGGAAGGAGAGGGATGCACGGGCACCCGGGCGAGACCTGCACGGCCACCGGTGCGAGACTTGGCATGGGCACCTGGGCAAGAGCTGCACTGGCACCCGGGGGAACCGGTGGCAGCACCCACGGGACTCCCAGGCGGTGCCGGTGCAGCCCTCGCCACATGGCCGCAGCGTGCCGTCGCGGCCTGGCTGGGAGCAGGCCAGGGACGACGCGCCTCGGGCGGGGGGCACCAAGCGTCCCCGGGGTGCGCTGCACCCGCAGGCACAGCCCGGGGGGGGGTCACCACCACCCACCCCCCGTGCGAACCAGCCCCGCTGAGCCCCGCCATGGCACCGGGAGAGCCCGGGGCGGGGGGGTGTTCGGCCCGGGCCGCGGGAGCCCGGCAGCGCCTCAGGCCGGGCCCTTCCCCGGGGGGGGGGGGGGGGGGGGGGGGNGGGGGGTGGGCCGCAGCGAGCCCGGCGCTCCCCGCCCGCCTCCCTCCCCCGGCTCCCCCCGCCGGCCCCGCCGGTACCTGGCCGTACTCCAGGCCGCCCAGCCCTTCGCAGCACTCCCGCGGGAACGGCCGGCCCCCGCCCGCCGCCGCCGCCGCCGCCGCCGCCGTCGCCGCCCGCCGCCCCGCGCCCGGCCCGGGCCGCCCCGCCATGGAGCGGGGCCGGGGTCGCTCCCCCGCCTCCCCCCTCACACACACCCCTTCCCCCCCCCCCCCCCCCCCCCCGGGCCNCCCCCCCCCCCCCCGCCCGGTGCCGGCCCAGCGCGGAGCCCCGCGGTGGCGCTGACGGGAAGCGTAGTCCCGCCTCCGCCGCCGGTAGGGCCCCGGCAGGGCGCGGGGGGGACCCGGGCCTGGCGGCCGGGCCGGGGCCTGCGGCGCCGGGGAAGCACTGACCTCGCCGCGGGCCCGGCCGCCTCCGTCGCGGGCTGCCAGCGTGTGTCCGGCGGCGGCAGCGGGGAGGGCGGCCCGTACTGCCGGAGCCTGGACTTCGACCCTGCCCGGTGAAGCAACCGGGCCGCGGCGCGGGTCGGGCCCCCCCCCCTTCCCCGGGGCGGGCGGGACGGGGCCCCTGCCCCCCCCCCCCCCCCCCCNAGCCGGTGTGGGGCTGGGAGGGGGGCCGTGCGTGGGAGTGGGGGTGGAACACCGCAGAGGGGAGAGGGGGCACGGAGCCGAGGTGGTAGCGAGGGCAGAGGCTCGGCCCTGCCTGTCCCCCTCCTCGTCCCCTGCCTGTCCCCTGCCTGTCCCCCTGCCCGTGATCAGCGCTCACACCGGGGCCGGGGGGAGTGAAACAGCTCCAGTGACTTTCTGGTATGCTAAAGGCTGTGGAAAATAAATGTTGATTGCCCAATATTACTCATTCCAGGGCAAAATGTAAAGCCATCAAGGTCTGGATCTATTTTAAAGACGATTCACTGTGCCCTATCCCCTTCAGCAGGTGTAATTTATTTTTATTTAATTGCTGTTATTACTCATACTAGTATTATTTCTCTTCTTCAGTCCTCTCTAGGATGTTTCTGGTTAACGCACCTCGTGGGCTGTGCTCCCGGACCTGCCTGTGCATGGGACATCGGGTAGTACCATCCCCACAGACCTCTGAGGGTCTCTGCTTTCACAGACCCTCCTTTGACAGAAAATAAATTTTCTTCAAAAAGCAGTTTGTTATGAAGGAAGCCTCGTGAATGAGTTGCAAGTGTCCCTCCCAGAGGTCTTGCGGGAGTGTGGAAGGCACGGGATGTCTGAGCGCTTGTGTCCTGGCTCGCACCAAATACATGTGTGAGTGACAGCTCACACAAAGCCTTCCCCAGTAAAATGGCATCCTTGGAGGATGCGCTTCAGGAGACCCAGGGGATCCCAGCTGTGACTCTCAGCTCCACGGGAAACCGCCTTTCCTTAGTTCTGCTCCTCCAAAGCCCTCGCTGCACCAGCGCATCCCCACCTCCCTGCCTGCCGGGTCAGCTCCTGCACTCGGGGTGCTCACACAGGGCTGGACCCCGTCCCGCCTGGGCCTGACGAGCGCATTCACAGTACAAAAATTGCAGCGCCGGGCCTGTTTGGGGTGAGGCGCGCACGAAGGCGCCGTGGGTGGGAGCAGCGTTCCCCATGGATAATCTCCAGCTGCTTTCCGGCCTCTTCTCCCTCGCGCTGGATAATTTTGCTGTGCTGAGTGTGTAATTATCGCCTCTGTCATCTCCCAGGCTGGGGCGCGGGAGCAGATGGGAGGATGTTTGTTTTGCGAGTCCCACCAGCTGGGTGCTTGGGGCAGCGGGGAGGGCGAAGGGGACGCAGTGGGGAAAGCAATGATGGCTGTGTTCTGAGAGGAGGAAACGTGCCCTCGGGGAGGGAATTAGCAGGGAGAAACCTTCTCCAGACCATCCTCCCTGCTGCAAGGGGAGGATGTCCCAGTGCTGCCAGCTGGGAAAGGACAAGGATGCCGCGGCGGGCTGGGAGGAGGAGTGGGTCTGGCTGAGGGATGGATGGTGAGGAGGTGCAGAGGGGTGAGCTGTCTCGCTGGCTCCTCGCTGGAGGCCAGCAGAGCTGGGCTGTCACGGACACATCCATCCTGTCACCCCACGTTGCGGGGCACCCAGTGAAGGCATGTGCTGCAGGATCCAGTGTCCTACCACCGGCTGAGCTGCGTTTGGGGCTGGGAATAACACCGGAATAACACGCCGTTCCCGCTGCCAAATCTCCTGTCCAGGGAACATTTTACACGTAAGAGGGATGGGGGGTGTTTGCAGGGCCCCTCTGCGCCGGCCTCCATCCTGCCTCGGAAACATCCCAGCAGCTGTGAAGGAGACAAAGAGGGCTTTCTGCAGGGCTGGATTTTGCTTTGTGTCCCCATCCCTCCCCTTCTCCCCATGGCATGCCTTTTATCCAGCTCTCCGTTTCCGAGCACCGAACTAAGGAAGAGGGCATTGCCCTCGGCTTTCCCAAGTCCCTTCTCAGCTTGAACCCCCCCCCAGCGCCCTTTGAAATCCCACCACGGCCCTGAGAGGTCACCGATGAATATGGAGTTGCAAATTCCTGTGTGGGCAGAAAGCACTTAAACGAAGTCATTCGTAACGGCGGTGACGAGCTGCCCTGTCGGAGGGAGGACCGGGATCCGGCTTGCCGGTCGGCAGCCGTTAACGGCGCACAGGGATCGTGCAGCCAACATTGCTTCTGCTGGCGTCTGCTGCAGCGGCACCAAAGGGTTTCCATGCATTTGACATGTTCATCGCGTGCAGCTCAGCAATGCATGCGTGCGTCAGCCCGGTGAAGGATGCTCGCTGCCTGCGTGTTAGCAGGATGCTGCGATTCAGCGAGCTGCAGTTTGCTCCGGAGCATTTAAAACACAAGGAGACCCAGGGGACTCCCAACACGTGGAAATCCAGGGCAGGGAGCGCTGCTGGGCAGGTTTTCCTTAGAAATGGGACATCGGTTGGGGAACTGCAGCCAGGTCAACTTCAGCACAGAGGGACATCTCTCCTTACAAACCCAAGAAAAATATTCCAGGCCAAAGGGTTGGTTTTCTTGCTGAGAGAAAGGAAAAAAGGGGATACAAACCACCCACAGCTTCCACTCTCCGCAGGTAACTTGGTGCCACCCTCTGCAAAGCAGGACAAGCTCGTGAACTCCCCTGCTTGCCTGCAGCTCCTGTAACCCCCCTCTCACCCATCGCTCCAGCCAGGCGAACCAGACTTAATGGTCGTCCCCAGCGAGCCTTGGTGGTCACCGGGAAGGGCTGCTTTCTGCTGGCGACCTTGGTTTCTTCTGTCTGAGCTTGCAATCCGCCTCGTCCCACCCCAGCTTCATCCCTTACTGTCAGAGGTCCCATGGGCGCAGCGTGGGGCTGGGCCCTTTTTTCCAATCCTTTGTGTCCCCTTCCCTCAGGGCTGTGTCATGGTCCACATGTTCAAACCTGCCCTGAAATAAAGCTGACCCCCGTGGGTTTGATCCTTGCAAACCTGTAAGGGCTTGGACTGACGGGTCAGGGGGATCAAGGACGGAGCATCGAAGCATACGGTAAAGGACAGCATTGCAAGCCTCGAGAGAAGCAAATAACGCTGGAGCACAGAGCGGAAACCTTGGGCAGGAGCAGCTAAATTGCAGATACTCTTCTGTCCTCCATCAGATAACGCGTTGTCACCAGCAGTGCAATGCTGCAATCCAGACCTGCAATCCTAGTGGAAATCCTCTAGTGTTTGTGCTGGAGGTTAGCTCTATTTATATTCTGATGAATGATTTACTCGAGTAATTGGCACACAGCTCCCCTATTACAGATCATAAAGAATTAATCACGAGATTTTCAATGCTGCCCTATCAATTTTATTAGGCTTGATTGAACACGGTGGATTGGGAACATATGGTATGTGAGTCAGACTCTGCTCCCAGTTACACCCTGGTTAATGCTGGGGTCTCGCTCGGCTGCTGATCCCTGTAAATCCAGAGAGGCAGCTGCTCCTTTCCTTCTTCCCATGCCCCGACTGCTCCTTGCATTCCCTTAAATGCCCAAGGATGCAGAGAGCACCCAAGATCAACTCCGCATACCTAAATTCTCCAAAAGATGCTCCCAAACTGAAAGCCAGGCTGGGAAGAGGATGCTTTGCTTCCAGGTCCTCCGTGTATCGGCATGAGCCAGAAACCGGAGCCAAATGCTTGGGAGCTCGAGATCCGCCCCTAGAGCAGTTGTCAAATGACAGCCCCTGCGAAGGGGACGTGTCACGGCGTGGGAGGCTTGTCACCGTTGAAAGCTGAGGATGCCTGTGTCGACGTCAGGGTGTCCTGCCAGGCAGGTTTGCCCACGGGAGATGCTTTCTTGAAAGAAAGCATTAGCAACAAGAAGTCCTAACACTCGCAGGAGTGGGATGACACATCCCCGCCCCGAACCAGCAGCATAGCGTGATTCCGTGGAGCAGAAACCTCCGTAAAAGCCGCGTGTCCCCTGCATGGCTCCCCTCACGCAGAGAACCAGGAAAACCTCCAGAATTTCCACCTCGAAGGCTCCCAGTCCTTCCCTTGCTTTTTCGCCTGTGGGTGTTGTTGCCATGCTAGCTTATGCGCAGCGTCGTGATGCAGGGAAGGGGACGGCACAGGGCCCCGCTCCAGCTCGTGGGCAATGCTCACCCCTGGTGAAGCTGTTCCCGCTGCGCTCCCGGTAACTACACCAGAACCTCAAAAGATATTTACAGGAGGGAATGGGAACTTTGGGTGTAGATGGAGCTACTTGCATAAGCATGGCTTATCCTGAACCAGGCTTGCAGAGCGACCGGTCTGGCACAGCTACAACCCACGTCCCCATCTGCTGTCTTGAGCAGCTGCATTGAAGGGCATCGAGAAGTTATTGCCAGTAACTCTTGGCAGGAGCCAGCGAGGAAACCTCCCTCCGGGGAGAGCTGATCTGGGGAGGGCAAATCAGAAACACAGCAGAGGACGGAGCAGGATCTGTCCTTCCTGCAGGCGAAGGGGAATAACGACAGCCCCTTTGCCTTCACAGTCAAAACATTTTGCGTACAGAAGGTCCTGGTTCGGCAGCAGAGCAGGCAGGACCTTCCGCAAGGGTCTTGCCAAGCATCAGTGTGCCCCGATGGCCTGGGGCTGCCCCTTCTCTGCCCTCCCTGCGCTGCCTGCACCCGAACCGGCTCTCCACGGCCTGGCCGTGTCCGTGCTTCTGAGTGACCGCTCCTCGCAAACACCCCCGGCTCTGGGAACCCCACCACTGACTCCAGGTCCACCTTACATCGGCAGCTCGGAGCGGATCTCGCCTCAGTGCTCTGCCCTGGCAGGAGCCACAGCTTGCTTTGCTTTAACCCAGGGCATCGTGCCCTCGTCACGCATCGGTGGGGAGAACCGCAGAGGGAGGGAACGGACACAGAGGCGCTAAGGGGCGTCTTTCCAGCCTCAGCCTATTTCCAGGCAGCTCCGGTGCCCCACGAGCCATGCGTGTGATGGGCGCTGTGGGATGGAGCAGGCTCCCTCCGAAGGAAGCCGCACTGTCGGAGGAGCTTCCCGGCATCTGCGCTCTGAGCCTGGTGGAAACAACATTTAAGGGAGGATTCACAACATCTTCCCTGCTCCCCGAGGCCACGTTCATCACCAGCATGTCTCTAATGAAGCGGAGGCTTTACTTTCTGGGATCAATGAATCCACCGATCGTGACCTGTCTGCTAAGTGGGAAATCAGGTCTCTCCCTCCCCGAACTCGTCTGAGCTCGGCTCAAACAGCAGGCTCTGTCCCCGGGGTACCTCGTGTCGCTTAATTGCAAACCCCGTGTCTGATTAGAGAGCAGCAGCGAGGGCGTGCGGAAGCCCTCGCTACCACAGCCCGGCAGAGCGGCGGCTGCTCACCCAGCCTGGGAGATGGCTACAAGGAAGGAGGACGTTTCGGGGCTCCAGGAGGGTGGAAATCCCCCTGGCTTTCCCTTCTCCAAAAGGTCCTGATTCTGCACAGCTGGCCGGAGGGTTTGTTGCCAATCTACTCTCCCCCAAAGCCCTAAATCCCCCAAACCCTTTAAATCCCTCCTAAGTATCTTTCATGGGGACAGATACTTTAAGCTGTGGCTTCCCAAAGCAGGGGGCAGCTGCAAAGGTCAGTGCTACCATGTCCCCAAGCCTGTGGCCTGTGGCTTGGGGACACGCATGTCCCACCCCAGAGTGCGGAAACAGCCCCCATTGCCCCCTGGGTCCATCCAAGGAGACTGAGCAGCTTTTCCTAACGCTGCCTGCACCTCCCGGTCCTTTCTGCACCTACAAACCACCCTGCGCCCCCCCAACACCTTTGCCTCTGCAAACTGCAGAGGGCTGAACCGAAAACTTCCCTGCACGTCACCAGCCCAGGGATACAGGGCATTGCTCCAGACACATATAATCAGGGTGTCCCCATTAGCCGAGCAGCCAGGTTTCGGTTGCCGAGCCATCCGGAGTCTCGCCTAATGCTCGCCACAGCAGGGATGATGGAGGGAGTTGAGTCACGGTGCCCAGCGTCACCTCCGCGGCCATCTCTCATCCCTCGCTCCACTGGCAGCCGGCTTTTCCCAGGCAATCAGCCTTGCTCTCAGATGTGACGCCCAGGAGGGCTGCGGAGAGAAAAAAAACCCTCATCGAGGACTCGGCGGGGGGAAAAGCCTGCTAGCGGGGGTTGCTTCGTGCCGCGCGTGACGGCCCCCGCAGCAGGTACCTGGCCCCGGCGCTCAGCGCCACGGAGAGCCGGGCTCGGAGCCTATTCGGGGCACCAGCCCTTCTCCGAGTAGTGTCTCAAAGCTGCGGGGATGTGCTCTGCCTCTGGGCTTAAACCACCCGGGGAGCCCCTGGGGAAGGGCTGACTTGCATGTCTCGGACACAAACACACGCTTGCGGGGGCCAGGGAAGAGGCTTCCATGAGGACACACAGGTTTATCCCGAGGAGCCACAGAGCCGGCTATAAATACCTCCTTAGAGCATCACTCCCCCTCCTCTGTGATGTTTTGCTGTTATTTACTTCAAACCCACTCCTGCTGCTGTTATTTTTATCTCCTCTTCTTTCCCCTCTGCTTTTTCGGCTGTTTACGAGCTGCATCGCAGAAACATCTCAAAAGGAAGATGGAGAGAAGGTTGGGGACCCCGGGAAGAACGTTGGCGACCCCGGGAGGGCAGAGGCCCCGTGGCCAGCAAGCTCCCCGGCTGCCGGCACGGTGCCCTCCCAGCGACACATGATGGGCCCTCGCATCCCACTGGTGAGGGGCACGGCAGCCCCCCGAGCAGGGAGCTCCTTCGCTGCGGGCATCGCGCTCGCCCTGGGCTGGACCAATACTAAAAGCAGAAGGGGTGTAGAAGTCCAGTAGAACCTTTCTCACCTTCTCCCTGGTGCATCCTGGGGGCTCTCTGCTCCACTTCCATCCAGCCTTTGGCCAGACACTTTCCTCCGCCGGGATGAACCAGTCCCGCTCAGCTGCAGCCCAGTACGGAGCGCTGCCAGCTCCCAGCAAGGCCAGCTTCCCCGTGCCACCCCTGAATCAGCGGCTGGTGACAAGGCGGCAGGTCCCCGTAGGACTGATATGGTGGGCGATCAAAAGTACCCCCCACGGCGGGGATGGGGCTGCCGGGGTCTCCCGCTGCTCCCCAGCCATCAGCATTTGTTAAATTTGCAGGAAATTGGTCTCCCTGCGATGCCAAAGCCCTGCCGGAGCCAAAGGAAACCAGGCAAGCGGCTCAGAAATTAATGAAAGTGGAGGCGATGTGAGTAGTCAGACACAGACAAGCTTAATTCCCTTAAACGAATTAAAAATACATTGCTCCTCGCCACCACGAGCCCGAAGCCCTGAATGGCAGCGGCAGGAGAGGAGGGCGAGCCGTGTGTGCCAGCCGCCCCACCGACCCCCTCCCCACCGGCCACGGGGCACGCGGGGGGGACTCCTGCCTCGGCCCTGGGAACCCCCCAGGTAACGCACCCAGCTTTCCTTGCCACGACCCTCCTTCTAGGCGGACTGGGAGCTGGGTGCCATCGCTGGGTGCCGATTCAGGTCGTTGCAGCCAAAAGAAGCTGCTGGAGCCAACTTTTTAAGTTTTTTTTCCCTTCCCCTTTCCGGCAAGATGAAGAACACTGAGCACAAACCCATCTCTGCTTTGGAGAAAACCGGGCCTGAAACAAAAGGTCTGGTGGTTTCCCCACCTAAACGAAAGCAGACCGTTTACCTTGTTTAAGGTTTAAGGCGTTTAATCCCCTTATTGCTAAAGACAAGATGCTGTCCCTGCTCCCTCCTCCACACGTCCCCCCTTCTTCCCACACCCGGAGAAGCCAGAAACTGCCTGGAAGCACCGAAACCCAGACGTCCCCTTTGCCAGAGTGCCTGCCTGCAGCATCCCCCACTTGCCAAGAATTGGGGTGGGTTGTTTGGTTTTGGTTTTTTTTTTGCAGATCCCCATAAAAAGGGCAACCGGCTGGGCTGCTGGTCGCTGCCCGGGCAGGGGTGCAGAGGCTCCGCGCCAGCCCCGGCTGTCGGGACGGATGTTTTCTGCCACGGTTTGTTGCTGCTGGTGGGGAGCCCCTGGGGCCCCGTTTGGACATCGGCTGCCGGGGCAGAAATTGAATCCAAAGGGCAGAGGGGGAAGGAGGAGAGGCTGGAGCGGGGCTGGGAGCACAGGGTAGACCCGGCACCCACCGGCCACAGCCCCGTGGCCGGGCACGGCAGGGTGGGAGGAGAACAGCCCGGCTGGAAGCGCGGCTGGAGCAGGAATAAGGAGGTTTTTCCAGCAGATGGGTTTAGTGGGGGCTGCTGTGAATTCTTCACTCTGGGAAAAACTTTAAATCCCAACAGGCTGCTCCTCTCCAAGGTCTGCTCCAGCCCAGACAGGCAGGCGTCCAGGGGAGCCTCCTGGCCTGGATTGCGCAGGAGGTCACGCTGTCCCTGCGGGCTCCGCAAGCTGGAGCCTAGCAAGGATGGATGCCGAGTGATGGAAAACCACGCTGAGGGGGCAGCTGGTAGCTCCGCATGAGGGCACAGGGACCCTCCGTGGGGGCACACAGGACCCTGCTCCCCCTTGCTGCTGAGGATGCTGCCATGAGAAGCAGCTGCCCTGGGTGGCCCCTGCGGATGGGCTGTCCCCATGCCACCAGAGACCCCACTGCTGGCACCGACCCTGGTTTCCAAGGCAAGGCTCAAAGCAGTTGCCTCTCCTCCTCCCCCAGTGCCAGACGGCGTCTGGCCCCCACACCAGCTGCCGGGAATTGGTGTTGGGCTGCAAACAAGTCTCAGCTGCATGGAGAGCGGTCGTGTCCCACAGCTGGTAGAGGCATGCAGGACAACACTAATTGGGAAGAGAAATTACCTCCATCTCCTTGTGCCTCTCATTAAAGCCAAGCCTGGCAGCATGTGCTTTTTCTCCCAGGCGGGTGCTCGGTGGGGATGGGTGCCCCCTCTGGCCAGGGGGGACAAGGGGGCATGTGGGGAGGGAGGCAGGACCCAGCCGCTTTGCAGCACATCACAGAATTACACAGAATCACAGAATGGTCAGGGTTGGAAG
>RSEF01000014.1:7951460-7966598 GCA_003993805.1 Himantopus leucocephalus
CCAGGACTCCCAGGTCCCTTTCCACAGAGCCGCTCTCCAGCAGCACGGAGATGCTCCAATGCATGGCAGCTGGGCATCACCTCCGCGGCGCTGGGCAGGACTCTGAGCTGTGCTGCACCCGCTGTGAACCTGCTGTCTTTCCTTCAACGCTGCCTTTCATCCGCCCATGTTGGATATTCCTTACACGGTCCCATCTGGATGCTTCCCCCTGGCTCCATCAGCTTACAGCGTGATGGGACAACTCCAACAGGCTCGCAAAGCATCGGGCGCAAGACCCACGGGTGCAGGACCCAGGGGTGCAGTGGGTGCAGGGAGGGGGCACGACACCACAGCAGCACTGCAGCTGCCCAGGAATGTCTCGGGGTTTCGTGATCGGCCCCAAATCCGGCCTCGCCGGGTGCTGGCGGAGGAAAGCTGCCTGCAATCTATCACCTCTCCGCCCGACGCGTGGAGAGGAAAATAGGCTTGGGGGCATGCAGTACGGGTTCAGGGCGCGCTCTCTCTGCTTGGCTAAAATGACACTAATTAAGCCCCTCGCAGCGTGCAAAAGCTATTCCTACAGGGCAGACAATTAACCTTGAAACTTGGCTTTTAGTGCTTGGAGGGGAGTGAAATTTTTCATCCTGTTATTTCCCCGTGCTATTAGGCTAATCCGAGAGACCGCAAGGGAGAAGCAGCATTACATGTTTGCAGCTCCCCAGACTTGCCAGGAGCGCAGCGTGTGGCCGGCAGCCTCCTGCTTCATCCCTCCATCACACTTATATTTTCCCCGCGGTCTCCAACAGCATCGTCATCACTGGGGAGCACTGGGAACGAGAGATGTGACCAAGGGCACACAGCGAGGCTGGGGTGTTACACGATTATTATGGTCAGAAGTAAATCCACCCTCCTCCGAGCGTGCTGGATGCGGTGCCAGCCTGGCCTTGACTTTTCAGGGAGTTTCCCTGGAGGGACAGCGTGTCCCCGGCTCTCCAAGGCTGCGGCTGCTGGCACGGCATCGCCGCAGCCCGAGCTCTGCGGGAGACGAGGCACTGAAGTTTTGTTTTCCTGGAGGAGGAAGGGAAGGACGAGGGAGGTGGAGAAAGGGGGAAGATTTGGCGCGTGGAGGTCAAACCCTGCCCTGGGGGCTGGGGGTGTCCCCGGGCTGCGCCATGGCCTCCCCAAAGCTCGCAGCTCCCCCCGCCCCAGCTCTCTTCTCACCTCCCACATCACAGCTGATGACAGTGCTGAGCTTGGGGACACCAGGGAGAGGAGCTGGTGGCTCGGCCTGATCCTGCCATCAGCAGAGCCGAGGGGAAAGGGAGAACGGATAACCCACCAACCCCCACCGCGAGCTGCCGCGCAGCCACACCAGCACGTATAGAACGTGTTTAAGCACTAAAAAAAAGAACCTGAGGAGGTACAACAAGCTGCAAAAGGGAACTGAAATGTCACTAAATTGCCCCAAGAAGAGAGTGCGGGGTGGGCACTGCCGTGGCGCAGGTGCCCACGGCCACCCCGGCATCAGGCAGGGCTCCGGTAGTGCCGCTGATCTGAGCCAGCCGTGCCGGGGCAGCCGTCCCCGCAGGCGAGTGCCTGGGGAAGGGGGGACAGGGGGACTCCAAAGCCATGAGACACAGAGGGCAGAAGCCAAGGGGAGGGCTGGGAATGCAAACCTCTCCGCCCGGGAGGAGACATATCTGCCTGGCAAAGGTCTCGTGGGTCTTTGGGACAGGGGACATGGGTGAAAGCCATCAGGAAAGGAAACAGGAGCGTGTTTGGGGGTGTAACACCAGTAAAGCTCAATGGCGGCCACGTGCCTAGGTCAAGTATCGGCTTGTGAGCAAAATGCACCCGGGGGGGATGAGCAGCAGATGATTGATGTGGCAAACACAAATCATTTCCCCGTGGCTCAATTAATCTCAATTAACACTTCCACAGGAAAGCCTTTTTCCCTGCGGTCAATCTTGGGTTAAAATCTCCTTTTCCCCCATCAGCTGGCCCTGAGCAGCTCTTCTTCGGCTGCGAGGTGAGCAGTGGTGGGGAAGGGGTGACCCCATGGGTCCCCCACCTCCAGGGAGGAGGACGGGACATCCTGGCGTTGTTGCTGCCAAGGGAGAAGGGAAGATGTGCAAGATGCTCTGCTCACGATGGCCGTGGCGCTATGAGAAAGTACACCAGCCTTTGGGGGTGCCCAGGTGGGACGGGAGAGGCTGTGCTTGGTGGGACCTGGCTGTTTGCTGGGGCGATACAGCAGGAACCTGCCCCAATAAAAGCACGGAGCAGCGCACAACGTTGAGGCCAGCGCTGAGACGAACAGGGCACAGGCGGAAAGCCAGGCGAGAGACAGGTTTTGCCCGCGGGAAGTTTAACACCCTTCTGCTCGCTGGGCTGGTGTCACCCGTGTCAGCCCAAGCCACCCTGCACTCAGATGTCTTCCAGGTGCTCCTTCAACCGGGCCACCCAGCACCCAGCCCAGGAGCTGCACCTGATGCTCATCTCCCCCAGCTGCATCCTCCAGACACGTCTTCCTCCTCTTCAGCAACCCCTTCCCACCGGTGGGACCCGCCAACCTCCCCCTGACCCCCACGCCGAGCCGAGCGCTGGCTGCTCCGCTCCTGCTCCCAGCCTCAGCCCCCCAAAATAGCAGCAAACCTCCTACCTGAGCACTACTGTAAGTGCTTTCCCGGCTTGCTGCGCTAATTGCTTGGCCTTTAAATCAGAGCATGGAGGGCTGCAGCAGCCCTCAAGGAGCCATTTTGTATGTGGGTGCTGTTCCTCTGAAATGGCCTGGTTTTTTTAACTGCTTTCCTCTTTTTTTTTTTTTTTCATGAGGGGGTGGTACATTATGGAGGCTGGATAAAGCGACTGAAGGGAGAGCTGCACCGTAAAAGCCAGTCTGCTGCTAAATCCGTCGAAAAAAATGATGCCGCAAAGTGCCTTTGCAGTTGTTTAGTCATTTGTTAGCCCGGCTGAGGGGTGATTTGCGTGACCGTGCTCTGCTTGTGTGCACAAGCACCGGCTGCAGAGCATCACGTAGAGTAAAACGCCCTTAGTGTGTACGGGGAGCAGAGGAAGGGTCAGGAAAGGAGGATGAGACAGCACTGAGAAGAGATAATCTTTTTTTCTGGGTGACTTTTTTTGGTTTGTCTGCCTCACTCTCCCATTTGCAGAACGATGCTCATCTTCTCCAGGGCTCCCATGGAGGTAAATTCAGCTCCAGCTGCCTTGCAGCTTTTGCCTCCCCAGGAACCGTGCCCATGAAAGACACTTTTCCTGCAGCTCTGTTGTTTCTCGCAGTTAGCTTTCATGCTTTAATAAAAAAAAAAAAAAAGAAGAGAGTAGGTGCCTGGGGTACCAGATGGGATTGGCTTTTCCTGCCTGTTCTAAATCACAGAGGATGTTTCACCTTCCCGGGATGAAGCTGTGCTCTTGGAGCACCGATCCTGGTGGAGCCGGCGGGCGAGCGGTGGCGCGGCCGGCTGCCAGCGCCGTCACTGCTCATCACCGCATCTTTCTCTCCAGGAGGAGAAGACAAACCGACCTGCTGCGCCTCTTCTGCAGAAGTGGCAGGGTCCTAATGGGATTGCTAAATCATGGCCGTACTTCAGAGCGTCCTTCTGCTGGCGTAAATCAGCCCCGCTGAAATCGGCGGCGTTGTGCTGATTTACACCAGGGTGGGGGGGGAGATGCTGGATGGTTCGTCTGAGCATCCCTGTCCTCTGAGCGGTGGCAGGCGGCCACAAATCATCCGGCAGCGGAGGAAATAACTCAGCAGCCAAAGCTGGGACATGGGGGATGAGGGAGATAAGTAAAGCCAAAGGGGTTTCGGAGTGGATGTGGGAATGAGTTTCAAAATTTAGAACAGAATAGAATGTTTTCAGTTGGAAGGGACCTACAATGATAATCTAATCCCACTGCCTGACCACTTCAGGGCTGACCAAAAGTTAAATCATGTTATTAAGAGCATTGTCCAAATGCCTCTTACTGCCAGGCTGGGGGCATCGACCACCTCTCTCGGAAGCCTGTTCCAGTCTTTGACCACCCTCTCGGTAAAGAAGTGCTTCCTAATGTCCAGCTCCCCTGGTGCAGCTTTGAACTATTCCTACGCATCCTATCACTGGATACCAGGGAGAAGAGATCTCCCTGGAGACCTCCCAGGCCTGCTGGAGGCTGGGTTTCTCCAGGATTTTTGGGGGGGTTTAGCATGTACCTCTTTTGGCTTGCTGGCGATGGAGCCTTCCCAGGGGCAAGCAGGCACCGAGCTCAGCCCCGGGCTGTTTGCGGTAGGGCGAATGGTTACGAGTGGCTGGTTGCTCCGAAATTGGAAGGGATAAATGTGGAGTGGAATGCGTGCCAGCCGACTGGGCTGTGTTAAACCCGGCGTGAGCGCTTAGCTGTGACAAAGCATCGGCACCGAGGGGTTTACATGCGTTGTGAGCTGGCGGCCGGCGAGTAGGGCCGTGCTTTATCGGCATTCGCAGCTGTAAAGCGGCGGTGCCGGCTCCGGGGAGCGGGACTGGCTGGGACCTGCGTGCAGCCGAAAGCCACTGCATCCTCGGGTGACCATCAGCTGTACCTGTCCCCAGCCCAGGGGAAAAACTGTCTGCAGCCCCGCAGGTTGCATTTACCCCTCTAGATGACCACACAGTTGAGATGCATATATAATATAGCCTGCTATGTCCATTTTATAAGGTCCATGCAGGACTGTATTACCTGTGCATGCTGTGGTAGACCAGAGCTGGGGAGATCCTGACCTCCCACGCAGCATTTCGTGCCCCAATGGTGCAGGACAGGCTGCGGGACCAGCAGCAGCTCGGTGTGGGTGCGAGGGTTTCTGCTCTGCACAGGAGTATCTTGGCAAGCTGGGTGTGATTCCCAAGGATAATGTTTGGTATGGTGCCAAGGGCAACGCCTGGGAGGGAGCAGGGGCGGCACCAGTGTCACGCTGCCCATCTTTTTGATCTCTCATGCTGGGCTGAACTGGTGGCTTCCGCCAAAACCCCCACGATAGTAATTTGATTTATTCCCTGCCCAATCTGTGCTGCAGAAAATCCAGAGCAGAGTTTCTCCAAAGTGTCAGCACTTTATACAGCACAAGACCCAACGTGCTTCCGTAGAGCACAGACACAGGCACGCACGCAGGCAGGATACAACTCCCAGGACTCATTTACATCCCCGCGCTGCTTTATAGCGCTGCAAATCCCCACGGTGGGTTACCAGGTCATAGCAATACCTGCAGCAGAAATACCTCCTTGCCTCAAGCAGCACGTTTTTATCCCAAGACACTATTTGTTTAGTGCATTGTGATTCTAATTCAGCAGATGGTACCAACAGCTGCCAACCCTGCTTCTTATCTCCCTCCTAGCAGGCAGCATTGACCCGATCTGACCCTGAGCGGGGCTCAGCCTGACACCCATGGCTGTGTGGGTGAGGATGTCCCCTGGCAGGACCCCCAGTGTGGTCTTGCACCCAGGCAGGTACCAGCCAGGCTGGGAGCCCTGGGACCCAGAGGATGCTGCATCCCCCCTCCCCGAGGATGCTGCTGCCCCCCCCCGAGGATGCTGCTGCCCTGGCCCTGCTGCCCGGGCGCTGCCAGGGGCTGCCCCAAAGCCGGGCAGAGGCTGCCACTTAGTGTTGGGAAGGGAGCACGGCTGCTGTAGGGACCTGGCAGAGCGCCTGCGGTTGGGGACAGGCCACCCCTCTGCCCCTTGGAGGGATCCCCCAGGCTCCTGCTCACACCCCGGGGTGCCCTGAGCCCCCCCCGGGCAGAGCCCAGCCTGCCCTGGGGGCGAGTGGTCCCATCTAATGGTGGCCCCGCTAATTACTGCTAAAGGGGCCGATGGGGCTTATGCTCCTCCGCTCCCCTGCCCTGTCCCTTGGCGTGCTGGCAGAACTCGCCCCGCTGCCTTCGCTGCTGCGTAACCCCCTGCCAGCCCTGCACCCCCAGGGCAGCCGATGAACATCCTCGCCCCTCCTCGGGCACTGCCCACATCAGCCGTCATCGTGTTTTCCAGCATCGATCGAGGCAGCCCCCAGCAGCAACGCCAGCAGCCCCCTGCCCGCCGGCAGCCCCCAGCCTGTGCTGCTCCCCAGATCCTGCTCGCCAACCGGCACTGGCACCCCAAATCCCACAGTTTGGGTGACCCCCAGCTCCAGCTGCCCTCCTGGACACGTATCTATTTAAACAAGGTTCCTCATACACCTTTTTCCTAGGGAATGTGGCACCGAGGCACCCAGGGGATGCAGCATCCTGCTGCTGTCCTTGATCTCCTGGGTGACCCTGGCAAGCTCTTCTGTGCCTCAGTTTCTCCAGACTGTACAGTGGGTCGATGGCAAATAAGCCCTTCAGCCAGGTCCCGGGGTCTCCTGGCTGCTGGAGCCGAGCTCACTGTCCCGTGGCTGCATGGGGAAACTGAGGCAGGGCACAGCAACGCAGGGCTGGGTGGCCCGGAGCTGGTCTGCGCTCCCACCGCCCCGAGCACGCCGGCTGCTGTCATCTCCTGCTCCTTCCCCTCATTTACGGCCGCATTCCCTGGAGACCACGGTGGAGGAACATCCTTCCCCTGTGATGTTATATTAGCTTAATAGCATTTTTCCACTCCATTTGAGAGGGGAATTTACAATGATCTCCGATTAGGACTGCCTTGGCAGCGCCATACGTCTGCCCGCTCGGGCCGGCCACCAGGGCTCACCCTGCCCCGCTCCGGGTTCAAGGGATGTGGGTCCCAGTTGGCCTCTGCCCACTCATCACCCCGTGGTGCAAAAGCCTCCAGCTCCCTGCGCCGCGATTTTCACCCATTAAAAAGCTCGGAGCAGGAGGTACGGCTATTCCCATGGCTCTTTTTGCCCACGCATCTCACCCTGGGGATGTTTAGGAGATCCTGCAAACCCTGCTTGTGGTTCTGCTTGCAAACCCGGCTCGTGGTCTCGCTTGCAGACCCTGCTCACGGTCCTGCTTGCAATCCCCACCGGCAGCCTCCCCCCAGTGCAGGGCAGGCAGAGCCCTGGCTGCGGGCAGCCCCTGCCCTCCGGAGCACCGGGGGGGCTGCACAGCCCTGGCCCCCTCCTCGCCCGGAGCTGCCGCTGCTCTTCCCTCGCCTCTGCCACAGACGGTTCTGGGATCACTTACCAATTAGTGTGGCCTGCTCATTAAAGCTCATTATCTGCCAGTGTGAACTTGGACGGGATTGTGCGGGCTTGGCGGGGGATCAAAATCTTCCTTCTTTCCAATTGCATCCCGCTCAGCCCCCCCNCCCAGCCCCCCCCCCCCCAGCTCCGGGAGCAGCCCCGCAGCCTCACCAGAAGGCTGGGGGACGCGATGCTGCTTTTAGAAGGAAAAAAAAGTGCCCAACAAATTAAGCCGAGCCCTCCCCACGGCAGGGACGGGTCGCTGCACTGCACCGATGCTGTGATGGAGCAGGATGATGCCTGGGCTCGCCGTCTTCCGTGGCTTTCCAGGAAGCTGGGGACACACAGCGGGTAAACGGCTGGGACTTCTTGCCAAACCCTAAATCTCAGAGTCCAGCTTACAGCCCAACAAATCCGGACTACTGATTTTGGAGGCCGGGAGGCAGCTGCAGGTACCAGCATGCCTGCAAGGTCACACTTGCCAACTGGCCGTGGCTCAGCCCAGTGATGGTCCCCCGCGTGCCCAGGGAAATCGCCAGGCAGGTGCTGCTCCAGCAGCCCCAGCTGCCCCCCCCCCGGCGATGCCCGAGCCCCCGGCTGTGCCCACACGGTTTTGGGCAGCCCCCAGCACTGTGCGATAGCGAGCTCAGCTCGGCTCCAGGGCACAGAGCCGGCAGCGACGGGGAAATACCAGCTGCCAACCACAGAAATTAGGTTTCTTCTTCATGTGCTGCGTTGTCAGAAGGGGCTGGTCTCAGGGGTGTCTTGGCTATTTTCTGCTTTTAATTGCAAGGATAGAGGGGAAAACACAAAACTCTGACAAAAACATTCTTCTCCCACCGCCTCGGTGGGTGATTGAGTTAAATATGTGCTAGAAAACCCAGTAGATTACACAGCTTGGATGGAAAGATGTCCGCTCGCCGAAGGAGACTGCATGGGGACCTCCGGCTGTGGTCCGAGCTGGAGGGCAAAGCCCTCCGCCTCTGTCCTGCCCCGCTGTACCCCACACCTCACCGTCGGTGTGGGGCTGGCTTTGCTGTCATCGCACTCGTCCCAGCCTCTACCTGACACTGGGATGTCGGTGCCTGGGGGGTGACGTGGACCCCGGTCCCTGGGCAGGGATGGGGCCGGTGCTTCGCTGCTGTGAGGGCCGGTCCCGGGCATCCTGCACCGAGGAGGCAAACAAGCCAAAGCCTTTCCGTGCTGGGAAAATCAACCCTGACTGCAGCCTGGTTTCATAAGAACCAGCAGCATGGGAGAGGGAGCCCTGGCTTTCCCAGTGCCTCCCTCCCCTCTTTCCCAAAGCCATCCTTCCCGGGGGAGTCACCAGGTCTGGCTTTCATTAGCGAATGAGCCTGTTTTGGTGAATGGCTCTTGTCAATATTGATTAAATTCCATCTTCCCATGTGCAGGGAAATCCTTTTGTGGTCCCTTCAGCGCTACCATCCTAAAATAACTGAGTGACAAGACCCGGTTTAACCCTTCCTTCCTCCTCCTCCAAAANCCCCCCCCAAAAAAAAAAAAAAAACCAACCCCAAGGTGAAATCACCCACTAACTGCTCCTTTGTTCATCTCCTGCACGGAGCCACCCAGTAACAAGACAAAAATCCACCGGCCAGTGGAAAGCAGCTGGTCTAAGTTCAAGCCAAACAGCCTCAGCTTGCGCGAGCCAGGGCTTCAGCACAGGCCAAGCTGGGAAGGCTGCGCCTGCATCATTAACAAAATCCCCAGCAAATGCTCCCCGTGGCATCCAACCAGCTCTCCAGGGCTGCAAATTGTGCCCAGGAGCGTATTCTTCCCCAGCTCCTCCTTGCCAGGGTGCCTTTCACCGCAGACATCAATGTGCCGGCGTCCCACGCCAGCCTGGATTAACTGCCTCTTTTATTGCTGCCAATTACCGGCAGCAAAGATGCCGCAGGGATGGAGTATGCAAGATGGGTTACCACCTTCCTGGCCCTAACGACGTGAGGCTTTGCAGGCTGCAGCGGCAGCCTCAGCTCCCCACGGAGCCGGGGGGGAATCAGCCCACAGCCCCCCACCCTGCTTCCCCCTACACCCACTCCTTGCGCCCCACAGCCGGATGCCGCAAATGGCATTGCGGGGAGAGCTGTACCCCCGAGCCCTGGCGTGGATTGGGGGATGCGAAGGTGATGCCCATCCGCGGTGACCCGGAGACCTTCCCGTGCGGGCGGGAGCGGAGGCAGCACGGGGCTGCAGGCAGCAGACCACACTCGGCTGCTGCCGCTGAATGCTCTGAGGCTTCACGCTGCGAGAAGAATGAGCAGATAATAGGATTTTCCATCTCTTCAAAGGGCGCGCGAGCCAGGCCCCGGCGCTGTGCGGCGCCCTGGGAAGAGCCGTCAGGAAGATCCCACACCTCCCGGCCGGCGCCGCAGCCGCAGGGATGCTCCCAGCTGCAGAGCAGCCGCCTGCGTGCAAATGGGGACCGGGGACCCGAGTCCTGCGTGGGCACAAGGCTGGTGGGCACTTTATCACTACCGCTACCGAGGGGAGGCAAGAGGATAACAAACCCCGGCAATGCCACGCCAGGAGCCAAGGAAAAGCTCAGCCGCCTCCGCCGGCCACCCCGACACGGCGCGTTTTTGCCAGGAGCAGCTGCTCTGCTGCAAAAGCGAACGGGAAAGCAGACAGCGGGCTTTCCGCTTCATGCTTGTGACAGCCAGGGCACGCACACATCGCCACACCAAAGGCACGAAACACTCGCACCTCCTCTTCTGCACGCACACGCTGGCACCAGCCCGGGGCAGAGCAGCCGCCCCCGGCGAGCCCGGGGTCCCTCAGCCCCCGACCGCTGCGTGGGGACAGCCAAGGGACCATCTGGAGGCTCACTTGAAGAGCTCCCGCGTCCCTGCATCCCCGCTCCATTTCTCCTCGGATGGCTTATCAGCAGTGACTTTCCCGACAGCAATCGATAGAAAACATTTTATCGCCTTCCCAGGCGGCAGGATCCTTGGAGTGGGTCTGATTTCTGTTTCTATGGTGACATCTTCCGGGCTTATGAAAGATCTTGCCTTTCTTGGTTGTTGTTGGGTGGTGGAGACGGGGGGCGGAGGGGGGGGGGGCTGGTGCTATATTTTTTGTTGTTGTAGGTTTTTCTTTTTTTCTTTTTTTAATTTTTTTTTTTTATTACCGTTTTCAGCGTAACAAGGAAGTCGCCAGCCAGACAAATGCGATGCCCGCAGCTTACTCGCAGCGCTGCTGCTCGCTGGGAGGGGCCCCAGGGCAGCTTTCATCCCCGAAACACGCCACCGCAGCCTCTGAAACCTGCTGAGGCTCGAATGCACGTCGGCTGGGCTGGGGCCGTCTCTCTCCTTCCTTCCTTCGCCCCCGGCCCTCTTCCCACCCCTCCAGCTTCTCCTGCCAGGCCTGGAAAAAGCCACTCGGCCACACAGCAGGGATGGCCTCGAGCACAAGTGACTGCTCGGGGCGCTTTGTAGCGCAGCTTATTTTGCTCCTCAGCTCTGCTCCCTCCTCTTTCCCCTTCGTTTTTTTCCTCCCCTTCACCTGCTTTGGAGGAGGAGGAGGGGGTTTGCCACACAGCCCCTGGCCACCAGCCCCTGCCCCACCGGCTGTGGTGGCTCTGGGACCCGACCAAAGGGGCAAGGAAGGACGCCGGGGGGTTCACTGCATTTCTCTGGGACACGATCGCTTGCCACCTCCTGCACGCAAATGGCCCCGTGCTTTTGCTGAGTTATCTGCACCTGAGGATCTAACTGCCTGCCTAATTAACGTCTGCATCGTTCCTTCTCATCAGAGCTCCCTTTACCTCCTGAATGGCATCGCCTCCTGCTGCCTGCCCCTGCCAGAACTGCCCACGTGCTCCTCCTGGAAGCCACCCTGCTCTGGGAGATGGACGGATGGACGGATGGACGGATGGACGGATGGATGGATGGATGGATGGGTGGATGACTGTCATGTCCACAGATGCCCTGTGCTGATGCATATGGCAAAGTAGCCCCCAGCTCCTTGGCCCTTGTAGCTTGGGGACACAAAGGGGAGCCCCTCTCCTCCACCATCGAGTCCCCAGGGCGGTTGAGCCCATGTCCTTATTCCACAGGGAACAGATGCCCAGCTGAGGTGGACGTACCCCAGGCTCCAGCTTCCCGAAATCCTGATTGCATTCAGCCCACAGCAACCCGGAGAGGTCGAGCAACGCGAGGAAGCCAACAGTCCCGTGCACCTCCCGGCACAGCGCCGGCCGTGTCACCCAACCCGGGACGTGCCACAAGGGCTCGTGCAAGGGCAGGGACCGGTGCTGAGCAGCAGAGAGGGCCAAGGTGCTGCCGACAGCTTCGGTCCAGGTTGCCAGAGGTGGGTCTGAAAGGCATGGCCGGCTTGGCAATATTCTGCCCATACCTTTCCCGTACCGATCAAGCTGCACTGCTCTATTTAGTTAATGTTTCTCAGCGGCACAACCTTCTGCCTGCATGAAAATAAATAAATAAAATAAAACAAAACAGAGGTTTATTCTTTTCTTTTTTTTTTTTTTTTNTTTTTTTAATAATGGGAAACTCCAAAGCTCAGAAAGTTGGAACCACGTCCTGGCGTTAAGCAACAGCAGGGGATTACTCCTTGCATCGGGCACAGACCCAAAGCGCTTAAAAGCAAGGGCGGGAATGGCTAATGTGGGCCTGCCATCACCTTCCCCGGCAAAGAGAAACACACCGCCTGTGACACAGATCAAAACCCCTGCATATTTCATCTCAACACAATGCCCTTATCTTTGACCCAAAATAAAAATTATTCCTTGCTCAGCAATCTCAAAATACAAAATTATCTACGCGTGCATTAATGCCACATATCAATCAACTTCAAATGCAAATCCACCAAGCGTTTATCCCTAATTTTACCATAAAAGGATGGTTACACGCCAAGCACCTCGCTCGACATTATTCTAGGGAACGGCAGTTAGGATCAGCAAATCTTCTCCTGGCCATTGACAAATACTTGGATCCTCAGCTTCTCCTAATGGAAACAATCTGGCCGGTTCCTGAGAAAGGGCAAAGCGCGGGGGCCAGGAAGGAGAGCAGCACGTTCTCTTCTCTTCTCTCCCCCTTTTCGCAGCCTCCCTCCCAAAAAACCTCTTCGGATCTGGAAGGCAGCGCAGGAACAGGCGCCGGGGGAAGGAGAGCGGAGCTGGCTGGGAAGCTCGGGTGGGAGCAGCGAGACAAACCCCTCTTTGGTCTCCCTGCGAGGGTAGCGGGGAGAACCGGCGTTATCGGCCGCTTCGGGGAGAGCCTGCAGCCCTTCCCTGCCGACAGCAGCGCTGCTTAAAGGGAAGCCCATTTCCTCGGCTGTGCAGAGGGTAATTAGGGATTTGCAAGGCCAGGCATATTCCGCAAGTCTTTTTCTTCCTTTTTAAAGAAACGGGGGAGCATAGGTGGTAAAAGCCTCTGTACGAGCGAAAGGAAAACACCAGGGAGTGCTTAAAGAAATGGCAAAGGGCGGATCAAAACCAGACCATATTAAATGTCTTCCCAGGTTACTGCAAGGCTGCTGGCGGGGGTGCGGACAGACAGACAGCAGCGCTACCGCAGGGCCACAACAAATAATCAGTAAGAGATTTGGAAAGGCTAAAAGTCCTCAGGCACGTGGCACGTGAGGAGCAGGAGAGCCCACTGGAGCAGACTGTCCCACCGGGGCTGTCCCACCGGGGCTGTCCCACCGCCACTACCAATGCCTCAGCTGCCAGATGTGGGGTTTGACCAATTCCCGGCCTGATGTGCTTCGGGGAATCCCCCGCTCACAGCTCGGGATCAGCCCCCGGCAGTGCTGGCAGGGCAGCACACAACGGATCCATCCCGAATTTCCGCCCCGCGTGCTCAAGGAACAATGGCCCGTGTGTCCCTCGGAGGCTCCTCCTGCCGCACGCGGCCCCAGCCGCCCTCCGAACACTCTCCTTCTTGTTCGCTTTGGCCGGGGAAGCAGTGGAGCAGCAGGTATTTCCTGCCATCGGCCGCCATCCCCGCCTGGCAGGGGACACGCTGCTCCAGCCCCGCGTCCCTGGAACCCCCAAGGGACCTGACGCCCCTTGGGGACAAAGCAGGGACCCACAGAGGTTGCTGTCCCTCGGCAGGCAGGTGGCCCTGCTCCAAAGGGACACCAGCAGCTCGACGCACCCCCCTGCTGTGCACATCCTGCTGGAAAAGATTTCCCTTCTGCGGTTCCAAGTCCCAGCTAAAATGAGGCTAAAAAACGTGCAAAATGCTGTTTTCGCTTCGTTTCCTTTGTGCGTTTCACAGCGTGTTCTGCAAACAGGGACTTCCTCATAGTTTCACTTTGGCTCTCACGTTCGGGAGTAAGAGAGAGGCTTTTATTTTAATAGAAAAACAGGATTACAGATTAGCAGCCGGGCTGCGAGAGCCCAGAATCTCCCCGTTAAAAATACCTGCACACGTTGCCGTGGCCAAAGCCGGGTGTCAACACCGGGGACACGAGCAAGGAGGGGTCCTGGGTGCCACTCCTCTTGGTGCAGAGCGGGTGGCACATCTGAGATGCGAGCGGTTAACCAGCTGCAACCGCCGAACAGCAAAGCGCTTATACCAGATACCTGACGGAGAGGAAAATCCCAAGCAAGCATCAGGCAGCCGCGCTGGCTGCAGCCAATTTTCCTCGCTTAATATGTTTCCTGCACTCGTCCCCCTCCCTGACCTCAGCTCCTCCTTGGAGCACGTTCAGCCCCAGACGCACCGCTGAGCAACAGCCAAGGCCAGCGGGACCGCTGCCATTTTGTCCCTCCCCTCGGCTCGGAGGCCAGGGCTCCTGCCACGGCTGCTGCGGATGGACCCCGGGGCTCCCCGAGCTGCCTGGGGCGGGGGAAGCCGGCAGCACCCTTGGGTGGGGGTGAGCGCCCCGTGGCACGACGGTGCGCTGTGCGCCCGCTGGGGCTGCTGTGGGATGCTCGCAGAGCCGGGGGTCGGACACGCCACCTCCATCCTTTGCAAAGGATGCGTGTTCCAGATTCAGATGTGGATCCAGATGAGGGTCTGAATCCAGCTCCAAACGCAAACCCAGATGCGGATCCGAATCCAGATCCCAATCCTGATCCAAAATCCCGACCCAGACCCAAGCGTGGCCCCACACGCGCTCCGACCCTGATCCAAATGCGCAACCAAATCCAGACGCAGATCCGCATCCCAATTCCGTATCTAAGCCCTCACCCGGGATCTGGTGCGTTGTCCCCGGTGCGCGCCGCCCGGCGCCCGGGACCTCACCCTGCCGCGCAGCCCCCCCCGGTGCCCAGCACCGGCACCCGCCGGGGCTCCCCACACCCCGTACCGGTGCCCACCGTCCAGCGCCCGGTACGCAAGAGCCCCCGGTGCCCCGTGGTGCCCGGTACCGGCTGCCCGCTGGGCGACGCGCCACCCTTCCCCGCTGCCATCCGTGTGTACACCGGGGGGCCGCCGGTGCCCGTTCCCGGCGGCGCGCGGCGCGGCCGGCAGGTGTCGCCGCCGTCGCGGTGCAGGGCGGGCGGGCGCGCGTGCACTTCCGACGGCGCTCGGTCATGCCCCCGACTTTCCTCCCCTCCCTCCCGGCGCCGCGCGGGGCTCCCGCCCGCTGACACCGCCGAGGCGGCTCGCACGGCGCGGCGCGGCGCGGCGCGGCGGAGAGCGGCGCGGCCGCCCGGGGATGGCCGCCGGGGCCGCCCCCGCCCAGCGCCGCCGCTGAGAGGCAGCGGGGCACGGCCCGCCAGGTAAGAAGGCTCCGGTTAACGGCTCCGGGGAGGAGGAGGAGGAGGAGGAGGTGGTGGTGGTGGTGGGGGGTGTGTGTTTCGGGCGGGCCCCCGGTTCTGCCCCGCCGCGCAGGCGGGCCCCGGGGGAGGCGGGCGGCCCGGGGNGGCGGGGGCCGCAACCGGGGAGCGAGGGGGGGGGGCCCTGCCCGCCGCCCCGCTTGTTTCGTCCTCGTAACGGCGGCAGCAGCAGCAGCTCCCGCCGGGCCCGCTGCGTTCCCGCTGCCGCTGGAGCGGCGGTGGCACCGCGTCCCCGCATCTTCCCTTCCCTTCCCTTC
>RSEF01000014.1:7966698-7978068 GCA_003993805.1 Himantopus leucocephalus
CCCCCCCCCCCCGAACCCTTCTGCTGCAGCTGCTTTTAAGCTGCTAAATTCCAGTTAAATTCCAGCGTGTGTGTTTGTGTGTGTCCCCCACTTCCCACCACCCCCCTGGAAATGCGCAGCTGGAGCAGCGCGCGGTGGTGCTTGCGTGGCCGGGGATCCCAACGGAGATACTGACCGGCCTCTTCCTCCCCCAGCCCAGGGGGGGTCGGCATCCCGAGGGCTCTCCGGCCGGTGGCGAAGCGTCGCGGTTGACGTCGCAGACCTGCCGGAGGTTTTCATTGACGTCAAAGCGGGGAGCTGCTGGGGTGCGCGTTTGTTCCCCGCCGCCTTTGATGGAGCGCGATGCCGTCCCTTAGACGTGAGCAAATTTGGCTTTGGAAAAGCTCTTGTGGCCACTGGGCTCCTGCCTGCTCTCCCCTTGGCTGCGAGCGGTGCCCGGGTGTGCTGCCCTCAGGTGACCTCCCAAAGTGATGTTTTGGAGGAACAAAAACAACCCGTGGGGGTTGGTTTTTTTTTTTTTTTCCGTGGGAGAGCGCTCCTAGGGCCCTGTGCGAGCAGAGGGAAGGCATCGCTGGTGGTGCCAACGCCTTCTGAGGGCTCCCCCAGCTCAGCTCCAGTTGCCCCAGCACGTGGGCATCACTGGAGCCTCCTTGAGGGTCCAAAAATGGTTTTCTGCTGGGTGCCGGGACTTTGCAGAGCACTCCTGCCCCACAGCTGCCTTCCCCAGGGTGGCAGCTTGTGCTCCCCAGGTGGGCGAGCGGCGCCGCGGTGGCTCTGTGGCTGTGGGTACTGTCACCTGTGTGTCAGTGGGCGAGGGTGGGGGGACCCAGCGGGGGCGAGGCGGAGGTTGGCTGTGCGTGGCGCCTCGGCGCTGCACGGTCAGGAGCACAGCCGGTGCTGAGATCGCATCTCCTGGTGTCTGTCACTGGCTGATGAAAATGGACCTCGAGCTGCTGGGGGATGGAGTGGAGAAGGATGGGAAGGAGCCAGGGGAGATGGAGAGAAAAGGACATCTTCCCCCTGAGTGCTCTTCCCTCCCCGTTCCCTGCGGGATCGAGGTGCGCCTTGAGGCGTGGTGAGGGTCATGGTGGTGGAGGGGTTCAGCGTGGGTCTGCGGACGGGGCTCGGAGCCCGGGCTGGGGCCGTCCTGAGCAGCAGCTTGGCAGCCCGAGGCTGGGAGCTGTGTGAAATTCAAGACAGGAAGTGAGAAATAAAAAAAAAAAATAATAATAATTAAAAAAAAAATACCATGACCGGTAGAAACTGCCGGGGAGATTTAGGGAAGCAGCGCGGCTGTGCCGTGGTGCCCGGAGAAAGCATGCATCCTCGTCTGATGAGGAGCTGCCCGTGCCGGGGACCGCAGACCCACCTCTCCTCTCCCGGCTCTGTCTCCTCTGGAAGCCCCAGGGAACAATTGCATACAGAGTGCTTCGTTTCAGAGCCGCCACAGTCATTTCAGAGACCTTTTAGGCAGGAAAAGTGCTCTGTAGCGTGTAATTTGAAGGCTCTGCTCTGAACCTTCACTGTCGCTCTGCTAAATGATCCTCTGCTCTTCCAAACCTTTGCTGCCTGGAAACCAGCGGCGGTGACCTGGTTCCTGGCCTCGCTCGGTCCCCGCTCTCCCTTCGGCCCCGTGCTAAGGTGAGGGGAGTCGCGGGTTGCGAGGAGCAGCCCGGGGTGTTTCTCTGTCTTGCATGGGGCCTCTCAGACGTCAGAGTCCTGTGAGATTTCAGCCAGTCTTAATCATCTCTCGCCTCTGCCTGAGCTGCAGAGGTTGTCACAGCTCGCTAAGGATTTTCCAGCCCGGAGGGTTGAGTCTTGTGAGGGCTCTGCAGGAAAATCTAAGGACCCCGACTGATTTCCCCTGAAATGGGGGACCTGCAGAATTATTTTCTGTAGCATCCCTCAGGCTTGGCGGCTCGCGGCGGGGAAGGACGGTTTGTTCTGCCATCAGAGGAAACGGCACAACTTTGGTTTAACTGATGGAGCCGCACCGCAGCCTCGCCGCGGCGAGCTGAGCCCGGAGGTGACGGGCCATCAGTTAGCCAGGGACCGTGATACCGCCGGGGGTTTCCTCACCCTCGTCTTTCCTCTCCTGCCCATCCCGGCGCGAGTTACCCTAAAACTTTTTGTCGGTTGGAGGCACACCTGCAGGAACAGAGCGCGCTGCGGGTTTCCTCTCGCCGTGGGCGCTGCCTGCCCTGCCAGATGCAGGCAGGGGTTGAGTTCCCGGCAGCCGGGGCGGGCAGGCAGCTTCGCAGCGGGGCGCAGGCGATGGGGAGAAGGAAAAAGATTTGCACGTGAAAGGTTCGGCTGTCACCCCTCGGCCTGTTCCCGGCTGGTCCGGTCCCCTGCTGCGGCACGGGCTGAGCGCCGGGCTGGTGTGGTGGCAGCGCACAGGCACGTGCATGTCTCCTCTTGCCTCGCACGGCTTCACTCTGCTTTGGATTCGCTCCTGGTTTCCACCAGTGGCAGCGGATTTATGCACGTCACCAAATCAGACACGCAGCCAGGGCAGGAGGAAGCTGTCTTGAGTCCATCCTCATGCCGTGCCTGGCGGATACCTGGGTCTAACCTGCTCTTAAAACCCGAGGGTGCTGGGGAACCCACCCTGTCCCCAGGCGATTGCCGCCACTCGCTAATGACAGACTTCCAGCAATGCAACTTGGCTTCCGCTCGCATCCAATCCCCTGCAGCAGGGCACGAGGCAGAGGAAAGGCAGTTTCCCTTTCCCTTCTTCACCTCTCGGAGGGATGCTCCGCAGCCACAGCCCTTCCGAAGCCCGGGCAGGCTGCATCCCAGCTGGGGTGGAGTAGGCAGACCTGTGCCGGCGTCCTGTCCCACCGCCCACTCGGAAACACGCTCAAAATCCACCTGCTCAGCGCGGTGTGGATTTGGGATTTCCCCCAGGAGGGCTCATACAGCTGCTCAAGGCCGGCAGCAGCGAGGCTTTCACCCCGGGCCCCGTGCGGAGGAGGAGGAGGAGGAGGAGGAGGGAGGCAGGTGCAGGCTCTGGGGAACCGGCATCATGGCCAAGTGCGAAGAGCCGGCTCCAAGCAGCGGTTGCCACCTGCGCTCGCCATCGCCCAGCCGGCAAAAACTACACGTCCCAGCAAGCCGAGGGCCACCGCCAGCCGTGCAAGATGGCGAGCGGCTTCCTAGGGCTGGCGGTCACCCCCGATCCCCGGCGGGAGGGTGGGCATCGCTTGCGGGGAGGCAGCTTTGCTGCGGGAAGGCGGCCACTTGGTTTTTGCTTCGGTTGCACGGCCTAGTTTTGAAGAGCTGGAATACGCTCAAAGATGGGCTTTCTGAGTTGCTTTTTTTGGTTTTGTTTTGTTTTAAATGACAGCATTTCCCCTTTAAATTTACATCTCTAGCTGGGGAACACAGAGCCTGGTGAGAGAGGGAGTGTGAGACTTTTATAAAAAGAACGAGTCGGGTTTTATTATCCCTTTGAGACGAGCAGGGAAAATCTATACTGAAGGCATGAAATAGCAATAAAAATGGACTTTTTGCCAAAGCGAAATTAATTGAGTGAATCTCAGTCCTCAAGCCTGAGCTCTGAGAGGCTTATGAGTTGGATATGAACCACGCTGCCCCCTTCCCGGCTCTCATTCCCCCGAGGAGGGGAGGCAAAACCTCCCTCCGGTCCTCAGCACCCAACAACGAAGCGCGATGCGATCAGCGCACAGCAGGAAAGGAGTCGTGTTT
Organism: Himantopus leucocephalus; assembly: GCA_003993805.1. NCBI lineage: Eukaryota > Metazoa > Chordata > Aves > Charadriiformes > Recurvirostridae > Himantopus > Himantopus leucocephalus. The sequence goes on from RSEF01000014.1 coordinate 7,970,410, forward strand.
GGGACACGGCCATCCCCACCGCTTGCGAGGCCGGGGTTGCCTCCAGCCCCGGTGGCCCCCTTTTGCAGGTCCGTTGGTTTGGGGACCTGCCTCCGATGGCGCGAATACCATGCTGCCAATCCTTCAGTGGTCATCGCTTTGGTTTTTCCGCTGTCCGCCATCATCATCCGTCACGGCATCCCACCTGGATTGCAGATTTGGGGGAGTCCAACAGGAGAAAGGAAGAAGGCTGGACACAGGCTCCTTGAACCCGCTCTGGAAGCCTGGAGAGGAACCTGCTTCTTATCCTGGCCTGGGCTTTTATTAACCATTTTCCTCCCTTGTCTCTGCTTCCTGCTCCTGCCCCGCGTTGGGGTCTGGCTCTCCAAGGCACGTTCCGAGCAAAACCTTCACAGAAAAGGGAAAATCCCTCCTGGGTTTTTCTCGTCTGGACATACGCGTGCGGCGGCACCAGCTTCGCTCTCCCTTTTTTCATGGGGAGGATGGCAGGAGGAGCCGCTGGACCGAGCGGTGAGGGGACAGCTGGATTCTTTTCAGCAGATGGTGCAAAGAGGACGAAGCTGCGTAAACCTCCCGAGTCCACCAGAGAGACAGAGATTAAATAGCGAGAGGGCTGAGAGGCAGCTCCAGGCGGGAGAAGGAAGGAGAAAAAAGGAAAATGGGGGTGGAAATAGGATTGGAGAGTGGAACTGGGGAGAGGAGTCTTGGTTTGAACAGGAATCTCCTCCCACTTGATGTCTCCCCTCCAATTCGGAGGGCCTAGATTCAGTGCCATAAAAATATAGCCCTTTTCAATCCCTTATCTTGCAGGAGCAGAAACAATTGGCCTGCAAAGAAGGAGAAAACAATCTGTTTGACTGACAAACAAAAACACATTTCTGCACAAAAGGAGGAGGAGGAAGAGGCAGCTGTCTGGCTGCTGCTTCGGCTTTTTTCCCTTTCCCCTCCCTCTCCTGTCCCCTCGCTGATGGTGTCGGAGCGGAGCTGCTGCCCTTGCCAGCAAAACACCCGCCGTTCTGACTGGCTGGGTTCAATGTCAGGCTCCTGCAGCAAATGTCATTGTCCGCCCCGCCGTCACCAGCCGTGGCGGAGATGCACGAGCCCAGCCGCGGTGCCCTCCTGGGGACGGCGGGGGGAAAGGTGGTACTCTGAGCATCAGTGGGGCAGAGCCCGGCTGCCGGGAAAGGCACCCGTTGGGTGCCAGAGGCAGAAACTGGTCATCAAGAGAGAGGGACCAAGGCCGGTGGCTTGCGGTGGATGAATGGGGACAGCGGGGACGCAGGAGATCCCTTGTCAGGGGACCATGGGGAAGTTCAGCTGGGTTGTGAGCGATACGCTGATATCGCAGCACGTGGGCAGCATCGTTGGAGCACCCGAGTGCTGCAACTGGAGATACTGCTGGAGCCTCGGCCATCTCCAGAGTCAGCTCTGTGCCTCGGTTTCCCCATCTGCAAAGTCAGCAAGATAACACGCGAATGCTGGAAGAGAGCTGGGGCGTAGAAGTGCCCTGTGCACCTTAAGTCATTATCCCAGCAAGTTGTTATCCCAACAAATCGTTATCCCTAAAAAAAAATCATTACGGCAACCACCGTACTAGCCAAATTGGTGCTATGGGGAATCTGTTGGACAGGCAGGAGCGGAGCCTGTGGGATCTCAGCAGTTCTCCATCTTTCCAGAACAAACTCCTCACTCGGAGGCTTTTTTAAAAGAAAGAGCAACTGATTTTTCCCCGTGTGATTCCCTGACCAGGAGCAGCAGCAGTTTCCTGCCTGGAACAGCCTTCCGAGGGGACTCTGCTCTACGGGGACACGTGAAGCAAACACCCACGCTCCGAAAACAGCCAAATGCAATTCCCAGCGCCTGCCCGGACCTGGAAAAGCAGGAGGCTGGAGCGGGGTGATCTCGGCAGGGACTGGTTAGTGCTGCTGCAGAGGGAATTTACGGTACATAAAGGGGCACAAGAAGAAAACCCCGAAGCCACCAGGACAGTCTTAATTGCTTTTGATCCAGTTGCTGGTGACATCTAGGGTCCACTGGAAAGACGATCCCGCACTGGTGAATGGTTTGCTTTTTCCTTTTTTTTTTTTTTTTCATTTTTAAGAAGCTGTATCACTCTGCAGCCAAGTAGCAAAATAACGTGTAAGAAATCACAGATTCCAGGTGAGTTAACAAATAATGACTCTCAGTTCCTGAGTGGTTCTCTCCATGCCTCAGTCCAGGCGTACAACAGCCAGGCTCTCCTGTGCATACGCAGCCAGGCTTGCTGAAACGCTGGTACGAATTGATCGAAACATCCTGAATTCAAGTGGATTCAAGAGATCCAGCCTCTCCTTTCTTAGAGTACCACAACAGAAGCTTTGGGGAATATTTGACCTGAAACATTACAACTTGATTATTTATTTTTTTTAATTCTTCCACCTAAACTGCAGAATTTTCTGCGTTTTCCCTTCCCCTTTCATTTCAAAGGAAGATGAGAGGAACCATCTCCCCACACGTCAAACTGCAGGCAGAAGAAAATACGAAAGATGACTGGACTCCTTTTACAACTTTGGCGCTTGACTTTCCTCCCCAGAAGGGGAAGATGCATTGTCAGCCTGTCTTGTGATCAGGCTGTAACCTTTTGTTACCCTGATAAACGTCAGCTGACCAGGCTGGGATGTAAAAAAGCTCCATCTCTACCAGACCGTTGCTGCGCTGCCTCGCACACGGTATTCGGGCAGGAAGAGGCCCAGCGTCTCCCTGCCTGAGCGGCGCTTTGCAGACTTTGGCCGGCGCAGGGGCAGTTGCATGCTCTGCGGGGAAACGCAGGCAGCGACTGCGAGAGAAGGTTTTGCCCGTGCTGAAGTTGGTGGCAGCACCCTTTAGGGACCGCGGTTCCCAGCATGCGGTGATCCAGCCTGGGCCGAAGGGGTCTTTGCTGGGACGGGTGGTTTGCGGAGAGTCTGTGCACCAGAGAGGAAAAAAACAGTGTTATTGAAGGGGCATGGCTGGACCCTACCGTCACGATGGTGGCACGTCCTCTGCAGCCACCAGCCCAGCTTCCCCGTGCTGGTGTCTCTCCCAGCTCCTCCATCCCCTGCTGTGACCCCAAGCTCCTCCACCACCCTCTCTCCTTCTTTACGTACTCCTGCCCCCTAAACTCTCCCTGCCTTCTCCCTTCAGCTCTTCCCTCCCAGCTGAACTCTCTTGGCAGAAGAGCAAACCTGGTGAGGGTTTGGCCTCCACATTCAGTGCCGGTCGATGTAATGCAAAGCTAATGCCGTGATAAAGTAAATCTAACAAAGATGTGGAGTTTGGCTCCCGGGCAAGAAAGACCGTTCAGGTTTTAGCAGATGGCTGTTTCTGTGGTCCTGCGTGCTCTGGGCATCAAAGGTGGCCGTGGGAGCCACGCTCAGGGTGAAGCCAGAGTTAGCTCAGCCCGCGGCTTGAGGAGAGGTGGCTGAGACAGAGTGGGATCTGGTGAAGCCCCAGCTCTCAGCTTCAGACCCTGCAGATGTCTGGATCCTCGCAGTCTCTGACCAGAGGGACAGTATTTCCGATTCAGAGCCAGCATTTGGTGAAGCAGCATCCATCCATCCGTGTTTTATCCAGACCTACCTGGAGCCTCTCCTTTCCCTGCTGCTGCCTTGCTTGCCAGCCACGCACAGGAGGGGAGCAGGCATCTCCCACCCCTTCTGCCGGTGGCAATCACACAGTCCCGAAGCTTGTCCTCGACGTTACTCTGCGCTAGCGCCTCTTGGGATTTGGCCAGCGTGTGTCCGGGCTATGCGCCTCTTCCTCTACAGCTGCTCTCCGCTCGGCTGCGTCACCCAGAGCATCCTTTCCTCCCGCCTGGGGTTGCTTTGTACATCCCGTTTCCCGAGTTATTTCACCCTGATTTATACTAGGTCACGGGCGTGTGGGTCCCTTACTTGGCCGTGGTAGCACAGCCTCTTCGATTAGGTGTATTTCCAAGCATGACTTCCATCTGTCCGTCAGTCGCTATAGCTAATTTCTGCAGCATTTACAGCCATACAGGGGCTTCGTTCGTATGTAATAATCTCTGATGGGGGCAGGACTGTGATAAATGATCTATTTCACGCAATTCACCTCTTTTCTATTCACAAATTGTTCGTGATGTTTTGTAGTTGCATTTAAGTATTCAAAGTGACTGCGATTTCCCCCATCGTATTCATTATTCAAAATTGTTCTCCAGATAATTTCTTCAAATAATTCGCGGTCTCCGCTCTTTTGTGAATACTCGGTCTCAAGAATGAGAGTTGTTTTAATTGGGATCTTACGTCACGTGATGGATTTCGGCTTCCTGGTTGGGCAGGCTTAATTTTTAGACTTGAGGTTTGGGGAGGGAACTATTGCAATTAAGAATTTGAAATTCACTTTCTTCTAACATCTTCAGTTGCCGCGTAAAATTAACATTCTGTCTTGTCTTTTATTTTCCCCTTTCCTGGCCAAAAATCCCTGCCGGTAACTTGTTGGCAAGAAACACTTGGAGAATATAAACAAAAAGGTGGCACCAAAACAGCTAAATTTAACATATCTAAAAACCAGAGTGATGATTCACGGTGGTTTGTTTTGTATTACTTGCCTCTCTCTGGTAAAAATAATGATCAAAATAATTTAGAAACATAAAAAGTCACATAGCGAGGGGACATTTATAGCACTCGGCTTCATCAAATCTTCCATCGATGGCTCTCTGTGTGCCTGAGAAACATCCTGTGGGCTGGCCGGCGCGCGGCGGTGAGTTGGTACCCTAGCCCTGCTCCGCGCTCCAGCCCCGGGCTGAGGCTGCTGCCGGCTCGATGGAGGCGGAGGGAAGGAACGCGCAACCAGCCTGGCTCCACGTACAGCCTTGATCCGCACCCGCAGCAGACAAGACTCTGGTTGTCTCGCGCAGAGCTCGACTCCAGGCGGAGGGTGACCGTAAGTGACTTGCCCAAGGTCGCGCTCCAGCTCCCTGGTTCAGCTGGAAATAGCTCCAAGGTCTCCTGTTTTCCCCCGCCGCCCCCCAGCAGCCCCCTCCCGCCGCGAGGCGAGACGGAAAGGTGCAGAGTTCAGATGTTTTCTCTAACCGGCAGCCTGGCTCCTGCCACCTCTCGTAAAACCTCCTTGGCTCTATTTTCTGCCCCTTGCCATCGGGCTGAGTCAGTGGGGCCCCACCCGGCCCCCCCGTAATAGCACAGGCTCCCGTGGCATATTTACGCCTCCGAAGTGGAGCGTGCGCCGGCGTTCCTGTTCGCGCGGCACCCGCACGCCCCGGCTGCTCGCTTCTACCAGCTGCTGCCGCCGATTTCCCTTAAAAATAAAACCCTTCTAAAGGTACAGCAGGGACACCTTAAATGCAGCGCTGTGGCGTGCAGTTAATCATATCCTCTTAACGGGTTTATTCGCTCATTAAATATTTAAGACTCGTTTCTCTTTATCAATAGTGCGGAGGCGTGCAGGCCCCGGTGCAAAGATTTATGCACACAATAGGATCGGTGCATTTAGATTTGTTTGAAGGGATCCGAGAGCCATTTAAAACTCGACCGAGGGGGACGGTTTCTGCCGCTGCTGTTTTCCTCCGGTGAGGTTTCTGCCTCCTGACTGCGGTTGGGAGGCGGCGGGAGGGGAGGTCGGGGGGCGCGGGCTGACGGCTGCCTCCGATACCCCCCCTGGTTGCTTTTGAAATAGCTGTGTCCCTTTTTGAGGGATGCAGAGGTCTCGGAGGGGGTCTGCTCATGCCTGGCGTGAGTGTCCTGTAGTGATGAGGACGGTCCGTGGGAAACGCGGCGCCTGGAGGCAGGACCTGGTGTTGAGAGCGTGGTTGTGGAAACGGCGTTTTGATCCCCGCTTCCCGCCGCTGTCTGTGGGAAGAGCTTTGCCGTTGCGGCTCAGATGTGAATTCCAGCTCGCCTGGTGCCGTTCGGGAGCTGTCATGCAGGTGCAACATCTGTTGTTCTCCTGTTATTACCTGGTCTCTGCTCTTCACGCAGGTGTAAGAGCGGTGGTGGCCTTTGTGGTTCATAGGGCTGGGGGGGGGATGGGGACACACGATCAAACCCACACCATCACCTTCATCCTGCTGCCCCATCCTTCCCATCATCTAACCCCCTGCCCACCGCAGCTCACCAGCCCAGACCACCATCCGGAGCATCCAGTCTTCATCCAGTACCCACCATTTCCCGCCCTGCCCCATGCCTGGTCCCCAGTCCCTACACCAGGCTCTGTGGCTGCCAGCTGCCGCCAGATGTGTTGCTCACTCTCGGTGCAGGGAGGCAATTCCTTGCACTCCTGCCGGTATGCACCCCGCTAGCACGTGCGTACGCCTGTTCCCCAGCCTCTGTAGGCTGCAGGTTGCAACCTTGTGCTGGAGCGATGGGGGGCCTGGGCTGAGATGGGGCTGGGAGCCCAACCGCGCGTCCCATGCAGTTGCACAATGTGACCTGTACCCGTCCTTCCATTGAGCGTCTTGCCGGAGCTTGCAGGGACAGCAGGTCCCGGCACGCAGGACTCTATCACCATCTCAGCGGCCTCTGCTTAGATCAGGAGGGAACATCTCATGCCAAGACCTGTCCTCCCCAGGCTGCAGCTTGGAGTCGGTGACGGCAGCAGCTGACGCCCAGGTTTTTTGGCCCCCCCTGGCACCTCGGCGCGTTCTTCCCGCAGCCTCGCGTGCAGCCAGACACGCCTGTCCCAAAAACTCCTCTCCGGGAGGCGCTGGGGTGGATAGGGAGGGCGAGCGGCTGCAGTGGCAATAGGCAGAGCTGGCAGCTTCCTCCTGGGGGTGTGAGAAATACCCCGGCTGGCTTATTGACAGCCCAGAGCATGGGAAGAGTGTGCTTGCGTCAGATATTTACCCAAACCTCTCCTGCTTTGCAACGTGCCCACCGAAAAAAAGGATCTGACAGCAATAAAACTGTCGGGCGGCTGCTGCTGCTTTTTTTTTTTAAGTTCTATGATAGCTTCTCCCCCCCTTTTTTTTAATAGCTAATGCATCTGTCACTACTTTCCTAATGAGCTTTCCGAAAGGGCCTTGGGGACCTCTACCTATCCATGTGGGTTTGGATAGGAGCTCACTCAGGGGAGGCAGAGAGAATTCAGCTCCCTCTTTCACCCCCATCTCCTCCCCACCGCCCTCCCAAACTCCTCTCCGAGGGCAGGTTGTCCAGAGGGAGGGGAAGACAGCAATATCTCAGCGCTCGGCGAGCTGGCGTGCACCCCCTGCAATCACAGCCAATAATGACAAAAAGACGGGGCTGCTGCCAGAGATAGAGAGCTGAGCTCCAAGCGTTACAGCAATGTCACAGCCTTGGGACTGCTGCTGGCTGCTACTGGAAAGAAATTTCCTCACAACAGGCAGAGTTATAGGAAGGAGCCATTGATTGCATTAAAAAACACCCTCCCCACCTCTTTTTTTTTTGGCATGGATTTTCAAGGCTTTTTTTTCCCCCCCCCCCATCCTCCTCGCCGNNCCGCCCCCCCCCCCCTCCTCCTCTCCATTTGCCATTGAAGTTGCGTTCAATAAAACCCATCGCCCGAGAGCGTCTGTTCGCATGTTCTCAGCAGTACAATGGGCAGAGGACTGCAGTGTGCAGAGGCTCCGGCAGCCTCACGCAGACAATGAGGGGGTGGGAGCGGGGCAGGGGAGGGGGGGGGGGGGCCTTTATTTTTTTTTTTTTT
>RSEF01000014.1:7982935-8000775 GCA_003993805.1 Himantopus leucocephalus
AATTGCAACATTCAGTAGAAGGCTTTTCTGTCTAATGACGTTAAATTTATTAACCAAAACTCCAGCTGCACCAGGCTGGGATCTAATAATATTCAGGCTATGGAGACATCAAGTAGAAAGAAGCTTAAAGCCCTTTTTATTTCACAGTAAAACTGTCAGTAAATAACTGGATTGTCTTGAGACTGAGAAAATGGGGATTTATCTTCCTGAACATGAAAAGTGTGCTTATTTTTTTTTATCAGCTTCAAAAAGCCCCAGCAACCTTGATTTTCCTTCCACACCGTTCTCAGCAGCTCTGCCAAGCCCCAAAACCACACAAATCAAGAGACAGGCTCTAAAGATATTTTTAATTAAATTAATTCCTTTTCCTTCCTTCCCCATTTCTCCCTTGTCCCCTCCTCCATCCTCTCTTTCTCTCTCCCTGTGTCCCCAGCTAATGACTTCTAAGCACTGTGACATTTCAGCACTGGCTGTCACTAACACCACACCTCCATGCTGGTTATAAATTGGGCACAGAGACATAAAATTCCCCGCAGAAGGTCCCTGTTTGATGATATTCTCCGAGGTAAATCTCCAATAGCTCCCTGTTTTCTTTAATAACGCTAATAGGCATAGATTAATTAAACTGTTATATTACTTCCTTCTTTCTACCAGCACCAGTTAGAAATCTTATTACCTGCTCCTCTCCGCTTGCCTTTTCCCCAAGGTGGTTATATTCCAACCAGTTACCAAGGTTTCTCCGAGGCTGTAGCGCAAGGTGAAACGGCAGACATCGTCTCCGCGAGGCCGGATCCTGCCCCCAGCCCTTGGCTCCCAAACCCCACCGGCCTCGGCAGAGTCCGGGCGGGCGTAAGCGGGGTCAGGATTAAGCCCGGTTTGTCTGAAGAGGTTCTGTCTTGAAAGCAACAGCGGGGCTATTGTTAAGTCTGGATGCCCCCTCTAAAAGGGACCACAGCTGTAGGAAAGGGAATTGTATACATCCATCAACTCCTCCCGGGCCCCAGGATGTATTAGTTAAGATTGCAGGATAGCATGTCTCGGCTCCACTGAAGGGGTCCTTTGAATGACATGTTGGATATACTGTTGCACATCTGGCCGCTGTATTATTGAATTGCTCTACGGTTGCATTTTCCAGACCGCGGGAATGTGTTGGTCCTTAAGGGCNGGGGGGGGGGGGGGGGGGGGGGGATGAAGGGGACGACATGTGCGAAAATTAGAGGGACGCATCCCGCGGGGTGGGGTGGGTTTGGATGGAGGCTCTTGGTGGAGGCGGGGAGGGAAGCGGAGGGGGAGCAAGGCAATGCTTTCACACAAAATGCCGTGTTGCCATTTGAAATCCACTCCAGAGCTTCCTGCTCTAATTAAATTTGTCACCATCGTTACTATAATGCCTGCCATTCCTCTGGTGCTTTTTGTTCTCAGGGATCCCAAAACACGACAAGAGGCAAGGGCAGAGGCTCCAGGTCCTCCGTGTTCCCTCTGTGGGAGTTTTTTCCTGAGCAAAACCGGGAAAATGCAGTTGTAGGAGCTGCTTCGGGGCAGGAGCGCAGCCACTTCTGGTTTGGGGACGCTGGAGCAAGGGACACTGAGACATGGGGATCTGGGCAGCTCTTGCACTTACACATAAGGTTTCTCCTGGGACCGCCAATTTGCAGGAGCTTGGGCGAGCGCCCCGGGAAGGCTTGTTGCAGCAAAGAGCCCTTCTTGGGCCGTCCCTTGGCTCATCCCGTTCTCGGCCCCTCCGGACCCGCACAGGAACCCAGCGTCCCCGCGGCCGCTGCTGCACCTCCGCTCTTGGCACCACGTACAGCTGGCCGGCCACCGCCAGCCTGCCGCGAGGTGCCACGTACGGCTGCTCCGCGCCGCGCCGGGGCAGGAGGAATTCACTAATTACTCGCGGCTCTTAATATGGCCCCTGAACGCTGCCAGAGTGGCGTGAAGGGCTCAGAGCAGGAGACACAACCTGCTCCATCGTGTCTTCTGTGTCAGCTTGCAACGAACTGAATGCAAAAAGGCTGTCTGAGCCGCAAACAGCAGAGCCCTTGGAAATTTAAAGGTGCAGAGCACAGAAAACAAAGGCGAGGCGATCGCGCTGCTGAATATTCATCCCGGCGTCTGATCCTGCCAGGAGCAAAGCCCCGCACAGCTCCCGTGAAAGCTGATGGGAGGGAACCTTGGTCTGAACCTCATCTTGGGCTCCAGCCCAAATCTGAGGGGGGAGGGCAAATTAGTCCTTAATGCACATATATCTTAGACTAAAACCTGATAAGGGAACTCTCCTATGTTAATTTACCTGAGTTATTTACTATACTGATTGCTGAAGGTACTCTGATTAGCGCATGAAATATTTCTATACCTTCGGTCTGATTAACCCATATCTGCAAAATAAATATTTGTCTCATTATAGTTATGCGATCGTGCAATCAAAGACCCTATCATAATGGGAAAGGGAGAGAGTATCCGCGTGGAAAAGGCAGGGAATGGCGACATGGAAGGAGCGGGTTTGAGGGAGGGGAAAAGCAGGGGCATAGCTGGAGGGGGAGGCTCAGTGGTCACAGCCTCCGGCCGAAGGGGTTGAAATGCCGGGGAGGGCACGATTCTCCTCCCGTTTCACCGGTGCTAATTGGGACTAACTCCGTTTGACTCAGCAGCGTTGCGCCAGTGCCAGCGAGAGGAGGGTCAGACCTTGGGAATCACAGGGGTGAGTCCCAGCAGGCTCCCAGCCTCCAGCTTTTTTGAAACAGAAGCAGGGAGTTCCCGGCAGCGCGGTGCGTGTGCCAGTCTCCCAGACGAGCTCTTAAAATAGCCCAGCGCACCAGGCTGTGGCACCAGGGGAGAGCGCAGAGGATGAAGTGTTCAGTCTTTCTGGCCCAGATCCGGGGAAGGGGGGGCGGGGGGGTGGGACTGACAGCTCCCTGCCCAAAGCGAAGGTGGCTTAAAGTGCGGTCTGGGGACGAGGGCAGTCGGCACCCCGCAACCGGGTGGCAGGGAGCAGAGGAGGCAGCAGCCGGTGATGCCGGCACCACCATGCGTGCTGGACATCCTCCCTTGGCGAGGGGAGCTGTAAGTCATCTGGAGGAGAGGATCCCCCCTCCCTCTGCCGTTACAGAGCTGTTTTGCATATGCTCCGTTAGGAAAAAGAGAGGAGTTTTATTGTGGCTGTACAGAAGAGCTAAGTCAAGAGGTTGCTTTATGGCTCGCGGGTCCCGGCGTAGAGAGGAGAGCGTCCCAGATGCAGCATATAGTAAGCCTGGCAGCGTTGTACGGCACTGCTGCATCGCGGAGCGGTTGCGAGCGCTGCTCTGCAAAAGAGCTGAAGTCATTTTTCTTCTAAGGGCAGGGGGTAGTGGGGAGGAAATATGAAGGCAGCCCTGTTGCTAAGGAAATCTGCTCTTTGTATGGTCGTACATTTAGGTAATGCTAATGAAAGGCCATATAGTAGCGAGGTGCAGATGTCAGCACTGTGCACTCCTGGATATTTGATTAGCATTTCTTTGACTTTGCCTCCTCTAACAGAAATACCTGAGTACGTGGATATTAGGAAAATAAAATCCCCCTTCTCCTCTGCCAACAGCCCGACAGCACACGTTACGCAGAGAAAGGAAAAGCCTTACCAAAATAAGACACTCCGTAATGAATGTGTGTTTTTTTCCCCCCACACACACCCTGGAGAGGATGAGAGCAAACATGTGATGAGAACAGAAATAGTCACATCACTTAATGCATTGCTGGACGGTACCCAGCCGGCACAGTGATGAACCTGGCGTAAGACCCGATAGCAGCAAACCGGCATAGCATCCTGTTTAATGGCTGGTGGCCCACAGATGTTTTAAACCTCGAGTCTGCATCTCTCAGAGGTTTCCCTTTTGACTCGGGCAGCAGCGAGCTGCTTTTGGAAGCAGAGGCTGCGGATGCTCTACCCGGGGACCCAGCGCATCCGCGGATTAGCTGGTGCCTGCGTACGTGCGTGGCGTCCCAGCCCGGATCCGGTGATCTGGCTTATGAAGTGGGAGAGGACCCGCGCTGCTGCTACAGAGCGCCGTGTCCTGCTCTCGAGCGTCGCTGGAAGAATGAGTCAGCCGTTTTCTTTCGCGCGGGGGGTCGAGTGGATGCCCCTGTCTGAGTGTCACTAATAAAAGCACCCAGAAATGTAACTGCTCTGTGCTTGCATGTCGTGCTTGCGATGGTCTTAAAGACCAGCTGCTCTGCGTGAGACTTCCAGAGAGCGCGAGTGCTTGAATGAAGCCCTTATATCTCTCGCTTTTGCTTTTGCTTTTTTTTCTTTTTTTTTTTTTGCCACACAGTGCAACGTGGGCTCTGTTCCTCCTCGCCTTTTGCTCTTGCTCCCTGGGGCAGCCTGCTGTGTCTCAGAGGCATGAGGAGTGAGTCCTCCCGGGAGTCCTCGTGTGAGGAATGGCCCCTCGGGGGGCTAAATCCAGCAGCGGGGGCCCCGAGATGGCAGAGACATCCGTGCGGCAACGCCGAGCGTCTCTCCTCGAGCGTCTCTCCTCGATGACAGCACCGCCTGGGACGGAGGTTTGCACGCCTTTTGGTGCGGCAGCCGGGGACGCCTGCCTCCCTGCCAGCACCTGCCCCTCCCTCTCGCCGTTGTGCAACATCCCAAGGGCAATTACAGCAGTGCTTACGTGGAGGAGTGATATTGGGAAAGTATTTAGTCATTTTTAACTGTTCTGCTGGCGGCTCCCCTCCCTTAAGGTGGTTCCTATTTCTTCTTCTCCCTCTCCCAGCGTATCGTGGCAACTCCTCGCGGCAGCCCCTGGCCCAGTGACCCATCTTGGTGCATCCTTGGGTACCGAGGGCTCCTCTTGGCAAGGGGGAGCCCGTGCTTCTGCGGAAGAGCCACATTCCCATCGGACAACTCTTTTCTTTTCCTGTCCCCATCCTTCCTGTGCTTACTACAGTGATTTTAAAGCATCTGCGCCTTGATGGCGATGGGCAGGGGGGGTGGTGGTGGTGGTTTTGAAAGCCAAAGTAAGAGGCAGGAGGATGCAGAGCTTCTGGACACTTCTCCATCTCCATCCCCTGAGTGATTTTCCCTGGGCCCAGTGTAAACAAGGCAATCCGTTACGGCAGTTTGAGCGTTACTCCACAAACACGCCGTCAGCCCCTGCCCCCACCGCAGGCTCTCTCCGCGCCTTCTCTTCCTGCCGCCGTGCCGAGCGGCGAGTGTTGGCGTGGCGCAGGGGTTATCGGGCTCTCGTCCGCACGCAGGAGCAGCCTTCGAGCATCGGCAGGCGAGGAAGGCTCCAGCGGGAACTGGACTTGAGTCCACAATGGCCCCGTCGCTGCGCTGCACGGCTCACCCCGGTTTGGTGGGGCGACTGCAAAATTGAGGAGCATTCAGGGAAGTTTAAGGACTGACGCGCTCCCAAGGAGGAACATGGAAGAGTTCGGGTATTGTTTACCCTAGAAAGACAGCGAAAAGGAGAAGCCACAGTAAAGGAAGATAAGCTCGCGCGTGCACAAAAACAACACTAAAAAATACATGATTAAGGTTACAAAGTCAGGCACTGAGCACGTAAGAAATCCCCGTATTAAAGACACCTGAGCGGCTTACGGCCGGCAGAGTGGCGTGCATTCGTTAGGGCGCAGTCTTAATTCTGTGGTCACAAGCTATTTCTTCTGCCGGGGCTCTGCCTCAGGGAACGTGTGGGATGGATGGAGCTCGGTTCAAAGCAGCTCCGTGTCCCGTATGTGGCTGTCCCACTGCTATTCCGTGTGCAACCATCATGCAAGTCCTGCTTGGAAGACAAAATTTGTCTGTTCCTCCTGGACTATCCTAAAGCGGGAAACGCTAAGTCCGCTCTCGCCTCTTGCTTTCCCTTCCTTCCCTCTGTCCCTTCCACCTCTATGCTGCTCAGTGGTTGACAGGGGACATGAGCGGGACCCCCCCAGTGATAACCCTTTTGGGGAGGGCTGGCTTTGCCCTGGGACACTGGCCAGGAGGGAATACACTCTGCAGCTCCAGGAGGGCTGATGCAAGCGCAGCCCACATGCTTCACACTGCCAGCATTTGATTTTTCCATCTGTTTTTTGTTTTGGTTCAGTTAAAAGCAGAGAGGAGAGGTGGATTTTGGTGTGAACCTCCTGTCTGCCTGCATGCGCTGTGCGGGACAAAGGCGGCTTAGCATGGAAAGCCCCAGAAGCACCCAGGAGTGGGCTGGGGGAGTTAGCAGACATCCTTTCTTCTGAAGCTGCGGGAGAAGCGTACATTTATGAGAAGCAGCGTTGCAGCCTGCTGTATGTATTCACCATCTGAGAGCCGAGCCAGCCAGAGCCTGGAGGGGACAGATGGAGGAATTAAGGACATCTCAGCTGGTCAGTAGGACCAAGGGATGCGTGGCGGGGAGCTGGCTCCCGTACCTGAACCACTTTGGAGACAGGGCTGGGAGTTATCACAGCTTTTCTTAGCGAGAGAGCCCTCCACCAGAATAATGTGTTGTGGACATAAAAGGAGATCTGGAGAGGGAATATTTTCACCCTGGAAGCTGCTAAGGAACTTGCATTTAGCTGCTAGCAATCTGTTTCAAACTGGGTTTCTGTCCCAGGAAAGAGGCAGCAGAGCAATCTCACTGCCCTGACCAACTCTAAATTCTTTCCTAGCTTTGCTGGGGAAAAACAGTGTGCTCTCAGTGAAAACCTCCCAGCAGTCCAGGACATGGGGATTTTATAGCCTTTTACCACTTTGGAGAGAGCAGCTAAGGAGATCGGTCAAGGAGATCCCCTGACTTTTATTTACCGACAAGGCAGTGGAGTGTCCGGTGAAGGACGGAGATGCTGCCTCCCTCCCTGAGGCGGGCAGGTCACGGTGACACACGCGTGACTGCAGGAGAGAGGCCAAGAAACCGTTTCTGAGAAGAGATTTGAGGGGGATGTGTGTAGCAGAGCACAAAATGCAAAAGCCATGTTGAAACTTTGCATTTCGATGCCTGCAGCAGCAAACCGGGGAGCTTTCCATGAGGACCGCTAGATTTCCCGCCTCACAGCATTTGCTTAAAAAGTATTCATAAGTATACCCGCCACTACTAACCATCCTTTTCTGCTGGGAATTGCCATTAGCAGCTAAATTCAGCGTTTTACATATAAAAAGCGCTGAGACTTAATTCTGTGCGATGCTTTCTTCAAAGCCCTCGTAGAAGAGACAACTCCAAGCTGGATTTCAGCTGAGAGGTACGGCGACGTGTTGGGAAGTGGGGACTGTAACGCTGCTCAACGTACGATCGCAGCACCCGGGAGGTGCACGTGGTGTGCTCAAGACAAGATGCCAGGAAGGACGGGGTGTACTCCCCGAAGACGGACCCCTCAGCCCTGTGCGTTGCTGGAAATGGAAGTAGCTTCCATCGAGCATGCATGAGCAGCGCTCCCTCGGAGACCAAAACCGGACACATATTCCTGGATGTAGCAAGAAGCGCATCCCTGACGCTAATTATCCCGTCGCATTGCAAATCCCTGCTGCAGCAGGGAGGGCTGCGCGAGTCGTTCAGCCTTTTGAACATGGAGGCCGCTTTCTCAGAAGCACCTGGACTTCCCCAGCTGAGGTTGTACCCGTGCCGAAATGAGCCTGGAGCAAAGGTCCCCATGGAGTTGCTGTTTTGGAAGGGAGATACAGTCTCGTGCTCCGGTCTGCGGAGGAGTTTCCAAACACGGGGAATTAGGATGGGATTTCAGTGGAAGCGGATTATCCCATTCCTCCCTTATCTGAGCGCATTTCTTCCTCTGAAGCAGCACATGACAGGCAGGGCAGCAGCCGAGGTGGCCGGCGGGGCAGCTCCCGTGCGTACCGGAGGGGACCAAGCCAAGAGCTCCAGAGGGTTCCCCGTGTTCCCAGTGCGGCTGGAGCGGGAGCAGGGATGGCAGGAGCAGGATGGAGGGGGAGCAGACGGCGGGCACGGAGCTGCGGCGCTGAACGGGTGGCACAAAGCGCTGTCAGAACAGCAGGGGCTCGCGCTGGCGATGGCTGCAAATGGAGATGGAAAGGGCTGGAGAGGAAAGGACGCGACACAGCTGGTCCCCTTCAGCTTTGATCTCGAAAGCAGAGGGGTGTTGGCCACAGAGCAGGAGGGGGGAAGAAGGGGGGGGTGACTCATAAAAATATTGGTGTTTCCATGAAGATGCAGTTACCTGAGGACAGGAAGGAGGAGGGAACTTCCACGCAAACGTGGGGGGAGCTGGAAGAAAAAGTCCCACTTGTGTAGAAATTGCCAGCCTGCTTAGGAACACAAAGCTGTTTGCTCTGGAGCCAGCGGGTTGGTTATTTGCTGTGAGTTGCTGGTTATGTGCAGAGCAGAAGGTGGTTTGTGTGCTTGTTGCTTCAGGGCGAAAAAAAAAAAAGAGGGGGAAAAAAAAAAGGGAGAGCTGATTTTCTTGGAGGTCTGTGCAGTGGAGATGTCTTTGGAAGAGAAAAGAGAGATCTTCCTGCTGCTGGCTGAGGGAGCGGGTCGAAGGGGATAATCCAACCCCGGATTATTATTACCCCGGGTAGGTGGGGAGATGTCAAGCGCACCCCAGGATCTTCGTTGGGAGGCTCTGGCCACGGGAAGGCTGAGGTTTCGCCTTCCTGACCACCGTGAGGTTTGTGCTGGGGAGAGGGTTGTGGTTTACTCACAGGCACGTAGATTTGCTCTGCGTACCCGTCCCTTCCCCTGGCAAGCCGAGAGAGGTGCCCTGTCCTGCACAGGAGGACGCGAGAAGGACAGGAGGAAGCGAGAAGGACAGGTGGACCCAGCTGATGCCTGCCCTGCTCCAAAGCAAGCTCAAACTTTCTCTCCCTGCTCCCTCCATGAGCCCTTGGGGGATTCCAGCTCACAGAAGCCTTATGAACAGCGTAGGACCAGCTCTTAATTTTTATCCTGGAGGCAAAAATCACTGGAAATAATGCTTCATCACTCTGAAGGTCCTGACACCACCCTTAACCACCACATCACGAACCTCCTGTCGCAATTGTGATCTGCGTATGTGTCAAATCTTGCCTCGCAGATAAAAGCTGCTCCGCAGGCACCTTTTGTACTAAAATACGGAGCCTTTAAAATGTGAAAGAAACAACAAAATGTAGGACGCCACACAAAGCTGACCCACTGGGGACTGGGGGGGGAAAAAAAACGCAAGGAGGAGGGCTTGACACACAAAAATTGTTTTGTTAACAAAGCATCATTGTTCCACTCTGAATCGGTTTGACTGGAGTGGTAGAAACACCCCATCTGGAGACAGATGGAGAGTTTTCTGGCTAAAGAGACGGCGGGAGGAGGGACGGCTGACAACCCAGCAGATAGCATTGTCTGCTGCTACCTTGGCAATGGCGAGGAGAAAGGGCGGGTGGCAGATTAGGCGTCCCCTTCGCAACCCGCCCATCACGCCGGCTCCTTCTGCGCCCTGGGCCCCGCGCCCGGAGGGAGGTGCGCGCCCAGGTTGGCAGCCAGCACCCCAGGATAATCCTCCCTCTCTTCTTTCGGAGCTGGTTGGGTGCTCACGGGGACCGGAGAGGTGTCTGGGGAGGCAATGAGCGGATGCGTCCCCCCTCCAAGGTGCTTTCGGTGCGTGCCATAACCGGCAGAGCCCAGCGCGGTGAGATGGTACCGTACCACTTGTGTGCTGTGCCAGGGCTTTGCGTGAGGTGGGTTTAGCAGAACTGGGGGTCTGGAGTGGAAACGGCTTCCCAAGGCAAGCACAGAAGATTTGCCCCTTCTCTCGCATCCATTTTGCCACTCACTTCCAGGAGAGCAGGATTTGGGCTGCTGGGAGGATGCTGAGCGGAAACCAGCGCGGTCGGAGCTGCAGGGAGTAAAACTGGTGACAGCAGCAAGAGTTAACGCGACGCTGAAACGCCCAGGGACCGGACATGCACAGGGGTGCTTGGCTGACCCGGCAGGCCTGCAGGATGCTTGAGGACCAGCGCTTTGAATTGCCCTAGCCACCCTGCTGAGGTTGGGAATGAGTGAGGGAAAATCTATGCTCGAACGCCTGGGGCCTCTTAGCTACCGCACACGCTAAAGGCGAGCTGGTTGATGGCAGCGGACTCCGCTGGCACCGTGTCTGCTCTGCTCGCCCAGAGCTCACCAACAGCCCCTGCTCCCTCTGCTGCCTTCCATGCCTGATGGGAAACTCCGGGGTGGGTTTTGCTCCTGCCAGAGCTTTGAGGGATCGCATCCTGCCCACCCTATCTGAATTCCTGATTACTTGCTAATTGCTTGACACACTCTACTTGCAATGCAAGAGACAGGCTCATGTCATCCTCTGTGGTTTGCCAGGGGAGAGTGTGAACCTCTTTTTGACTTGCCTTGAAATAGATGAAAAAGAATCGAGCTTGATATGATTAATGTGAAAACTTCAGCTTGGTTTCCTGCCTTGGCATCTGGGCCGCAGTCATCTCAGCATCACCGTGCCTTGTTTTTTGAGGGTTGGGCATCTGAGAGCTGATGGCGCGGGCTGCGGTGGCCTGGGCGCTCCCCTGCAAGGTCTGTCCGTAATCCCCAGCCGCTGGAGACATTTCAGGTTTGTGCGGCAGTCACGGAAGGATTCAGGTGGTTGCCTCCAGGCACTGCTGAGATAATACCTCAAGGGTTCCTATTCAAACCCACTGGGGCCTTTACATTTGCATGGTGGGAATCTATTCAGATGCAGCGCGGCTTTTCACTGAGCCCAGATGAGCAGCCCGGCTCGCCCCACTCGCTGCGGGCAGGCGGTCGCCCATGCGGAGGGGATCAGGGGACCAGCACGGCTTAGATACAGCTCTGCCAGAAAAATGAGAGTAATAAAGTAAAAGGTGGCTTTGGTTTTTGAGCCTCGGGGGTGCGGACGTAGCAGCATGGCGGTGGTGGTGTCCTGCTGATGCCCCGCTGTCCCCAGACCCATCCAGCCTGTGCCCATGAGCTTGCGGAGGTGGATGCAATATTGGCTTTCCTGCCTGGCTCACCAGATTTACCTCCCGTATCATCTTCTCTGGGCTGGATCCTGCCTGGTCCGAGCGGCCCAGAGGGACGTGGCACAGGGAGGAGCGTGAGGGTGATGGGACGGTCTGCGTCACATTGTGCTGTTCAGTGTACGAGGTCCCAGAATGTTTGCATCCATTGTGGCACTGCAGGTGACTTTGGGGTGAAGCGTGGCCCCAGGGAGGAGAAGCGAAGGGCGTCACTGAATGCAACTGAACGCACAGGATGGAGTAAACCAGGTCGGATGTATTTACCTGAGCTCTTCTGCAAGGTGGTCAAGCAGGTCAGGATGCCGTTTGCTTTGCCCCACCACTTGGAAAGCAAAGTACTTCCCTGGGGACCCGTGTGCCATCCATCCCACCTCCTGCACCGCTCCATCCCCGCCGTCCCCATCCTGGCTATCCCGGTATCTCACTCCGTGGCCCTGGGCACGTGGCATGAAATCTTTCACCTTGCTTTTCCCTGCGCAGAAAGGGGAGAAAAATCAGCGTGCGAGCTCTCCCGGCGAGCCGGGGGGATGAATTCACCTTGCTGAGAGGCGAGGGAGTCGCTGGGTAAGAGGTGCTGGAATAAGCGCGGAACGGATTAATCTGCAGCGACTTCGTTGTCGCTAATCACCGGTGTAAAAGCACCTGGGGAGGTCGGGTGCTTTGGGCTGGCGTTGCACAGAGGCAGCGCTGCCTGCGCAGGCAGCAGCAGCCAGGTCGCTCCTCTCTCTGCCTCCCAAACGCCTCCTGCGCCGGGCTCTGTGAATCAGCATTTCTGCAGTCGAAACGAGACAGCGAGGAAAGGCTGGAGGCTGTCGGGGCGCGGGGAGCCTGGCGGGGAGGAGGATGGGGGGAACCTCGTTAAAAAGGGGCAGCCTGTGAGTTGGGGGTGGTCTCATGCCGCCGATCTGCAATCTGCTCCCTCTCGCATTTTTGCACATGACCGCCGTACACCCCTCGTGCGTGGCGGCGAGGTAAACAAGCGCTGTGAGCGATGCCTCCCCTTCTCGCTCATCCCCTCCCCGCCGTCGGCGACGGGGGAATGTGACAAGCTGGCACCGGGAGAAGGCATGAAAGCGATGTGATCCGCTGCGGCTCCTGAGCCGAGAACCTGGGGAGATCCAGTTACAGCAACGGGGTTAGAACAAAAGAGATTTGCCTCCGGGATCAATTCCTCTCCATTTTCCGGGGCTGTGCACGTGCGTGTGCGTGCACGCGCGTAACAGCCTCCGTCTCTGGCGGTTAGTGCCGCCGGCTCTGCAGCACGAGCGGCCCCGGGGTCTGGCCGAGCACCAGCCAGCCCCTTCTCCGAAGGGCTCCGACGCTCTGAAATGCTTCTTTTTCCCAAAACAGGGAGAACAGGGTGATCCCCTGGGACAGGCCTAGAAATAGTGAGGCCAGGCCAGGCTTTGCGATGCTTGAAAACCAGGAGCAAAGCTGGGCGGTTGGCAGTCGCCGGAGCTCCAGCCTTTCCTCTGCCAATGGCCGACCCGGTGCGGGGCTGAGCTCCAGGTCTGGGGCCAAGAGCGCTCGTGGTCCCCACGGATCACTCCTGACTCCCCAGACGTTCCGAGGCGACGCCTCCTCGCCTCCATCACAAGGCTGGCCAGCGAGCGAAAACCAAACCCCTAAAAAGCCTTTTCTGCGACATAACGGTTGTGCCAACGTCACGTTAACCGAGATGCCTTTAACCCGCCGCCGTGGCCGGGCTGGGGGCGCAGTGAGCGTTTCACACGTGCCACAGGACCGGCTCGAGGAAGTAGCCGGGTCCCGCGCCCTGGGATGCTTGTCGCTCGTTTTGGGGAAGATTGGGCTTATTTGGGGTTGGGGTTTTTTTGGCATATTGCCTTCTCCCAAATGCCGCTGGGGATGAGCCGTGGAGAGCACAGATGTGCATCCCGAGCATACCGCAATGAGGTTCCTGATTTAAGGACTGTGATTAACCTCTTTCCGACAGTTGCTAACCAGGTGCAGAATTGCGATGGGAAGAGGAGGAAGCTCAGTGAAAGCAGCCAGTTTTCCTCCGTCACCTGGAAATGCGCACGGATGCCATTTTCTGCCTGGAAATCAGGCAGGTTTTAGGATTTTTAAAAGGCACAGGGACACCCTGTTTGTATCAGCACTGCCCTGTAGCTGCTCTCCGGAGCCCGTCGCCTCCTTCCCACCTTGGGATCCTGAAAACAAGGCATCGACGCAGCGTGAATCCAGCGCAAGACATGCGGGATGTCGGGCCGCGGAGCGTGCCCCGCTCAGGGCTGTGCATGCAGAGATGCTGACGAGAAACGAGGCAGAAAATCACCCTGGATTTCCTGCCCTTCATCTCGAGAGCCCGAGCTGGAAGAGCGACATCCCTTGCGCAGAAAAAGCTGTGGCCTTGCCCAGGTGTTCCTGCGCGGGATATGTGTGGGAGCCGTGCACGTGGCTTTTGCCGGTCCACATTTCCGTGGGACCTTGCCCTTTGGAAAGCCGGGTATTGGGAGGAGAAAAGTGGTTTTCCATGGTTAGGCATGAAAAGGAGGAGCCGTTGCAGCTCGTGTTATGCCAACAAGGGTTAAATCAGGAGCTGCCAAACTTGCTCGTTTTCAGGAGATGTGGCATCTGCGGGACTCAGGGCTCCTCTGCCCAGGACTGTCACCAACCTCCCAGGTCTGGTTTTCGCGTGTGACACTCACAAGTGCCATATCTCACCCGATCCCCCAAACATCGCTCTGGCGTCATGGTCGGTTTTAGATTGACTTCGAAGTTGCCCGCCGGCCGGCGAAGCTCTGCGGTGCGTGTGCGTGCACGGGCATCTGCACCTCGTTTTCTGGAGGTGCAAAGGGGCCGGACTCTTACTCCTGTTCCAGCCACTGGTGGGATGATGGTTTTAGGACCCCCCCTGTTGTACCTCCTCCCCTTTCCATCGCCCCATCTCTTAACCGCAGCCAAATCGCTGTATTTTCCCCCAAAGAGAAGGCTGCAGGCTGTATTTCACGCTGGGGCATCCCCAGGCAGAGAGCAGCAATCATTGTGCCCCAACCGCTTTGCAGAGTCAAGAGCTGTCGTGTCCCTCGGGGGAACGGCAGGGAGAGAGCGGGACGGGGACCGGGATAGAGGGGAACCCCCAAAGCAGCCGAGTAGATGGGCTTGGGAAATGTGAAGAGACAGAAAAATTTATTAAAAACAATTAATAGCTGCTACAACCAAGGATTTAAACTGAAACCAAAGCCTTAGGGAGGGAGGAAATGAAGTGGCTTACGATTGTTATTTTATTGCCTAATATTTTTTTTTTTTTAAATATGATATGCTAAATGCAAATAAGCGTTCTTACAGAGCAGGAGAGGGAGGGGATGGAAGACATGCCGGGAAATGTGAGTGGGATCTAGGTTTTGCATCGTTCGCTGAATTACTGGCAGGTCTTTTGTAACATCTGTTAAAAATAAAACAAACATTCATTTCCATTTCTCGCTGCCTGAGATGGCTTCTGCTAAAAAATTTCAACCTGTCCAGGAATTTGTCTTGAAAGTTGCCCTCCCTCTCCTCACGCCTCCTCTTCTCCAGGGGAGATTTCCTTCCTGGACTTCCCAGGGGCTCCATTAGCCCCACATTAAAGCCTTTTTACTTTGCTCTAAAACTCTCCATCGAAGTAAAAGGAATTCTAATAAACCGCTGGGAAGACTCTGCTATTCACTCTTTCCATGGAAACACGGCGCTGCCTCGGAGCAGAGCTCCTCTCGACGGAGCCTGGGTCACGGCAGGAGGAGACCGAGGAGGGATGGAGAGATGGTTTCCATTATAAGAGACCTTTTGAGAGAAATAATCGCCGCTCTCCCACCAAGGAAAGCCTTCGAGACGACGGGGGCCTCGGCACGCCGCAGGAGCAGGGCCGGCCTCGGAGGGGGTGGTAGCGTGAAGCGGTGATGTGCCGGGTGCTGAGAAACTCATTAAAACATCTGATTAGCGGCAACGAAGGCGCCTGGGACCGATTCCTCTCTTGATGGGAGGGACGAGTCCAGGAGGGTGGATGGACCCGGTGCTGCGGGCAGAGGCTACGCAGGGGGCTCGGGGCTGGGGACGCGGGGTGCGGCGAGGGGTCACGGGAGGACATCGGTGGCTCCTCGCCCAGGGCCATGCTGCACCGGCCGAACGTCACACCAGGCAGATGCATTTTTGAAGGCCCCCAAAAAGCCTCTTTGCTCTGGGAGGGGGTTTCTGGCTGTTCCCTGGGTCCCAGGGGGCAGCTGGTCCGAGGCGGTCAGTGCGATGGCCCCGCTACCTACAGTGACCACGATATAATTAATTTTGAGCCTCCGCACAGGCACAGTCGTCCCGAGCGTTGCTGCTCCGACACCGCGCTGCAAGATGAAGGATTTTTATTTTTTTTTTTTTTCCTAAGCACGAGGAAGCTCGTTAGAAATAGCCCGAAGGGCAAAGTTAGGAAATGAAAATCCATCGGATCCGCTCAGAGCCGGTACACGGAGCTTGATGAGAGTTGGGGCAGGGCTGCCTGCTCCCTGCCTGCTCCCTGCCTGCTCCCTGCCTGCAAGGAGCCGCGAGCATGGGGCAAGGTGTCACCCGGGCCAGGGGATACCAGCAATCCATTGGGATTGTAGGGAGCGGGGCTGGGGGAAACTCAGCCAGCAAGTGGGATGAGAGGAAGAGGAATGGGGAAGAACCGGCTCAGAGCATCCCACGTAGGCACCAGGGAGGTCCCGGGGACCCCCGGGCCAGCGGAGCACGGCAGGGCCAGGCGGAAGGGGAGGCTGGTGGGAAAAAGCTGATTTTTCTCAGCACGGAGGAGGACGCCTTATCTTTGTAGGTCGCGAGACACTGACGGAGCCGGAGCGCCTTTGTTTTAGCAGCTCCAGAAATGACATTGCAATGAGTCATTATTTTTTAGCCCCACCGGGGCAGGAGGTGGGGGGGTTACTTCCAGGGAAGCCTCCGACTTTGATGGGCAAGGTGAGTCCTGCCCTCACGGCGGGGAAGGTGGGAAGAGGCTTTTCGATACTGGTCGTGCTGGGTTTGCGGTAGCTCGGGGTGAGATCTGCTCCGCAGAGGCAGTCAGGGAACGTGAGGGACACGGGGCCGTATCCACACCCGTGGCGAGGGACCGTGTGCCACGCACGGGGATGCTCTGGAGCCGGATTTCACCAAGAGGGTGGAAACTTTCCCATCCGCGCAACTATGCAGCACCATCCTCTTGTGAGCTCGGAGGCTTTAACGAGTAAAGTTAATTGCTGCGATAGGCGATGGTTTCCCACCCAGCTGGTGGATGGGCTGAGACAGACACAGCCGTGTCATGCAAATGGAGGCGATGTAGGTGCCGGCACCTCAGAAGTGCCGAGAAGTCATGAAATCAGCCTGTGTGAACCCGTAAATCGCGGAACTATGAAGCTGCCGGAAAAATCACGGTGTTTAATAAACAAAAGCGTTTGGTGGTGATTTGATTTGCATACGGGGCTCTCCGGGGCTTGTGGTTTCAACCTTTCTCCTCACCACGGTGAGGTCAGGGCTTAAGGAGAGCAGGGCTGAGGCTCTGAAATCCCAGGACTCCTGGAGGTGGGGATTTCAAACATAGCAGAGCCGGGAAACAACCCAGATGGACCAGATTGCTGAATTTATGGGACTGTGGTGTAAAAATAACAAATCCTTTAGTCTTCTCTCAGTGCCAGAGGAGAAGCTGGGGGTGATGTCCACTGGGTATGTCCCACCTTGGATTTACTAAGGCGGCAGTCGCAGCCCGTGGTGCGAGGAGCTCTTCCCAGTGAAGGACAGGGTGGGATCGGTGGGTAGGGGGAATAAACACCGAATCCTGGGAGAGCCGTGAAGTCACGGCTTGATTTACCACCCTGCAGAGAGGCACGTGTGAAGTTGGAGGTGGCCGGGAGCGTTCTGTGGTGTATTAGCTGTAAACAGCCAGGCTGGGACTGGGATGGGGATGGAGAGAATGGGGACGGGGGGAGATGACAGCAAGCGGTCTGCTTTGGCAGATGCTGGGTCCCCTTACAAGGTTTGGTCTGTTTTGCGGCTTGACGCCTGCTATCTCGAGTAATTAACAGGGAAAAGAGAGGGCCTGGTTATCCATGCTTCAAGAGCACGGGGTTGAATTGAAAGGCAGCACCTTGGAAGTGGATCAAATAGCTCTCCAGCCCCCCGCGTATGGCTCGGAAACTTGCTGCCGTGCTGCGTTATCAAGGTGAACAGCTTTAGTTCAATTAAAGAGAGGCTCAGAGCGGAGTCGTGGGAGGAGGCAGGGCTGGGCGTTCGCACCCTTCGGGCAGGAGCCAACGCGCACGGAGCTGCACGGCAGCGACCCCGGCCAGCCCACGCGGGCACCGCTGGCGGCAGGACGCGGGCGTCCATCCCGGTGTGCCGGGGCCACCAAAGCCTTCCCTGGCGAGAAGCACTGCGCTTCCCTTCGCGAGGGGACCAGCTCCCCCTCCTCGCCTCTGCGCCGGTTTTTATTTACCCCTTGGAAAAAGCAGTGTGCGGGGAAGGATTGCTCTTTGTTACCGTCTCCCTTTCCCCCCGCCCCAAAAAGCAATCGCTCCCAGCGATGAGCTACCGTCAGCTCACCGTGCGCCTAAATCCCCGCAGATGCACGGCGCTGGGAGCCCGCGCGCCTGTATTTTTCCTGCTGGTCCCTGCCTGGGCTGCAGCTGGCTACGGCGCGCAGAAAGCTGCAGGTGTGATTTGTTCATTTGCCTCCAATCCCCCCCNCCCCCCCCCCCCCCGCCGCCCCCCGCCTTCCCCACGCTGCCTCCCTCTTGCTTTCCTTCCCCGCTGCCGCGCGAGCCCACCAAGCTCATCCCACCCAGCTCATCGCGGCGGCGAGACCCGCATCCCACCACCACCCCACGCCGACTCCGGCATCTCCCCGGTGCAGCGCTTGGCGGAGGGTTGGGATCGCTGGGGCTGGCGTGTG
>RSEF01000014.1:8001986-8024901 GCA_003993805.1 Himantopus leucocephalus
CCCCCCCCCCCCAAAAGCGCCGCCGAGGTGGGTGATGCTGAGGCGGTATCCAAACGTGGCCGGATTGTGTTTATTTGGGCGGAAATAAAGCTCGAGCAACTGCCCCGGGGAGGGCTGGAATCCCCCGGGAAAGGGCTCCGAAAGCGGTGCTGCCCTTCGTTGCCTGCCCTTCGCTGCCTGCCCTGCCTGGCCTTGCTTTTGTGTTTGTTTGCTTCTAAGGGGGGGAGAGAGAAGGGAGCCGGGGGGGGCGCGAAGGCGGGGAGAAGCCGTGAGGGCGGAGAGCCGATTTAAATTGGACTTAAT
Source organism: Himantopus leucocephalus (assembly GCA_003993805.1). NCBI lineage: Eukaryota > Metazoa > Chordata > Aves > Charadriiformes > Recurvirostridae > Himantopus > Himantopus leucocephalus. The sequence continues at coordinate 8,002,290 of RSEF01000014.1, forward strand.
GGATTCCCAGGGCAGCTCTTTTAGATGAAAGTCAAAATAAGAGCCAAAGTGAATCTCAGCAGACCTGTCTGTTGCATTAGAGATGCAGCCTTCCTCTCCCTCCCTCCCTTTTTTCTTTAAAAGAGAGGGGGAAAAAAGTGTTATCCGTACAGAAGACGGCGTGGAGTTTCTCGTTCCTATAATGAGAGCTCTAATTGAAGAACTTGGAGCCTCTTGGGAGAGTCTTTACTGATCGCTGCTTTTGTTATTCATGCCACGCTCTGTTTTCTTGGGTTTTTGGGGGCGCTGGCGCAAGTCTGGCTGCACCGGGGTCGGGGTGCGATGCCGTGTCCCCCCCAAGCCGGCTCCGTGGGCTGTCGGCAGGTTAGCCCCCCCTGGTCGTCCCCCCCCCAGGGATGCTGCTGCTGTGTTCGGGGAGGAGATGTGCAGCTAAAACCCCCCCCGGGAGGCGGCGGGTGAGACGCTGCAGTCTGGCTGCGGGTGGCTCTCGTCCTCGCGGGACCCCCAGGGCTGCGGGACCGATCCTGCCTGGCGTGACACACGGGGCTGGCCGGCGGCGAGGGTGCAAAGCAGGGCTTGTGCATCCCGCCTGGGCTTGCTGCAGTAGTGGCTGCAGGGTGCCGTGGGGTGCCGTGGGGTGCCATGAACCCACATGGTGCAGAAGGAACGATGTCACCCCACCGCCACGGCTCTCATGGCCCATGGGAGTCCGGGGTGGATCTCTGCAGCCAGAGGCGTTGTGCCAAAGCCACATGGACCCTCTGTCCCCCACCAGGTACAGAGCAGGACATGGCCACCGATGTGGCAGGACCTGTGCCAGGCAGGAGACGTGAGGTTCTCCCCTCTCCTGCCTTTTCCATTGCTCAGCAATTCGGGACAGGGACGGGCAGGACCACCGGCAGGTCTCTGTGACCACAGGGAGGTGGTGGCTGTCCCCAAGCCTCATGTCCCCACGTGGTCCCACGTTGATGCTGCCCATAGCAGTGGGCTGGTTTGGTGCAGCCGAAAGCTCCTGGGGAGCAGGTTCCTATTGCCTCCATGTCCATCTCCCAGCCCTGGACACCTTTTGGAGCTGCGCTTGAGCTCTACATGGATGAAAACAAGAGCCACAAGCCCCGGGGATGCTCTCGGTGGCATTTGGTGGCTGCGGGGCTGAGTCTGGCCAGGGAAGAGGATGTGTGAGCAGGATGGGGCTCCACCAACCCATCAGCTTAGTGTGGAGGCAAAGCAGTTAACCTGGACATCAGATCTCCCTGAGAATTGTATATTGACCCTGACGGCGATGCATCAGGAGCGACAGACTCTCCATCATCGATCCCTCTCCTCCCATCACCAGGTGTCGACACTGACGGTTGTGGAGCCGGTTTTAATTTCAGGCCTCTGACTCCAAAGCGTAACACTTAGCTGTGGTCCCAAGGTGCTGCCAGGCTTTGCAAACACCTCTGTGGGCAGGTTGCCATCCCTGTTTTGTGGTAGGGATGGAGCTTGCCGGTGGTAGCCAGCTAAGCCAGGGATGGGGCTCACAGAGGACCCAGGAGCCCTGGGCTCCTCAGGGCCATCGGGCAGGGTGGCCTCCCGAGGTGACCTTTGGTGAAGGACCCCAGGGGGCACCTGGACCTCCTGCTTTGCCAGTCCTTGCTAGGAAAACCCTCTGGTCTGGTCCCCCCGTGCCGTCGGTGCCGAGCAGCAGAGGATGCACCCGGGCTGAGGATTCCTGGTCTTACTGCAGCCTTTGCCAGGTGACCTCATCCGGCCAGGATGCCTCTTGCCCTCCCCACCTCTGAAATGGCCACTGCCAAATCCGATGGACCACGTGTGTGTGTGCCACCCCACGGAGACCTGGTGGGGGAGGGTGGTGTTTTTCTTGGGTGCCTTGATTTTGGGCAGGATGGAGCCGCCGGCGGGGGCCGGCTGGCACGCCGCCTCTCCTCCTTCCCAGCATCTTGAGATTTCCGAGACGCACGCAACCAGGCTGAGGCTGAAAAAGCTGCTTGTGGTTCAAGAGCATCTCCTCGACGGAGGAGAGAGGAAGGCTTTTCATTCCTCCCTTTCTTTTGGAGCTAGCTGAGCTCCCCTCGCCGGTGCAGGGGCTCTTCCCGCTCCCCCCTGCAAGGGAACGTTAAAAGCCAGGGGCAGCGGGTATCTTGACACCCCGTCAATCCGAGCCTTTTACAGCAGCAGTCTCTGAAGGCTGGCACTCTGCTGCACAGAAGAAAACAAGTGAGAAGGGGGGGGGGGGAANGGGGGAAGGCGAGAGCAAGGCTTTGCAGCCGGCAATCGATAATTGTAGTGTCAGTCACTGCCTAGGAAGTTCCCACATCCCCACTGTCGCTGGCGGGGGGCGAGAAGGGGAGGGCGAGAGCTCGGCTCTGCCCTGCGCAGCATCGGGCACGGGGCAGGGAGCGATGGCAGAGGGCGAGAGCCCGGCCCCGCGCAGGAGCCTCCCGCTGCATTACTCACCACTTGATGTAGCTTGAACCTTTCAACTCCCTCCCCTTGGGGATGGAGCGGGCTGGGCAGAAGGTGTCGATGGAAAACGCTCTGCTTTCTGAGGATTGAAGGTTGGGTTTTTCCCCCCCCTTTCCTTTTTTTTCCCTTCCCCACCCTGCTCTGTGTGCATTTTGGGCTCTAATATTCTCCAAAAATTATAAAAGAAACCCCCCAAAACCCCAACCCAACTCGCCCTCGTGTGTGTCTCCGTCTTAGCAAAAGCCGAAGCAAAAGATCAAGGAATTCTTCCTTTTGTGCGGCTTTCAAGACCAAAGATGCGCTGGTGAAAAGGGGAGGCTCAGAGTACCAGGCACACACAAGTGTTAAAGGAGAGGCTTCCCTTTTGTCTCCAAGGCGATCAGCCGGCGAAGGGATCCACAAATTAATTAAAAATTGCTCTGTCTTGATTGAGTTATTCCTGCTCACATCCCACCTGCCTATCAAAAGACTGGGAATGGCAGGAGGAAATTCCTATTTCTTTCCCGAGCAGCTCAGACACGTACTACGGACCGTCTCGCTCGCCTTTTATCCCAGGCAGCAAAGGAAATAAAAAAAGGAAGGGCTGGCGCGGTATCCAAAGAGATCTCTCCCGGAGGATGCGTCCTTCTCCTGCGCTAACAAATGCTGCGGTATTTGGACGATTCGGAAGAAAAATGAACAGATTTACGTGTCACGCATGGGCCAAATTGTGGTTGTAACTCCATGAAGTTGATGGAGATCCATCGGAGATTAATTTGGCCCTAGGTCTGGCGTTTGCTCCGCGGGGAATAGGCTGGATCTCTGCCTTGGTTGAAACAAGAGGTATTCAAATGGGTTTGTTGTGGCTGCACTATGCCCAAGTGGTAGAGACGAGCAAAAATCCCAACTGGTTGTATCCCTTGTGCCAAAGCGCCATAAATACGCCTCGATCTGTCAAGTCCTGCACGATCTCTACCGCGTTTTCCACCGAGAACATTTTAAGGGGGTAGATTTATATGTAGGGGCTGTGCAGAAGTCTCCCTGTGTGCTTTGCTAAGAGGCTTGAACTCCATCCCAGCATCCTGACGCGGGGAATCCTTTCTCCCCTCCCGTTTATGGGATTTCCACCCAAACCGAGCCTGTGCCAGGACCAAGCTCAGCTCGAGCCCAAGTGAACCGGGCTCCCCGTCACCGGCTTGGCTCGCGCCCGTGCAGGGCTCGGGCTCTGTTCTGGTTTGGGGGAGCATCGTCGGTCGGTGCCTCCGGGCTGGATTCGAGAGGTTGGTTTGCTGCTTTGCAGTCAGACCTTGCTTCCTCCGCTTTATTGTCATCTCCGCTCTTAGTCACCGCTCGATGCCTCACCAGGGGACACCGCTCCTGCTGCATTTATGGCAGCCACTAAAATTGGCGCTCGGTGCTTGTGGCTCTGGCAGGGAGGGACATTGAGCATCAGGGAGGCTCTGCCCAGCTCCGTTACGGTGCTCGACGTCGCATGGGGCATGCAGAGGGGCTGCAGGGCAGGTCAGTCACCAGATGGGTCCCCTATGCCAGAGACGGACCTCCGGCTCTGCTGGGTCCCATCCGGCTCATGCTGGGAGAGAATATAGGAGCCATGCTGGAAAGGAGCAGCACCGGCCACGTTCTCAGGTGGAGATGACCAGCGCGTAAATGAAAATTAGATGCTCGATAAAGTAGGAAAGAATAATTAAAAACGTTCACGGCTGCTGGCTCGCAAAGGCGTGGGCATTCGCCAATCCAGCGAGGCACGGCCGTGTCCCCCCCCCCCCAAACACCATGTCCTTCAGCTTGGCTGTCGCTGGGTAAACCTCCCGCACCGCCTCGTCCTGTAATAGCGTGTCCTTCACCATGCCTGTCGCTATATGATCTATAGAACGGGGCTGGCCTGTTCATACCACTGCCTTTCACCAGGCCGGCGACTGGATTCTCCGGAGGAGACTCTAGTCCTATCATAGCATGTCCTTCACCGTGACTGCTGCTGCGCGAGAGGCACGGCGGCGCGGGGCTCTAATACCTTGTAATTCACTGTGACTGCTGTGGCAGGACCTGCACCGCGCTGCGCTGCGGCAGCCCTTCAAACCCTTTGGCTTTTGCATCTGCTGCCTGGCCTCCCAACAAGGGCCGGGTGGGAGGGGACGCATGGTGGGGGGACCTTGGAGGTGGTCCCGGGCTTGGTCCCCGCTCCGCAGCTCCCGGTGGGCGCAGGGAGGGCGCTGAGCACCCCTGGGGCACGGTGCCATCCTGCCTCTTGGGTGGTTTGCAGGGTGAGATCGCCGCGAGGAGGGGCTGCAGGGGACCAGGCAGGGGAGAAATCCCTGCCCGAGTGTGCCAGCGTGAGAAATGGCCCTTAGATGCAAGAAAAACGTCCTTCCTCTGGGTGGTTCTCGGGCAGCGTAATAAATGTCAGAAGCCCAGCGCGCACAAAGGAGAAGGGGACATTTGGCTACCGAGCGCGTTTGTTCCAGGAGCTGATTTACTTTGAAGACTTAAAGGGTTCTCCGATGCTTCCCTCTTCGCTGGTTAACCCTGTTCCTTTGCCAGTTAAATAGAAATGCGGCCGCCATCAATAAAGTCCTGCTGGAGGCTCCGCCGTGGACGTTTGCCGTGCCTTTCTCCTCCCCGCAGAGGTGCCGCGCCGGACATCGCTCCCTCTTCCACCGATCCGGTTTAGCTCCTCCATGGGCAGAAGGCGGCTGTACCCGTGAGCTTTTGCTGCCGTGATAAAGCGAGGGTCCCACGAGGGGCGAGGGTTTGCCAGCCAGGTGATGGAGATCCCCATTTCCCACCGCTTCCCATCCATGCGCAGAGGAGCTGGGAGCCGCGGCGCCGCGGCCGTGCATGACACGGGGTACGGACAACCACGGCTCAGCCAGGGACCGGATTCGGGGCTGGTGCTTTGTATTGCTGGGTTTTCTTTGCAGGGGAGGTGATGCAAAGGCACGCCGGGATGCTGGAGCCTGCAGGAGGAGTGAGATGAAGGAAAATGTCCTCGCAGGGCTCCCAGGCTGGGAGAAGAGCACATTCAGCGGCGAGACGGGCGAGGGGGCAAATTTTCAGAGCCAGCGCTTCCCTGCAGCTCGATGCTCAGTGGCGAGCGCCCGTGTGCGGCGTTGCCGGAGGAGCCGGCAGCCTGCCGACGGGAGCCCCGTTTTTCCGAAAGACAGGGGTTGGCTTCTCCCGTTTCGCTCCCGTGCAAATGGGCAGCGACGCCGCTGCTCCTGCTTGGGCTCGGGAAAGAGAAATTTGGCCCGGCGGCTTTTCTTCCTCCCACTTCCCCCGGCAGCCTGGGCTACATATCTGCAAACAGCTGTAAGAAGAGCAGAGATCATTAGCTGGAAGGATCAGATGAGATAGTTTCTTAAAAGGATTGTCTGATTTCTCTATTGATCAGCCTGATTTAAAAGGGGGAGTTGGGTCAGAGGGCATAAATTATCATTGAAGGAGGGGTGAAGGCCTCAAAGGCTGCGCTGCACTTAGCTGCAGTGCTGAGGAATGTGTCTCTCGGTAGGGACGTGCATAGCTGAGCGCCGTGGCTGCCGGCCAAGTTGGGTCTCCTCTACGCTGAACTGGGAACCGAGTCAAGGGAAGTGCATTTAAACTTGGTTAAAGAGCCTCTCTCTCTGCCAAACTGGTTTCTGCAGCCCCCACCGGTATTGCAGGGGCGGGGGGATGCTCGGGGTCACGGGGGGAAGGGGTGCGACGCGTGGCCCTGCTTGAAGTTTGGGGTGCGGCGATGGGTTGGGGGAGCCGTGGGGTCCCGCTGACCGTGAGCTCTCTCCCTCCCTCCCCGGGGAGAGGATGCTCTCGCCCCGCAGAGACCTGCGACCTCTCCCTGGCTTTCCCCAGGCTCCCTGTGTGGTCTCCGGCGAGATGTCGAACCACGGGAGGTTTCTGCCTCCCTGGCTATAAAATGAAGCTAATCTGCAACCTGAGGTTGCTGCTTTCCCCGTTCTTGTGATCCCTGCTTGGGGCTCCCCCATCTCTTGCCGCCGGAGTCATGGGACTCACAGCCTTCGCTGCGGCCCCCCCGGCCCTCCGGCTTATGGGAAGAGGAAGGGGAGCACATCCAGAGAAAATAAGACGCCGTCCCCGTCGATTGCAGAGGGTCTGGTTTGGGGGACACGCCGCGTCACCCGCACCGCCTTGTTGGGCAGCGGCGTATTTCTATCTGTCGGGGTGTGGGGAGCACCCGTTTCCCCAGCGAGTCTCGCTGTCGCCGCCGCCTCGCTCCTGGAGCTGCGTCTCGTCCCCCACTGCCCGAACGGGGCACCTCCCCAGGCCAAGCTCAGCGGGAGCCGGTTGTGCTTCTTGCTGTTGTGGTGCCTGGTGCGGGTTTTGGCTGGAGCAGGAGGGGCTCAAGCCTGGGGCGTTGCGTGCCGGTGGGAACCACAGCCCTGCAAGTTGTATGAAATGCAGGGCCAGCCCTGTGCGTTATGCTCTCCTTTCCTCATCCTTGTCCTTGTCCTCGTCCTCATCCTCATCGTCATCCTCATCCTTATCCTCATGACGGCAGAGCCTCCTGTGCCCGGGTGAGCATCCATCTCTGCCTTCTCCGGGGGTTTGCATCTCGCACCCCCAGCTGCGCTGGCTGGGGACAGACCTCAGGGATCCGTGACAGGGTTGTGCCACCCCGACGGGGCGTGAGCTGGAGCCGGGACAGGCTGGCTGGCGAGAAGCTGGAGGAACAGTTGTGGGATGCTGCAGCATCCTCTATAAGGGGTTTTTGCACTTTCCGGCCCTGATGCAGTTTGTTCCTCTTTTACTTCTGGCTGTGCTAAAATAAAACGATGCAAGAAATGTGGTTTCTGGAACATCGTCCGGGTGAATACAAGCAGAGCCGTTCCCGGGGGCTGTGGGCAGGACTGAGGTGCCCCGGCAAGCGTGGGGTTGAGGCGTCTGCCCGGAGCAGCACTGCGGGGAGACTGGTAGAGCCACACCGCTGGTGTCCCCAAGGTTGGGGCATGTCCCAAATGTGGGTCCATCTGCTCTTCCCCGGTGCTGCCCCACATCGCCAGTGCAGCCAAGGCTGCTGCCCGCCCCAGTGCTGCCCGTCCTCTCGTTCCTGCCCTCCTGTGCACCCCGTCCCCGTGCATGGAGGCTGTTGGGGACGGCAGCACCATGGTTCCCCGCGGCATGTGGCTCCGGGCTGGGAGGAGGCGAGCCAAGGCATTACCATGGGTCACCTCTGCCAAGCGGAGAGCAGGGCGCCGGGGCATGGCCGGGTGCGGGCAGCGTCAGGCAGAGGGTTCAGACCCGGCACAAGGTCAAGCCAGTGCGGCGGGGGCTTGCGGTACCCTCGCTCTCGCCGAGGAAGCCGAGCATCTCTTCCAAGCATCTACACGGCATTGGCCTCCCGGCACGGCTGCAGTAGCAGCCACCGGCGAGCGGTGGCTGGGCCAGCATTATCCTGGAAATGTCAGCTGAACGCCAGCCCGCCGGTGAGCGCCAGGACGCGGCGGGAGGCGGTGACTCGGCTTGCTGGCATTGGCTACCATTTTAGAGGAAATGTGGAGCGGCGGGTAATTATTTCTCTTTCTTAATTGAAATTTCAGCCTCAGTGGTTTGCGAGAGCGGGCGGGAGAAGGAGCACAGGCGAGCGTGACAGGAGCGTGGGGCTCATCGCGGGCTGAGGGGGAGCACGAGCACGCCGAGCCCATGGGGTGGCAAAGCATCCCATGGCTTGCGTGGGGTCTGGGGTCCGGCACCGCCGGGAAGGGATTCCCACAGTTGGTGGCATGGCGTGCTCATGGTTGCAAAATAAAACCAACCCCAAAAACACAGAGATTTTCTTTTTTTTTTAGGGGGGGAGAATGCTTTATTGTTTCTCTATTCTTCTATTTCTGTTTTGCTTCGGATGGAGGGCCAATTAAATGAAATTACGCGCTGCAGTCTGGCACCCCGCGCCGGCTCGGAGCAATCAGGTGTAACGCAGCATGGCTGATGAGAGCCAATCAAGATGTATAAATGAGGTGTTGACATTCAAACAGCAGGTACCCGCGCCGCCCAGCCGCAGCCGCGCTCGCGGGCTGTCGAGCCCGCGCCACGTCTTCAGGCACGGGGCTGTGACAGGCGGCAGAAGGGCCGGTGCCCGACGGGGCAACCGGGTTCCGCTCCGGCTCCATAGCATTTCGTATTAAGCGTAACGGCAGGGACACACCGAGCAGCCTGTGCCGGAGGTGGCGGGCACAGGGACGGGTGCTGGGCATTCCCTGCCGGGGTCTCTTTGCTGGCAGCCCCCGTGCCCGGTGCCGATGCATCAACGCATCCCCGTGGTCGAGGAGATGCAGCAGCCGCCGAGCCCTTAGCACCGCTCCGGGTTGGGCGGTGAAGCAAAATGCTGTTGCTTTGGGGAAACTGAGGCACGGGGCAAGCTGGTGGCATGCGGGCGGCTCTCCTGGCTCTCAGGCTTGCCATAGCTGCCGCCGCAGGATGCAGTCCCCTCGCCGGGAGGTGGGGACGGGGGGCCTGGCAGCGTGGCGGCACCGCACAGATCCGAGGAGCTCGGAGGCCGTCCGGGGAGGAGAAAGCAGCTCCGTGGCGAACAACCTCATCAGCGTTTCCTGTCTCACGACGGAGAAATCGCATGTGGTGAGAGGCTCTAAAAATAGGCTCGGCAAACTTTTAACCACATTTGCAGATGTTAAAGGTAAAGCCAGAGCAGCCCTGGGGGAGAAAACATCCCCGGCCGTGCCTCCCCGGCGTTAACCCCCTGCGCTGCCGGCCCCGCTGCGGCTACGGGAGAGCCGGATCGGAGGGCAGCAACCCCCGGATGGGCAGCGGGGCCGAGCCGCCGTTTCGCCGCGCCGCTCTCCTCCGCGTCCCCATTAAGCGTGCCGGGGAGGACATTAGGAGCAGGAGCACGTAGCGGCAGGCTCTGTCTAACAGCGCTGCCGCCTGACCCTGATTTGTAGCAGGGCTGAGCGGGGAGGTTTGCTGTAGCGTTACAGCTCTTCCTGTGGTAATAGCCGGCGAGGCGTCACACGCACGGCGCTGCCGGCGGCACGGGGAGGCCACGGCCGCCGGGGCGGATGGGGTGGAAAGGAGAAGCCGCCGTAGCTGGGTCGCGGCACACTTGCTTGCGAGGGGAAGGAGGGGGCACGCGGGGACGCGCACTCCCGTGGCGCAAGCGATGTTGCCGCCGGGGTTGCTTCTCCCTGTGGCGGCGGTGCTTGGTGTCCGGCACGGTGGCAGGGAGCTGGCTGGATGCTGCCTGTGCCTGTCCCCACCAGTCCCATGGCCTCGTGTCCAGCAGCTTTTCCCGCACGCTGCAGCGGATGCGTGCCTGTGGTGCTGCCGTCCCCTCGCCGCCTGCCCCTAGGTCACATCGCCGGGGCTGGAATCACCTGGGGACAGTGGCCAGGGCTGCCAGGTCCTTTCCCAGCCAAGGCGTCAGCTCCCAGATGGCACCCAGGGGACGTTGTTTCACCTCCCCAGTCTCCGCCAGGACAAGGGTGACAAACTGTCAGCGGGTGCTGGCCTCGTGCCTGCCAGCGTGGTGGTCACGGCAACGTCCCCGTCCACCTCTGGGCTATGGTGATGTCCGCGTGGGGACGGATGCGTCCTGCTGCTGTTCATCCCCAGGGACTTGCAGAGGCAGAACCGACCCTGGCAATGGAAATACAGAACCCAGAGGGTCGAGGCGGCGTTGCTGCCCTTGGGCTGGCGAGGGCGTTCTGCCCATGAAAGATGGATGCAGCAGCACTGCCTGCCAGCATCACTCCATGGTGCCGCGGTCCCCTGTGCCGGCTCGGCAAGCCGGAGCAGGAGAGAGTGAGAAACCTTTAACCTTGCAAACCTGGAAGGTTGACTCGGACCATCGGAAAGAATGAAAGAGCCAGAGAGAGTGAATGATTAAAGGGAAGCAAACGAGATTCCTCAGGTTACCTTAGCTACCCGCTGGCTGGTGCTGGCAGCTCACAGGTCTTCGGCACCTCTTGCACGTAGCTCAGTGCCGGCACACGGCTTTCTTTTCGGGAGGGGGCTCCCCGAGAGGTTTTTAATAGTTGCTTTTTAATAGTTTTAATAGTGCAATGGCTGTGGGGAATCCATTGCTTTCTGTCTGCCATCGCCTGGCTTCACCTCTCCTCCTGCCTGCGACTGCTGCGTCCTCGTGGCTGGGTTTGGGGTGATGGTTTGTATCATCATCAGCCTTTACCTGCAACCCCAGAGGAGGAAAAACTGCCCTTCTGAGTTTTATTTCGCTAAAAAAAAAAAAGCCTAAAGCCAACCCTCAAATAGGCACAAGCCGCATGGGGCCTCGTGGCCGGATAGCCAGCGTGCCGGGGAGCAGTGCTGGTCCCTGAGGGTCTCCGCGGGCGAGAGCCGGCCACATCGGAATTGGTGTTTTGGCAAAAGGCATCACCTTGCCGGTAGGAATAATAACCAGGAGGGGGAGGGGGCCGGGGCAGGCAGACAAGCAAATCCGTTTTATCAGACGCCGCATATTTTATGAAAGCACATTTCAGCTCTTCAGCTTTGGAAAGCTTTTCATACCCTTTAATTTTCTAATAAAAAGGAATTACGTTTGCTGAAAAGCCAGTAACAAGATTCACTGTCATTGTCTTTTGTACAGACCATAATTCCTGGCTTGGGCTCCTGCCTGCAGCCCCGTTGTGTGGTCCTAGGTGTGGGTCTGGCGCGCTGGCAGGGGGGCACAGGGGACCACGGCCGTGCCGGCAGCGGGCAGGGGAGAGCTTTGTCGGCAAGAGCTTGTGGCAGTCATCCGGCGATGCCGGGGTGAAGGCGAGCACCGTGTTCAGCTGCAACCGCAGCGATGCCTCTTGGTGCCGTGGAACGTGGCTCCCTGCGAAAGCGCTGTCTGGTTTTGAGGCGCACCGAGGTGGTTCCCGCCGGCTGTGTGTGCTGGCGAGCCGTGCTGGGCCGGCTCTGGGACACCCAGACCTGCGGGACCCTTCCCTAGCCCCTGCTGGGCCGGGAAGGCATTTTGTGACCCCCCGTAGGATGGGGATGTGGGAGGGTGCGAAGGACAAGGCGCAGAGGGGAGCGGTGCTCGCTGCACCCCACATGGCAGCAGGAGCGTGGCAGCGCTGCTGTGCCTCCCCCTGTGCCATCCTGCCTGGTTTTACACTGGTTTTACACTGGTTCCCCATTCCCGGCAGCCCGATGGTGGGGAGGAGAGCTGTCAGTCCCCCCGCTGTCCCACCCAGGGTTTTACTCCAGCGGGGAACTGGCTTTATCCCAGTGGGGAATCAGCACGGCGCCATCCGGCGCTGATCCCTCCTTTGGGTGTAGCAAATCTGTGCACGTAGGGAGGTGAATCCGCCTCGCGTGCTGCTTGCATCAGATGGGGTAAGGCTGGAGCAGGGACCTGGTGCCACCCAGCTGGGAACCGCTGGCACCTCCCAAGGGCCCAGATGCACCGGAGCGACTGCCCACCTCTGCGCGCCGCGCTGGCTCCTCTCTGGGCGCACCAGCTCCCACCAATGGCCCTGCCGGGACATCCCTCCCTGGCAGGATCTGGCTGTGTTTGATGCAGCGGGGCCATCCTGGTCCTGTCCCCCATGGGGAAAGCTGTCCCCAGAACCCTGGGGACCTGGCGGCTGCTCACGGGGTGGCAGGGAAGGGTGAGCACTGGCACAGGCTTGTGTCCCCGTGGCTTCGCCTCGGCAAGGGGCACGCTGCTCGTGTGGCAGGTGGGATGGCTCTTGGACCGAAAAACGGATTTTAATTGCCTGGTTGCCGGCCTTGTAACCACGGGCTCAAGAGCCCGCGGCATCCCTGAGGTCCCATCGGCCACAGGCTGTGCCGGCAGGCAGCATGGCTGGGGCCGGTACCGAGATCCACCAGCTCCTCCCGGCTCCCCCCAAACCCCCGGCACATCCCAGCAGTGCTCGCGGCATTGGATGCCCTTCGCAGGTTCACTCGCTCCCCACATTCCTTCCGGGGTGCATCTGTCTCCGAGCGCTCGAGCCGCAGCTCTGCCGTTGCCGCGCGGGCTCCCGGCCGGCTGCCACGTGGCGCCAGAGCCACGATGCCGCAGCCGCCGGCGCTCTGTCTCCCTCCGAGTTGCTCATTTGAAGTTTCAGCTCGCCGGCTGTTTTCGCGCAGGGGGGATGCAAAACCAGCCCACAAACACCAATAAATATCTTCTACATCCTCCCCCCTCTCCAATTCTCGTTTTCATTCTTACTTCCCAGCTGGTTTTGGGGGGGAAACGGGTTTTCAAAGCTTTCCGTAAACGTGTGTAACAATAGGAAGCGTTGCCTTTTAGCCTGCGGCCGGCACAGTTTTAAATGAGGTCCCAGGTAGTCATGGTTACCTCTCCTCTTCAGTAAGAGATGACTTTTATTTCCTGCCTTTTGTATTTGCACATCTCAGATATACATTCTCCTAAACCATAATTGGTATTCACGGGTAGACAGGGACGCGGGAGCGAGCCGCCACGAGAGGGGAAGAGCCAGATGGACGCAGGGGGTGTCAAGGTCTCCAAGCCCCCAAACATCAGGAAATCTTAATTTCAAGTCATTTTTTCCTCCCCTGGCAAGGGCGGGGAGGCAGACCTGCCTCTTTGCAGCCTCGGGGCTTGTCCTGATCCCACCTCCCTCGTAGCATCCGGGTTAGCCTGGATGCTGCCCTGGGATTTGGGATTCACCTTGCCTACCAGCAGCGGTCCTGTGAGCCTCTCCTTGTGGAAGGGCTCCCGGGCATCCCGCATCCCCTCCGCAGCATCCCTGGATCGTGCTGAGCTGGGAGGGTGGCAGAGGGGCTGCCCTATGCCCCCCAGCCCCGAGCAGGCTCCTGGCTTCACGGGCGCTTGGGGGACCATCCCTGCACCCTTTGATTTTTAGAGGCGAGGAGGGAAAAGGGAGATGCGGGGCCGTACGCTCGCAGCGGGCGCAGCCCGGGGAGCGGGCGCGGGGAGGGAGAAGCGCTCGGCGATGATTGATGAAAGATCATAGCCTCATTCCACAGGATCATTGCTCAGAGTGTGGGCAAAGCTGCGCGTCCCAGGGGGACCATCGCCGGGATGCGTGCGAGCCTGTGTTTCAGGGCAGAGGGGATGGAAAGCTACATATTTTATGCCTCTTTTTTTTTTTTTTCTCTCTCTCTCTAAAGCACCAGGAAAACAAAAACCCAAGCTGTCTAATCAGAGACAAGCAGATTCCACCCACTTCCTTGGAAAACTTGCATTTGCTAGGAAATCATCTAGCTGCATTTACAGCAAGCAGAGTGCCCCAGCGGTAGCTCGTGCCTTTCTGGCAGGATGATAACCAGCGCTGAACAATTATTGCGCTGGAGCGGGAGCAGCAGACATATTGGCTTTTCTCAGCCAGCAGGAAAGAATTTGCAAAACTAAGCAGGCGACTGGAGCAGCTCGGATTTGCAGCGCTGGATGCGCGGTGCCGGGGATTCGCAGCTCACCAGATTTGCTGGTGGCAGCATATCAGGGACGTGCACACCGCATGCACCTGGGCTCCTATTTATGTCTTTTTTTTTTTTTTTTTTTTNCACTCAGCCCCCCAGGGGTGCGCTGGGGCTGGTGGGGAGAAGTTGTTTGCTTCTTTATTCCCCCCTCCCCGCCTTAATGAGAAAAATGTGTTCTTGTCAAGGAGGTTGTCCTTAAAAAATACAGCGCTGGGAAGAAAGGCAGCCGGCTCCGTGACATTTACCTCTGCGGGGCGGCGATTGATGTGCAGCACCCGGGAACATGCCCTGTGCCAGCCCCTGCCCGCGGCATCGCCGGGAGGAGCAGGGTCAGTCCCGGGGTTCCCAGGGAAAACCCTCCTGGGGCATGATCCCAAATCCCCATTCAGGGCAAAGCTCCTTCGCTCGGTTTTAACTCCAGGCAGGGATGTATGGGATTACTGGAGCGACTCCCATCCCACAGAGGTTTTTGGTCCTTCCCTGGGTAAAACTCTCCCTGGTTGCAGGTTCCACGTCCACCCTTGGCTGCTGCACGTGGGAAGCAAAGAAATCCCTCCTCTACAGCCACACTGGCTTTGGAGCCGGGGTCTGGCCCCGTTCCCCCTTTGCCCGCTCGCAGCAATCCCCTTCCCAGCTGGAGCGTTTCCGAATGGGATGCTCCGATGCGGAGAAGTGGCACGGCAGGGTTTCGGCGCGGATTCGCACCATGCTCCCACCACGGGTGTCGCGTGGCAGGGACGGCGGGGCAGCGCCTGGCCCGGGATGCGCAACCCGGCCCCGCTTTGGATGCAAACTGCACATCAGTTGCAACAGCAGCTGATGGAGACTCGAGTATATTAGCAGCATTAATTAAGTTACAAAAATTATGCATGTTATCAGTTATGAGACGACCTTTCATAAACTCAGTTATTAAAGCAATAAAGCATGACCCGCTGGTCCTAACCAGTTTAATGGCTGGCTAAGAGTGCGGTTTTTCACATAATACTTTTAGCAGGTCATTAGCTGAGCAATAAGATAACACGGAGAGCCTAAGTGATGCACGCGAATGGCAGCAGAGGCAGACGCGCCGCTCAATGCGGGGATGCGGGGCTGGGGGTCACCTGTCCTCCCGCGCCGCTTGCACGGGCTCCGGTGGGTGGCTGGAGCGGGTGACGGTGGTGTGGTGGGTGCTGCTGGGGATGGTCCCAGCCTGGCTGTGCCGTGCCGAAATCCCCAGCGTTGTGGGATAAACCCATCCCTGGGCTGCTGCGGGGCAGGTTTGGGGCCAGTGTTGGTCCCTCTGCAGCCCCGGTCTCGCTGCCCAAGCCCACGCCGCAGAGGGGAGATGGGATGTTGTGACATGGCCACCCCGGGCGTCCTGGCGGTGGCCCTGGTGCTGCTGTAGGACCGGAGACCCCGACTCTCCATGGGGCTGGGGCAGGGATGGAGTGGCCTGGGTTCCTCCAGCCTGGCCGATCTCAGCTTATGGACGGTGCCGGTCTCGGCTAACGAATGGTGCTGGTCTCTTTAGGCTGAGACCCCAATTTGGGGGTGTCTGGGTGGGTCCCTGCATCCCCGCTGTGCCCACTGCAGCACCCGTGGGGACGTGCCACGTATCCAGGGCCACCAGGAGGAAGCTGCCAAGCCCTGGCTACCAGGTCCTGCTCCCTCCACGCGCCGTTGCCACCACCGAGTGCATCGCAGCCGGGTGCCGATGCCCTCCCTACCAGCGGCCATACCGCGGTACCTGGACCTGCCGAGAGCCGCACCGCGCCACCGGCACCCCCAGCACCCCCAAAGCGCCTTTCCCCGTCCCCGCCAGCCGTTTCCAAGCACTGACCCTCTCCATAAACAAAGGAGAGGGAGAGGGAGGGTGGCTGGCATGTTAATATACTCTCCCCCCCTCTTTTCCTCCCTTCATCCCTCTGGGAAAGGCCTTTGCAGATATAAGCAAACCTTGATTAAAAGCTGCCTGACAGGCAACGGCAGCAGCAAGCAGCAGGCAAGGAAGCTCTCCAAGTCCAAAGGGAGCTGCTTCTGCTGCTGCCGCTGCTGCCTCCATTCTCAGATGTCCCTGATCCTTTAATCAATCACAGCCGCGGAAGAGAAGAGCAAACACCCGTGCCGGGGCAGAGGTATGTGCATGCATTCGTTCCAGCCGCAGCCGAGGCAGCAGGGCGGCCGCACGCCTTCGGCTGGAGGCACGGAGCCGTCCCCGAGCTTGGAGCTGCCCTTTCATCTCCCAGAGACAGGGACTGTGTCCCTGCTGGTCCCTCCGATGTCCCTGCGGGAGCTGGCCCCGAGGACGGGACGCTGCGGGGTGCAGGCAGCGGGATGGTGCAGGCAGCGGGTGGATGCAGGCAGCGGGATGGATGCAGGCAGCCTCTTGCCCACGTCTGCCCCCTCCTCGGGTGCTCCGGTGCAAAACGCATCCCCAGGGGAGAGATGCTCCCATGGGCTGTGCCGCCCCGGTGCTTACGTGCCTGGGTAGCAGTGAGCGGGGAAGATGGGGTGTTTGCAGACGGGTACCCCGCTGGGGAGCTGCTGGAATGGGGACGGCCGTGGGGCACCAGCCTGGACGTTGCATCTAACACAGGGCTGGCCAAAACCCAGCCGTCCTTCGACGGCAAACCGTGGCTGGGCACGTGGCTCGCGGCTCGGCAGCCCCGGGGATGGCCCCGGCGGGGAGCAGAGCCCCGTCTCGGGCTGCGTGGGGTGGGCGAGGGGTCCACTCTTGCCCTGAACCACCATCGTGTGGAGAAACACCCCCCCCCCCCCCCCCNCCGGGATGATTTGTCACCGAGTCCTGTGTGTCACTGCAGGGCTTGCTCCCTGGCGAGGCTGGAGATGGGGGTGGAGGGAAGGGAAAAACGCGGCGTTTTAATAAAACCCAGCAAAATCCTCTCTTTCCTGATGTGGTTCCCCAGCTCATGCGTGGCGACGGGGGCTCTGCCCGCGCGAGGCCGGCAGGGGCAGGCAGGCACTGCGATTTCCTCGCTTATTTTTGCCGTTGCTTATTTTTAGCACCGCGTCTTAATATATTGTGACAGTGCCCTGGGACGTACTGCGCCTCCGGTCGTATGAGAAGGTGTCTGGGGCAGAGCCGCTTGATGCCGCAAACGAGTTTCAGCCAATCGCCGGCACGGCGCTGGCTAACGAGGCACCCGCCGCTAACGGGGGTCCCCGGAGGAAGCCGGGGGGGGGGGGGGNACCGGTGCACCGAATGTGTCGGGGCTCTGCGGGGAGGGACTCGCTCTTAGGGGAGTCCCGGGTTTTAAAGCCTTTTTATGTTTTTTTAATAAGGCGGTTCTGGTAATGACGGGCTGATCGCTGGCAGCCGCGGCGGTGGCTGAGCCTGTGCCCGGCAGGAGCGGTGTCTTCGGTCGGGGCCGTGGTGGAGAGCGGGTTCCCGCACGGTTGTGGACATCCAGGGTTTTGGTGTTTCGAGCAGGGACCTCATGGGTACCGGGGGAACACCGGAGCCACGCTGGCCTCAGTCTCCCTTTGTGGAGCTGCTTTTTGGGAAGGGTTGAGTAGTTTCCACGCCAAGACGTGCCTGTGTGGTTGCGTTTTCGGACCTGCAAGCGTTTGGTTTTTTTGGCAGAGAGGCAGCCAGCAGAGACATGGGGACATCAGGAACTTACCAGGATCTGGGTGGGAGCCCATCTCAAGCACCGGCGCAGCGGCGGGTGCAAATCCAGCGGGGACCCCATGGCTGGGGGAGAGCGGGGCGCGTC
Organism: Himantopus leucocephalus; assembly: GCA_003993805.1. Taxonomy (NCBI): domain Eukaryota; kingdom Metazoa; phylum Chordata; class Aves; order Charadriiformes; family Recurvirostridae; genus Himantopus; species Himantopus leucocephalus. The sequence continues at coordinate 8,019,857 of RSEF01000014.1, forward strand.
GTGGCGCTGGTTTTGGCAGCAGGCGTCTGCACGCGGGTGCTGCCTGTCCCCAAGCCCATTAGTAACGGATCTTTGTGGAATAACCCTCCTGATTAAGGTGAGCTACCCCGTATGTCAAAGCAGCTTTAAAAAGAAATTATAGTTGGCTCCGGCCAGGCTGTGCGTATGTAAATGGGGCGATGCACAAGCCCTGATTGAGCCATCATGGCGTAGCTCAGCCCGGGACCCCAGGAATCCCCAGTCCTGAGGGATAACGGGTGGCTCTGGAGGGGCTGGATGGTGCTGTCAGCAGGGGACGTGCCCCAGCCACCTCCTGGGGTCCGGCAGCCCCGGTGTCCGCCTGGGGCCTCGGCGGGAGCCACGGAGCTGTTTAGGGCTGGGAAGTCTCTGGGTGTCCGAGGGGGGATGCTCCAGCCCCCCACCTCCAGCCCCCTCGACCCCCCCGCTTCGAGTTGTCCCGAAAGCATCGTGACACAGCTCCTGCCCTCTGCACCGTGACACCCCTCTTGGTTTGGGGGAGCAGAGGGGAAAACCCCTCTCACCCCCTCGCCCCCCAATTTTATCAAGACATCCCTACGTGCCCGGCACTGGCAGCAGAGACGTGGGGTCCCCCTCTGCTCCCCTGCCTCAGACCCCCACTGAGCTGGGGTTAAATCCCCCTGATCACACACATTTGGGATGTTGGGATGCTCCACACACACATTCGGGATGTTGGGAAGCTCCAGGGTTTGGGAGAAGCTGGAGCAAGGTGCCAGAGCTGCAACCATCTCGAGCATTGGGCGGCTTTGGCGCCCATCAAGGGACGTGGAGGGACACCAAGGGACACCGAGGTTCCTTCACACGATGCTGATGCCTGTGCTCGCTGCTGCTTTCCAGAAAGGAGAGCTCAGGGCTGGAGCAGACACGGCAGCAGCTCGGTGGGGAAATAAGACCCTTCTTTTTTTTGGCAGCGTGTTGCTAATCAGCACGACCCAGCGCACACCGCCGCGGGCGCGCGGCTCGCTGCTATTTAAGGAGCCTACTTGAAATACACCTGCAAGAGGGGAGAGGAGTGCCAGCAAGTAAATAACCCAGCAACCCGCCGGAATAAAAACACCGGCGGGGGCGCGCGGGCAGAATGAGAAGAGATGCAGCAATTTAAGGGGGGGGAAAAAAAAAAGAAAAATGAAGTGCAATCTGGTGATTCAGGGGCTCAGTCCCAGTTGCGCCCCGGTTTTCTGCAGTGATGCTCCCTGGTCCTGGTGCCTGGTGGGGAGACACTGTCCTGATGGCCGTGGTGGTGGGGGGGGGTCTCTCCGTGGATGGAGCCCCCCCACCTGCCTCCCCGCTCGGTATGTTTGCCATGCGCTGCTGTTTGGCTCCTGCCTTTTTTTTTCCCCACCTCTCTCTCCCCTCCTTTTCTGAAACATTATAAATCAAACGGCTTAAAATGTAAAGCATCAAAAATTCTAAAACCTTCATCTATTATTAACTGTGACAGTAAATTCCACCTCTGAATGTTTCACATAGCAACTGTTACCAGGACTCGGCATCCGAAGCTGATGTTCCAGCAACTTTCCATCACGCCGCTGCCGCTTCGGCGATGCCGAGACCGGCCCGGTGAGACGCGCTGCCGCTCCCGACGCCTTTCCATGGGATTGGGATGCCAGCAGAGAAACCCAGCTCGGATTTAGTGAGCGCAGCCCGGCCGCGCTGCTGGGACAGGAAAGGAGCTCGGCACCTGCGTGTTGGGGAGCAGGAGCCGGTGGTGGGGGGTCCCCCATTATGGTCCTCCCTCCATGATGGTGATGTCACCCCCAAACCTCATCACTTTCACCATCACGTTAGGGAGCACCATAAATAACGAGAGTGGGAATGGGGTAGTTAAAATACATGGATAGAGGGATGTTTTCACAGGGCATGGTGTTTGCTTTTCTACCGCCGCTTTGCGCCGGTGCTGGTTGTAGTTGTGCCCGACGGGTGGTGACCCCCACCCCGGCACGGGCTGTGGGTCTCGCTGCTCTGAGCATCGTGTTCATGGTGAGCTCGTGGTGCGCTGGGGGCCCTCGGGAACCGGGAGCCGCATGTTCGCTGCCAGTCCTTGTTCGCCTTCCCCGTGTGGCATCGCGGCTCCGCTCTGTGTCATGCCCAGGGGCCGGGATGGCTCTGGCTGCGGCCGCTCGGGTGGAGCCAGGTTGGGGTCGTTTGGCTTGGATTTGGTTCCGCGGCAGCACCAGGAGCTGGGTGGGAGGCAGGGAGAGCCCCGGCTCTGCAGCCCTGCGGGATGCCGAGCCTGCCCCGGTGAGAACCCATGGCACATAGGCATCCCCGGTGCCGAGCCGTGACCGCGGCGAGGCTCACACCTACATCCCCGAGCACCCAAACCCACCCAAATCCCACCCGCAGCGCCTGCCAAGCCATGCCCTGTGCCCCGGTGCCCCGGCACAGGCATCCCCGCATCGCCATGGCCCTGGCTGTGCCGCCTTCACACGAATCCCGGTGGCTGCCCGCGTGCCACGGGGATCTCTGCTGTGCCGTGCCGGCTGCGGGGATGGGCGGCAGCGGCTGCTCCGCCGCCTCCCCAGGGACAGGCAGCAATTTTCCTCCTCTGAAGAAGCTTGTGAAGGTTTGAGTGAATCTGGGAAGCAAATCTAATTGGCAACCTGGTAATTCCTCGGGGGGACATGTACTTTGGTCATATCTAAGTACATTCCAGCCAGTGTTTAAGACGCGCTGAATCCAAACTTGGACAGTCAAATACCAGCAGCTCTAAGCTCCTTATCTATTTCAGGCAGATTAACTCCTTAATCATCCCTTTTGGAAGTTCCCTGCCCCAAATTCCTCTCCCCTCCCCTTTCCTCCCCACCACCCCCACCCCCCGCCCCCCGTTTTTTTTCAGCAGGAACAAAAGGAGCGGGTGGATTTTGCAGGGTGCGAAAGGTTGGGATGGCGCCCGCGGTGATTGACAGAGTCAATAACCGGGAACCCGGAGAAGGCCTTTGGAAATCCGCTTCCCTAGTTCACCTGCCCCAGTATTTGTCTTCAGGATTTGGAGACGGGGAATGTGTAATACCGAAATAATTTATCACATGACATCAAACCTTGATTTATTTTTTTCAGACCCCTTTTATTCTATTTTTTTACCTCGATTTATTTTTTCAAGCCCTTTTTATTCTTTTTTTTTTTATTATTTTTCCCGGGGGATTCCTGCTCAGCATCCCCTAGCAGAGGTCCAGCCGGGGGTACCGGCTGGGAGATGTGCTGCTCCGCAGCCCCGGGCCCTGCTCGTGGCAAGGGGCCGCTCATTTTTCCCCCTCTCTTTCCCCCGGCAGCAGGCAGAGGAGGCCGTGCCGAGCCGCCGGGACACAGCCGGTGCTGGCCACTGTCACTCAGGGGAGTGTCGGAGCATTACGCTTCATTACCGAGCTGTCTGCTGCTGGCAGGAGATGACTTAGAGGGCAGAGCCTGGCAGCGACGCAGCCGAATTCGTCTCCGGCGGACAGACCTGTCTGCAGGCAGACGCCGAAGCGCGGCATCCATGGGGTGCCCATGACCGGGGGGGGTTGCGGTGCTGGCGGTGGTCACCGGTGGTCTCTGGGTCTCCAGCTTGGGCAGTGTGATTCGGCACAGCGGAGCGGCTGCCCCCAAAGCAAAGGCAGGAGATGCCATGAAACCGGACCGTGGGAAGGCAAAGGGGGGACGGGGTAATGCCCCCCATAACCGTCGGTGCCGGCGAGGGGGTCTCAATGGGACTGGGACCACCCGTAATACTTAATAATACTCATCTAAAACATGGGCATAAATGTCCCCATGTGCCCGCCAGCAGGGAGGGGACACAGCAGGGGCATGGTGGCACCGGTTGCAAAGCCCCATTGCCTCCTGGAGAAGGAGCAGGAGCGTGGGAGGGGGCCGAGGTGCAGCCGGGTGTCAGCATCTGTCCCTTGCCCGTCAGCGGCCATCTCACGGCCGCTGCTTTCGGCCGCCACAGTGTGAATTTGCAGAAAGTTTTTGCGGAAAAACTGGCTGCGGCTGGGGCAGAGCTCGACGCGCCAAAGCCAGAGGGGATGGACCCAGCGGCATGTTTGGAAGAGCTGGAAATATCCTGGGGGTGACGTGTGGCCATCACCCTCTGGGGTCTCCAGACCTGCTGGGGATGGAGACACCCAACAGGGGAGAAGGTCCGGGACCCCGGCAGGGGCGTGCTGTGTCCCCATGCTCCCAGTCTGGCATTTTCCAGCCCGGCAGTGCTGGCTGGGAACAGGAGCCTCAGCACCGCGCACAAACCCACACCATCCCAGAGGTGGGGAAACTGAGGCACAACTGGAGCGGGACCCCATCCCAGCCAGGTTCCCCATGTGGGGTGCAGGCCAGCTCCGAGCCGCGGTGCTGGGCACGTGCCAGGTCCTGCCACCGGTTTTGGTGTGGTTTTGCCGGGCCGGAGGGCTCGGCGGGTACCCGTGGGCCAGCACAGTGTGTGAGGGACCATGAGCCATCCCCATCGCGTTCCCCAGGGAGCGCAGCCTCGCGCGTGCAGCTGCATCCGCCTGCAGCATCCGCGAGCAGCCAGCTCACGAGACAGCCGCGGGCAGAGCGGATCCGGAACCGGGACGAGGATCCCTTCCCTCTCCCATCCTTGGGAGACCTTTTATTTGCTTTCATTTTTGTAGCAAGAGGCATGAACCCCTCCGGGCCTCAGCATCACCGGGGAAGATGCCGTGGGGTATCCTGCTTCCCTCGCCCAGCAAGGGAGGTCCCGCAGCACCTCGGGGGTCCGGCATTCGCTTCCCTCCCAGTAACGAACCAGCGTCTTGTTTATATAGGTTCGGCGAAACAGCTTGTCCGGCGGCCGTGCCAATGAGCGAGCGGTTGGGAGGCTGCTCCGCAGGGAGGGTCTCGCCGGCGATTTGCATACGAGCTGCGCACGAAATATTGCAAGCAATCAGCCGGCGTCGGCCCCGGGCGGCACGGCCGACGGGCCGCATCCGGAGAGCCGCAGAGCAGCGCTTCATCACCGGCGGCGATTGCCAGCATCGCTCCAGTTGCTCTGTTCGCCCCCCCCCCCCCCA
>RSEF01000014.1:8024930-8039963 GCA_003993805.1 Himantopus leucocephalus
CCCCCCCCCCCCCCAACACCCCATTTCCATGCAGGGATGCGGTTTCTGTCCGGCTTCATGGGGAAATGGAGGCGGGGGGCAAAACGGGGTGTGGGAGAGGGAATGGGGGGTAATATTAGCGGTCGCAGTAATGATTGGAATGGTTAATTATTATTGGAATGGAAGTGAGTCAGGCTGAGAGTGGGAGGGGAGGGAGGAAGGAAGAAGGATCCCGACCCGTCAGGCAGAAAATGAGTAAAGAAGAAAAACGGGAGCGTGCCGAGAACCGGCCAGGCTGTCGCCTCGCGCCGGCACCGCGCCGGCACCGCACCGCTGGCTTGGTTTGAGGCTGGAGGGTTGGCTGAAGGTCACCGTGGCTGTGAGTGACTGCCCCACGGCCACCCCACGGCCACAGTTGTGTCCATCGGTGCCCCCGGCACGGGCTCATTTTGCCCGTCCTTGCCGCCATCTGCCCACACCGGCAGCTGCAGGCAGGTCTGCGGCAGGATTTAGGTGCGGAGGCTGGGAGAGCCGGGTCCCTCCTTAACCTCAGCCATATTTCCAGCCTCATGACGGGCTTGTTTTCCTCTCCCCACCAGCGCCTCAAGGTTGATGTCAATCCCCTCGCTGGGGAGCGGGAACACGCAGCGCCCTCCCTCCATGTTATCTCCGGCGTTGAATTTTGCTCCAGAGCGCGCTTCCCTGCCGGAGAGGGAATTTGCCCAGGAAGGCTCAGGCTGAGCATCTGCTTTGCTGTGAGCCTCCAGCCTTTTTTCCCCTTTTTCTTTCCTTTTTTTTTTATTTTTTTCCCTGCTTTTTTCTTTTTTCCTTTTTTCTTTTCTTTGCTTTTTTCTCTTTTTTCCTTGTTTTTTTCTTTATTCTTTTTCTTTTTTCCTTTTTTCCTTTTTTCTTTTTCTCTTTTTCTCTTTTTCCATTTTTCTTTTTTCTTTTTTATTTTGCCTTGTTTTTTCTTTTTTCTTTTTCTTTTTCTCTTTTTATGTTTTCCTCTTTTTCCCTTTTTTGTTTTTCCTTTTTCACCTTTTTTTCTTTTTTCTTTTTTTTTCTTTTTTTTTCCCTTTTTTCCCCTTCCCCCCACCCCCTTGCTTTTCAAATCCTTTACTGCCAGCTGGCATTTTCCAGCAGCGAGAAAAACCACAGCAACTTGCTCTGACTCTCAGAGCCTCCCTGTCCTCCCCAGCCCAACCCTCTGCCAACCTCCCAGCCCTGACATCAGGGACCCAACCCCACCCCCACACCCCCCCAAATAAAGGAAGAAAAACCAAGGGGAGAGAGGATGGAGCTGGCGGATGAGCCGGATTTCCATGCGAGGTTGGGGAGGCCACGGGCTTCCCCTGGCAAGCGCCGGAGAAACCGGGGCCAGCAGAAACGTTGAGTCATGAGTGCGGTTCACAGGCGATGTTTTTTTTTTTTCCCCGAGTAAAATTCCTTGCTGGGGAGGAGCTGGTGGAGGGGCCAGGGATGATGGACTGTGCCCCCCAAATGAAGCACTGACCTGATGCTGATGGGGTTGTACCCCATTGCAATGGGAATGGAGTTGGGGGGGGGATGGACCTGCCCAGGGAATTCCCCAGCAGCTGGATGGGAGGAGCAGCATGATCTGGGGGGGGGGGGCGGCGGGGGGTGGGGCCCCCNTCCCTCCTCCTCCTCCTCCTCCTCGCTACCCGCATCCGCCCACCCCCGCGCAATGGGCGGCGCAGCCCCAGCTCCATTTATCATCATCTGCGGGCAAGTGAAGTGTGCAGGGAACAGCTGCTCCGGTCGGCTGAGCGCCGAAATCGGGGAGGGAGGGGGGGGGCACGCAGTGATGGGGGGAAGCAGGGGGCTGGGGTCTGCCCTGTGGGTACCATCCCTCCCCTGCACTGCACTGGGATGGAGCACTGGCGTTGCGGGAGATGGTGGTGCTGGGGGGGGTGGGAGGATTGGGGAGAGGGTGTGTTAAAGGGGTTCGCTGGGGGAAGAATGCATTAATGGGGTGCATTGGAGAAAGAGTGTATTAAAGGGGTTCATTGGAGAAAGAGTGTATTAAAGGGGTTCATTGGAGGGTGCGTTAAGGGGGTTCACTGGAGAGAGGATGCATTAAGGGGGTGCACTGGAGAGAAGATGCATTAAAGGGGTTCATTGGGGGAAGGGAGCATTATCGGGGTGCATTAGACACAGTGCATTAAAGAGGGGACAGTGCATTAATGGGGTGCATTAATGGCGTACATTGGAGAGAGGGTGTATTAAAGGGGTTTGTTGGGGGAAGAGGTTGCGTTAAAGGGGTTCATCGGAGGGTTAGCAGGGTGCACTGGAAAGAGGGTGCGTTAACGGGGGGCATTAGCGGGTGCATAGGGGGGTGCACTGACAGCAGTTGCGCCCAACCAGGGGTGCCCAACCCCTCCGAGATGGGTGCCGTCACTCGGTGCCAGGCACCGCGGGGGTGTCCACGGGGTGCAGGGACAGACGGATGGACGGCGGCAGCTTCACAACCGCCTGGAAGGTTTGACCCTGCCCCGGGCCAGCCCGGCGGGTCCCTCTGCACTGCTGGTGGCGGGAGGACACACACACTGTCTGTCTGTCCATCCCCCCCAGTTCCTCTCATTCCCAGCTCCCGGGGCAGGACGCCCTTTCCTGGGCTGACCCACACATCCCGACACCCCTGCCCACCCCCACCGCCCCCCACCTCCAACCTCCCCTTTTCTCTCCTCCCTTAATAATCAAATTCTCCAGAGCAGTTTGCGGTGTGGCAGCCGGCCAGAAAGGGTTTCTTTAAACTCCACCAGCTCACAATTAAACAAATCTGGGGCTGACGCTCTGTGATAGGCGCTTACTCCCCCCCACCCTCCCCGCCGAGAGCCACCAAGGGGTGCCGGGTGGGGGTGTTCATCCCTTCGCCCTCCCACCCCACGTGCCGCCTCGCTGCACCCCTGGGTGGGGGGACGAGGGTTGGGAGGGGGTTTGGTGCAGGGGTTTTGGGGTAGGAAGCGGGGTTGCGTAGTGCCAGCGCTGCTCCGCTGGCGAAGCATCCCCCTGCGAGAGCGCGCGGCTATTTTTAGTCGTTGAGTCCTTGTTGATGGCGCAGCGGCGAAGGCGAGGAGGGAGCAGCCGGAGGAGCAGCAGCGCTCGGGGCACTGGATCAGGCCCCGCGGGATGAGCAGCAGCTGGGAAGCGAGGCCGAGGTGCGGGGGGTCGGGGGATGCCCGCTGCCCCCGGGGCCAAGGCGTTGGGGGTCTTGGGTGCTTACCGAGGGTCCCCTGCCACGGAAAGTCCCGGGCTGCCTTCAAGAGGGCTCCGGATCCTGCCCTGCTGTGTCCCTGCCAGCCAAGGGGAAGGGGAAGGAAAGGGGAGAAGGCAGGGAAGGAAGGAGGGATGTGGGGAGGGAAAATAACACCAAACCCAACCACGCAGCACAAATCCTCCTGAGCAGCAGGCAGGCTGTGAGCCACTGCGCAGGCAGGCGTCTGCAGCTGCAGGGCTGCGCTGGCCTGGCAGTGCCGCGCGGTGCCCCGGCTCAGCTGCCGGCACCAGCCCCGTGCACCGTGTCAGCCTCATGCACCGCGTCAGCCCCGTGCACCGCATCAGCTCCATGTGCCACATCAGCCCCATTCACTGCATCAGCCCCATGCACCGCATCAGCCCCATTCACTGCATCAGCCCCATTCACTGCATCAGCCCCATGCACCACATCAGCCCTGTGCGTCACATCAGCCCCGTGCATCACATCAGCCCCACGCACTGCATCAGCCCCATTCACTGTGTTAGCCCCATGCACCACATCAGCTCCATGTACTGCATCAACCCCATCCACTGCGTCAGCCCTGTGCACTGCATCAGCTCCATGCATCGCGTCAGCCCCATGCACCGTGCCAGGCCCATGCACCATCACATGGCTCCATGCACCACATCAGCCCCCTGTACCTCATCAGCTCCATGCGGCGCATCAGCCCCATGCAGTGCAGCATGGCCTCATGCACTACAGCGCAGCCCCGGGTCATGCACTGGCTCTGGGAGGTACAGTGGGTCCTGCGTGTCCCCGAAGGGTGACGCTGGGGTTGTGCTGGGATCTGTGGAGCTGGCTATGCTGTCCATGTGTCCCTGGGGACCGAGGGGATGGGATGCTCCGGGGTGGCTGTAGCCAGAGGTGAGCGTGGCTCCTTGCATTGCAGAGACAGGATCACGCTGGCTCTGGGCACTGTGATGGCCCCAAGTCCCTGCCTCCTCCCATGGATGCCCTGGGGACCCCTTCCTGGGGACCCATGAGCACTGGCTGCAGCTGCGGTGGCTTTGCCGGGCCGCCGAGGGCAGGCGTCTGGCTGCAGCCATGCGCTCACGGCACCGTATCAACTCCCATCGCGAGAGCAGCGGGAGCCGGGCTGGAAACTTCTTCAGGGCTGGGAGAGCACGTCTGGCAGGGACGTGGCGGGGAGAGCGAGTGTGCAGGGCCCCCAGGACGTGGTCGCAGCCGCCTCCCCCTCCCGGGAAGGGCCGTAACCTTGCTGCTGTCGACAGCTTGATTTGATGCCATTAAAGCGTTTGCTCGGAAACAGCCTACATCAGGCGGCAACATCTGTTACGGCCCTTCTCCGGCAAAGCTGCGGCAGAGCTGAGGGAAGAGCTGGCCTCCGGCTCTGCCGACAGGTCCGAGTGCTGCTGGTGATGAGTGTGTCCCCTCCCAGCCCTAACGGCAGCATCCCACCCCCGGCACAGCCCGGTGCCCTGCAAGGGAGATGGCTCCGTGGCTCCGGCGCGGGATTTTGGCCCATCTTGGATGGGGAAGCAACGGGCAGCCCCAGCCACATCTCCTGCCCGGTGACAAGATGCCCAGGGGTGCTGCACGAGCCCCAGACCTTGCCGGGCACCGGGACGCAGCCGAGGCTGGCTGTCCTCGTGGCCACGTCCTGCCAGGGGGCTCCCTCCCACCCACCCACACGCACACACTGCTTGTGTGCACCGCGCCGCACACCCTGTGGGCACGCACAGCCTGCAAGTGTGCAAATCCCGCATGTGTGCAAACCCTGCACGCGTGCACGTGCCGCACGCGTGCACACCCCGCATACGTGCTCCCTCTGCGCATCCCCTCCTCCGCGTGCCGGTGAGCGACCCCGTCCCCTTGCACCCGGTGCTTTTGCTGCGCCTGCCATTGTCCCAGCTGTTTGAAAAAGTAACAGGAATTAATTAATAACAATAATTAATAATAAAAGAGAAAGGGGGGGGAAAGAGCTCCCCGTAAAGCACCAGCCATACGTCTCCTCAAGCCGATTTCATTTTTCAAACCTGCTTCCGCGTGGAGCGTGAGGGGCCCTTTTCTCCCTTTAATTTTCTCGCCGCCGCCCGGGGCTGCCCCAGAGGCCTGGCTTTGATTTTGCTGCCTTTGTTCCAGCGCAGGACAGGGCAGCACCGCACCCGCACCGCGGTAGGGGCTTTCGTGCCGGCCTCACCGGATTTTTAATTGACCCGTCTTTTCCCTGGGATTTAGGCTTTAACCACATCCAGTTGCCCGTGCAGCCTGCGCGATGCAGCTGCAATATGGGGGAGCGACATGGAAGGCATCCAAAAAGGGGATGGGGGGGACGGAGTGCCCGGCTGCAGCGGTGTCGGAGGATACCATGCGATCGGCGCATCCCCGAGTCACCGGCGGTTACGGAAATATAACTAAATAAGGCCCCATGTGTGTACGTAGACCCCGCAAAGGTGCTGAGATGCTACTGGTGTCCACAGGGCGCTGCGAGGAGAGGGGACCAGGCTGGGACCGATCAAACCAGCGGTGCAATTTGTGCGGCTATGGCAGAGCCACTGACAAAGGGACCAGCCAGAGCCGTGTGTCGTTTGGCACATTGTGGCAGTGACACAAGGGTGGCAGGGGGACATAAGCAGCCCCCTTCCTGCCTCGGGGCTGCCCAGTGTGGATGGCACCGCAGGGAGGTGTGACAGGGACCAGGGCTGGGCTCGGCTGTGCTGGTGGGTGCCCGGTGCCAGACACCGCCGGCACCCCACCTCCTACCTCGTTACACTCATCGCCTTAATGAAGGCAGAGAGAACAGCGCCGGGGTCACCGCCGCGGCACAGTGCCAAGGGAGCAGCACCAGGGAAGTCCCTGGGGAGCTGCAGACCCTTGGGACTACCCTAACCCGGGCTCCCAAATCTTGAACCGCTGCCGAAACAGGCTCGTGTTCACCCCAGCGCCTCCGACACACTGGTGCTGTGGATGGGCAGGATTCGTGTCCCCCCCCCGCCACTGAGCCCTTCATTAGCCCCCGCAAGCCACTCGGCTGCCTCTGAGATCAAACCGGTGACCCAGGTGCTTCCCTGCACCCAACGCAAGCGGGACTGGGAAATGGGGAGGTTTAATGACGATGGTGGCGAGGCGCTCGGCTAATAGATGTCTGCTGGCGGGAGCAGACAGCTTCCAGATGGTATCGCGCCGGGGCAGGGGGTATCGGCTGGGGCCGGGAGGGGCTGTGGGAGGCAGCAGCAGGCAGAGACGGGCAGAGCCAGCAAGTTGAAATGACTGTTTTTGCAGCAGAGCCTGCGGTTCTGGCCCTCCACGCTGCTGCTTCCAGTAATTAGCCCAATAATTAAAAAGAATGGCGATAAGCGGGGTGTTTGGAGGGGCTCGCAGAATCCCCAGGGAGGGCGCGCAAGGAGGGGGGATAAGTCATTTGCAGAGGTGAGGGGCAGCAGGCGCGTGAAATGCAGACTGGAGGACCCCAACACGGTGCAGGGGGTCACCGCGCCACGCGGGGCATGCAGGGAGAGGGTTTGTTCGCCCTGCAAAGCCGGGGTAGGCAGCGGGGATGGGGAAGGCTCCCAGCAGCAGGGTCAGGAGGGCTGGCTGGGCACGCTGCAGGCAGGACCGGCACCCCAGCCACCCCCCAGCTCGCAGGCACCATGCTGCGAAGCAGGGCAATGCAGCGTGGAGCGGTGCAAGGAGATGTGATAGAGGATGATGCAGGGCAATGCAACACCAGCCGATGTGCGGTGGGGCGACACGATGTGATGCAGAGTGATGCGAGGTGACGCAAAGCCAGCTGCTCCGATCTAGGGCAACCCAGGGCCGTGCAATGCAAGGTGATGTGATGCAGGGTGATACAATGCAAGACGACGTGATGGAGAGCAATGCGATGCAGGGCGATGCGATGCAGGACGATGCAAGGCAATGCAAGGCAAGGCAATGCAGCGCGATGCAATGCAGTGCAATGCAATGCGGAGCGATCCAGTGCAGGGAGATGCGATGCAGGGCGATGCGATGCAGGGCAATACACTGCAGGGTGCTGCAAGGCGATGCAGGACAATGCGAAGCGATGAATTGCCAGGTGCTGTGCTCCAGGGTGCCAGCGAGGCGATGCAGCGCCAGCAGGGTGACGCCACGGCAGGCGAGGCGATGCCCCCACGGCACAGGCGACACTGCCCCTCTCCGCACGCGGCCGCGCTCCCCGGCCCGCCACGGTGGCGATGCTTCATTTGAATTCTCGCCTCTCTCTCTTCGCAGATAACGAGCCCGCGCCATGCAGTCCTTTCGAGAAAGGTGTGGTTTCCATGGCAACCAGCAGAGCTACCAGCCGACTTCACAAGATACATCACGCCTGGAGAATTACAGGCATCAAAGTCAGGCAGGGCCGAACTGCGAGCGGCAGAGGCTGGTGGCGAAGGAGTACTACAGTCAGCAGCAACTGCCGTACTCGGGCTATGAGAACAGCGCCGTGGAGAAATACCACCGGGGAAACAAGCAATTAGCGGGGCAGCAGCTGCAAGGCAGGCCGGCCTTTTCCAATTACGCCGTGCAGGAGAACAGCCCCTACCCGGCCCGTTATTCAGGGGACGAGAGCTTGCAGGCGTGGGGTGGCCAGCCGCAGGCGCTGCCCGGTGGCGTGGCCAAGTATGAGGACAGCCTAATGAAGAAGACGGCGGCGCTGGCGGGCGGGCGGGCGTACCACGAGCCGGCGGCCGCCCCGCTGCCCTTCCGGACTCACTTCCAGCAGCAGCAGCAGCAGCAGCAGCAGCAGCAGCAGCCGCAGCCGCAGCAGCAGCAGCCACCCGCGCTCCCCTACCCCAAGCTGCAGCGGCAGAAGCTGCCAAATGACGTCTCCTCGCCCATGCCCTTCTCGCAGAGCCCCCACTTCGGGCAGCACTCGCAGTCCTTCCCCGCCTCCTCCACCTACTCCTCGGTGCCTGGGGGCAGCCAGCCAGCACACTCCTACAAGAGCTGCACGGCGCCCTCGGGGCAGCCGCCCCTGGAGCGGCCCCTGGGCAGCGCCGCCAGCCTGGCCCCCGGTCCCCGCGTGCCCAACCTGCACGGCTACCAGCCCAACCGCATCGGCTACGAGCAGCCCCCGCAGCCACCGCCGCAGCCCCCACAGCCGCCGCCGCCGCAGCCCCCACAGCCCCCTCAGCCCCCGCAGCCGCCGCAGCCCTTGCAAGGGCGGCATCACGCCCCGGAGACCCTCCACTACCAAAACCTGGCCAAGTACCAACATTACAACCAGCCAGGCCAGACCTACTGCCAGGGTGACGCGCCACCCGTCCGGACACCGGAGCAGTACTACCAGACCTTCAGCCCCAGCGCCAGTCACTCGCCAGCTCGTTCCGTTGGCAGGTCCCCGTCCTACAGCTCCACTCCCTCCCCGCTGATGCCCAACCTGGAGAACTTCCAGTACAGCCAGCAGCCTCTGAGCACTGGCGCCTTCCCGGCCGGCATCGCCGACCACAGCCATTTCATGCCACTGCTGAACCCTTCTCCCACCGACGGGACGAGCCCCGATGCACAATCTGGGAACTGCAAAAACTTGCAGAAGGAGAAGCTGCCCGAAAACCTGCTGTCGGACCTGAGCCTGCAGAGCCTGACGGCGCTCACCTCCCAGGTGGAGAACATCTCCAACACCGTCCAGCAGCTGCTGCTCTCCAAAGCAGCCGTGCCCCAGAAAAAGGGCATCAAGAACCCGGCGAGGACCCCCGAGCAGCTCAAGGGTCAGCACTGCAGCCCTGAGAGCAGCACCTACTCGGCAGAGCAGGTGGGGACCCCCCTGTCCGACCCACTCAGCACCCCCCAGTCCGTCCATGCCGAGACGCAGGACGCTGACTATCTCAGCGGGTCGGAGGACCAGCTGGAGAGGAGTTTCCTGTACTGCAACCAGAACCGCAGCCCTGCCCGCGTCAACAGCAACTCCAAGGCGAAGCCCGAGTCAGTGTCCACCTGCTCCGTGACCTCCCCAGATGACATGTCCACCAAATCGGACGACTCCTTCCAGAGCATCCACGCCAGCCTGCCCCTGGAGACCTTCACCAAGTACGTGACCAATGAACGGGACTGTCCCCGGCTGCTCCTCAGCGCCCTGTCCCAGGAGGAGCTGGCTTCCGAGATCATCGTCCTGCAGGACGCCATCAGCGAGAAGGCAGACAAGGCCTGGGCCAACTCGCCCATGCTAAGCAAGGAAGCCACCAAGTCACCCTTCCAGCTGGAGAACCACCGGCCCTGCCTGGACTCCATGGTGAAGGGCACCTGGCCCAGCCAGGGTGACTCCAGCACGCTCACCGAGCCCCTCAAGATGGACAAGGCTTCGGGGGCCAGCACGGGGAAGGACTTTGGTGAGGAGGTGTACGAGGGTCCCCAGGTGGAGTTTACGGCTGCTGAGACCAAGGATGCACTGAAGGATGCTGCCCCGCTGGCCTTCAACTCCAAGCCCAGCATCCCGGCGGCGACGTCGAGCGCGGGGGCCGCCAGCTACAGCTGCTACTCGAACACCACCGCCAACTCGGTGGGGTCTGAGAATGCCATGGAGCACTTCGAGTGGCCGGAGGAGAGCCTGGGTGAGGCGTGCCTGAGGTGGAAGGATCTGCAAGCCACCGACCTCCCCAAGGGCTTGTTCCCCAGCAAATTGGTGGGCTCCTGCAAGGAGAAAAAAAATGCCTGTGGCTTGGATCTCTGCGACGGCGAGCAGCCGGCCAAGAGCGAGCCGGCCCGGGACTTTGGCCAGCAGGCAATGGAGGAGGAGGAGGAAGAGACGCTGACCTACGATGAAGCGGCAAAGGCGGACAGTGAGAGGTGGCTACAGGACACCCGGCACTGCTGCTCAACGGGGGACTTCAGCGAGATCCCCATCATCTCCTCACCAGAGCTGAAGGAGTCAGACCTGGAGGCGGAGGAGTACTCCTCGCTCTGCGAGCTGGCCGGCTCAGAGCAGAAGTCGGTGACATACGACGCCTCGCCACCCAAGCCCCCGGAGATGCCCGCCGTGTTGTCCTCCAGTGAGGTGCCCGTGTCTGCCGAGGAGACCGTCAGCACGGTGGAAAAGGAGAGCTCAGCTCCAGCTGCGCGCCTCTCTGGCCAGTCCGTCATCCTGCTGGGCCCTGCTGTGGGCACGGAGACCAAGGTGAAGAGCTGGTTCAAGTCTTCCCTGCCCCATATCCAGCCCGAGGAGGAAAGCGGTGGAGGGGAGACATCCCACGCAGAGGTGGCTGATGCCGAATCTGCGCCGTTGGTCACGATGAAGCAGCAACTCACCCCTGAAAACACACTGGGGAAGACAGAGCCCATCTCACGGGGCAAGAGCCTCCGCAACAAGAGGATCCACTGCCGGCTGCCAGAGGGGGATGGCCCTGGCAGTGCTGTGCCAAGTCCCTTCGATGACCTGCCGGCAGCCGGCGGCGTGGCCAGCGCCTGCCTTGGGCCAGACGGCCAGGCGGAGATACCAAGCAAGAACGCCCACAGCCAAACTCCCCGTTTTCCAGCTGAGGGTCTGCCGGCGCGCATGTGCACCCGCTCCTTCACCGCCCTCACCGAGCCCCGTGCCCTGGCCCCGCTGGAAGGGCTGAAGGCCCCCGTGCACCAGGAGAAGCTGGGGAAGAAGCCTGCCTGCGGTGTGAAGCAGCGGGTGGCTTTCAAAGCCAGGAAGCGCAGCAGCCGGCCGGCCCCCAAGGTGGTCCAAAATGCCAGTGATGCCACCCTCCTGGTGCCCAGCTTGGTAGCAGCAGAGGAGGTGGTGGGGCCGACACCACCGGAGGGGGACGCAGTGGAGGCCGGGGAGAGGGACCAGCGGTCAATGATCCTGCGCTCCCGGACAAAGACGCAGGAGGTTTTCTACACCAAGAGGCGGCGGGGCAAGCGGGCGGCCGAGGTCCGGCTGAAGAACTGCAAGGCACCCAAGAAGCTCATCTCCAACAACCACCTCCCGCCTGCTTTCAAGCTGGCGGCCCCGGGCAGCCCCCACAAGGAGGGCAAGGTGGGTGCTCGGATGAAGCTGCCCAAAGCAGGGCCAGGTGTGGGTGGCAAGATGTCCGAGCGGCCCCTGCACTCGCTGAAGAGGAAGTCCACCTTCATGTCCCCCATCCCCGCCAAGAAGAGGAACCTCGTCCTGCGGAGCAACAGTGGCGGCGTGAAGGAGGAGAAGCCGGAGGCCCCTCCCAGCCTCTTCAAGAAGATGCCTGTGGCCAAGAAGGTGAAAGCCAAGCTGCCCCCCAAGAGCTCCGGCGAAGCCGTCCCAAAGCCCCCCCTGCCGAAAGAGGCCCCTGATGTTTGCATCAAGATCACCTCCCGGGCAGCCTTCCAGGAGGCCACCAAGACCAAAGTGCTTCCTCCCCGCAAAGGCCGCGGCCTCAAGCTGGAGGCCATCGTCCAGAAGATCACCTCGCCCAACCTGAAGAAGTTTGCCTGCAAACCAGCAGCCACAGCGGTGGCGGCCACGGTGGCTGCCTACGGCACCTCCCTGAGCCCGGTGGGGGCGGAGAGGGAGCGGGCGGTGAAGCACAGCGGGGTGGCCCCGGTGGTGGGCGACGCGCGGCTGCCCAAGCCACCGCCGGCGGCACAGAAGGCACCCACCATACCAATGGCCGAGCAGCTTTGCCGAAACCCCAGCGGCCGAGCACCGAAGGGGAAGCTGGGTGGAGGGAAGAAGCTCTCCGCCGATGGCTGCCAGGGTGAGGCCTTTGCACCGGCCCTGGGGGCCCAGCCCAGCTCCACCATGGCGGCCAAGAGCCTGGGACTCCTGCCCAAGAAGAGGAACCGCAAAGGCAAAGCGGCAGCGCTGGGCATGGCCAAGGCACCCCTGGGCCCCACACCGCCACCGCCGCACCCCCGGGAGCGTGCGGCCGGCCCGGGCGGTGGGGAGGAGGCACCGCGGGAGGGGAAGAAACCAAAGAGCGAGGAGAAGGAGGCGGTGGGCGGTGAGGGCCCCCCCGAGGGACGCCCCACTGCCGGGCCGGCGCGGGGGCCGAAGCCGCGGGCCAACCACTCCAACTACAACGGTTACTCCAAGCGGCAGCGGAAGCGTCTGGCCCATGGCAAGGCCAAGGCGGTGCCGGCGCGGTGCAAGAGCCGCGGCAAACGGCGGCGGCAGGCCCAGCAGGCCCCACTGCTGCACCCCGCCGAGCCCGAGATCCGTCTGAAGTACATCTCCTGCAAGCGGCTGCGGACGGACAGCCGGGCCCCCCCCTTCGTCCCCTACGTCCGTGTGGAGCGGCGCGGCGAGTTCACCACCACCTGCACCGTCGTCAACTCGCCCGGCGAGGAGGCCAGGCTGCAACGGGGACCGGCCGGGCCAGCGCCGCGGCCGCGGGCAGCCCTGCCTGCCTCCTCCACCATGCACATGGGGCCGGTGGTGTCGAAGGCGCTGAGTGCCGCCTGCCTGGTCTGCTGCCTGTGCCGCAACCCCGCCAACTACAAGGACCTGGGGGACCTCTGCGGGCCCTACTACCCCGAGGACTGCCTGCCCAAGAAGAAGTCACGGCTGAAGGAGAAGGCGCGGGCAGAGGGGCCGGGCGAGGACGCCATCCCGCCCGCCGCAGCCGAGCGGGCACCCCGAGGGACAGAGGGCGGCTGCGGTGCCGGCGGCAAGGCGGCACGGCCGGAGGTTGCCGCCGAGGCGGCCAAGCAGAGCGCGCTGCGCTCCAGCCCGCGGGGCATGTTTCGTAGGCTGCAGAGCTGCTACTGCTGTGACGAGAGGACAGAGGGCGAGGAGGCGGCCGAAAAGCCCCGGCGGCACGAATGTCACAAGGCCGAGTCCCCGCCGCAGGAGCCGGCGGGTGACACGCAGGAGCACTGGCTGCACGAGGCCTGTGCCGTATGGACCGCTGGGGTTTTCCTGGTGGCGGGGAAGCTCTACGGGCTGCAGGAGGCCGTCAAGGCGGCTGCTGACCTGGTAAGAGCTCGGCCGCCCGCCTGGCATGGCACGGCACCCCGAGGCGGCATCTCCTGCCAGCCTCCTTCAGCCGAAGCCATTCCCGCGGCTGCGCCTCTGGCTGGGATGAAAATTAATAGGGTTGGCCCCGACGAGTCGCCCTGGGAGAGTGGGGCGGGTGTCCAGGTGCCATGAACCCCACTGGCTTCCCGTGAGATCTGTGCTGCCGCGTCTCTGATAGCACCTAAAACCCCTTCTTTTAGGCGTAGAAGCATATTTATGTTGC
This sequence comes from Himantopus leucocephalus, assembly GCA_003993805.1. NCBI lineage: Eukaryota > Metazoa > Chordata > Aves > Charadriiformes > Recurvirostridae > Himantopus > Himantopus leucocephalus. Next base: position 8,038,305 of record RSEF01000014.1, read on the forward strand.
TGTGCTTTGGGAGGGCAGCAGAGCCCCCCCACCCTCCCCAGGACCATGGGGATGCTGAGCCCGGTGGCTTGCGTCCCCCGGCCCAGCCATGCGTCGCAGAGGGTGGCTCAGAGTGGGACAGACGCAGCCTGGCAAAGGCAGGATGGGAGGTGAAAATGGGCGCGATGTGGCCTGATGCCACGGTGATGGGCAGCAGGGGAAGGGGAGCTGGAGGGAGGGGACGGCCCTGCGCTGCTCCTCTCCCAGAGCGAGAGGAGCACGGGCACATCGAGCGAGCAAAATAGGGAGGATGCTGCTGGGAGAACGCCAAGGGGACGTTGGGTTTTTGTGCTGGGGAGAAGGAGGGGACAGCCACCCAGCAGAGGCCGGGCAGGGGTCTCCAGCAAGCCCCCCGGTACCAGGTTTGGGGCTGGACATATTCCCAGGTGTGCAGCACGGCTGTCCGGAGGCTGCTGCCCTCTCCCTGCCCACACTGTGGGGCCGGGTGCTCCCATCTCTGCAGGACCCATTGGGGATGGGGCAGGAGATGGGGAACACCGCAGTCCTCCACCACCACTGCCACCGAGCCATGGCACGGCCCCAGCCATGTTCCACTCCTCCTGCCCCATGGAGGATGGCTGTGGGCTCGGTGCCATCCCGGGGACAAACGTCACGTGTGACTGCAGACGGATAAGTGAGAGGCACGGCGTCGACGGATAAGTGAGAGGCACGGCGTCGCCTGAGGTGCACCGGTGCGGGGGGAAGGATGCTGCCCCGGGGAGAGGCAGCGCAGGGCTGGAGAGGCACAGGGACGCCAGCGCGTTCCCCTCGCGGTCAGGGCCGTCGGGGTGCTTTGCTCCTGCGCTGGGCTCTGACAGGGTCTCTCTGTCTCTCCACATCTCTCCTTCCCTGCTCCGAATTCCTGGGCGTGTTTAAAGAAGTGCTCGAGCTGCCAGCAAGCGGGAGCCACCGTGGGCTGCTGCCAGAAGGGGTGTCCCCACACCTACCACTACGCGTGTGCCGTCGACACAGGTGAGCCTGGCTGCGGGGACGAGGGTGTGGGGACCCCCCCAGCACCCTCCAACCTGGCTGGCCGCAGGGTCGGCCGCTCCGCAACGCTGCAGCCCACCCAAGGCCAGGGTGGGCTCACGTCTCCCTGCCAGCCGGGATGGTGATGCCCCCTCCACCAGTGGTGCTGGTTGGCGTCCTGAGTTCGGCTGACTTCAGCTGAACCCTCCATGCAAATGGTGCAGCTTATCCGGATGGTGGTGGGAGGCCATGGAGGATGCTGTGTCCCCTACCGCTCAGGGACAGCCGTCCCGCTGCACAGGGACTTCCCTGACGTGGCCTTCTCCTCTCCTCGCAGGTTGCTTATTAACCGAAGAGAGCTTCTCTCTGAAATGTCCCAAACATAAGGTAAGCCCAGAGCCCACCGCGCACCCCCCCTCAATGTCCTGCAGCCCCCTGGGAGGGGGGACCTGCCTTCGGACCTTGTCCCCATGGGGACACCCACAGCACACCCACCCTGGGGGCTCAGCCCCGCGTGGCACGGAGCATCGCTTGGGGCGTCATGTCCCTGGGGGACACCAAGCCAGGTGTCCAACCCCCAGCCGGGCTACGGGGGTTTTACCCCCCATCCCTGAGCACCAATGGGGGGGGGGGGAGAGCTAATTGAATCCA
>RSEF01000014.1:8042745-8087940 GCA_003993805.1 Himantopus leucocephalus
AGGGGGGGGGGGGGGGGGGGGGCAGAATGGGGGGCTATGTACAAGAGGAGCAAAGGAAGGGGACGGGGGCACCCACCAGCCCCCCCGGGAGCTCCATGCCACCCCTTCTCCAAAAGCGCTCTGGCCCGGCTGTGCCCAGGGGAGGCGGTAGCTCCTAACTGGGAGGACTGGTCAGTGCTGAGTGGGAGTGGGGGGTGGGATAGGCTGGGGCGGGGGCNGGGGGGGGGGGGGGGGGGGGGGGGGGGGGGGGGGGGGGGGGGGGGGGGGGGGGGGTTCCCCCCTCTTCCCTGCCACAGGCATGGCTGGGGAGAGGTCCCTTAGCCACCACCATGCGGCCAAACCTCCTCCCCCCCATAATGGGGGCAAAGCTGGGATGCCCCAAGCCACCCCCTGGGGCGGCGGGACCCACGGGGGGGGGCGGACAGGGACACCAGGAGAAAGGGGCGAGGACGGGCCCCCCACGCTGTGCCAGGGCACTGGGGGTACAGGTGGCACTGGGGCCAGGCTGGCCAAGCATCCCGGTGCCATGCAATACTGCGACAGTGTCACTAGAGGTCCCCACGTCCCATCACCCAAGCGGGCAGGGGAGAGGGACAGAGCCATGAGGGTGGCTGAGGCCACCCGGGATGCCCCACGCGTGGCTGTCCCACGCCGGGAACCTCCACACCTGTCGCCGGTGACACCGGGCATCACCCTGCCCCTTCCCACCCACCCCCTCACCTTAAAACCTGCTCCCAAACACCGTCCCGCAGAAGGGGCTCCCGTCCCCGGGGGGGAAACTGAGGCACGCGCCTCCCCGCCACCCCCAGCCACCCCCCCTTCCCCACGTCCCGGACCCAAAGGGGGGATAACGGGGTGGGGGCTGGCAGCGTGCTTCCCCACCACCACCACCACCTCCCCGCTTCTCGGCTAGCCCGATGTGACGGTGGTGCCGCTGCCCAGCTTGATGATCATCTGCTGGCAGTCGTGCAGCGTCCGTTTGTCACCCAGCTTCTCCAGGGTGCGGGCGGCCTCGGCCAGCATGCCCACGCGCTGGCCCGGTCCCGAGAGGAAGCTGGGCGGGAGGTAGCAGCAAGCCAGCAGCAGGGCTTCGGCGTGCTCCCGCGGCGTCGGGTGGCTCTCCGGCTCGCCGGCTGCAAGAGCGGGGAGAGCGGGTGTCAGTCTCAAGGGTGCCCCGAGAAACAACCGACCCTCCCGTGGGGGCTCTGGCACGGTGACGGGGCCATTCGCCCACCCCAGAGCAGGTGCCACCAGCTAAGTATGGTCGGGAAGGACCTGCATCCCACCGCCCAACGCTGCTGGGGTGCTGCAGGTGGGGAGGGGGTCCCACCCCATGTCCCACGCCATATCCCACGCCATGTCCCACCCCACGTCCCACCTGTTTTGCTGCCCTGCACCCCTCTCCTCCGCAGGCTGCGGTCCAGCAGTTGGTGGGTGCGCGTGGGGCTGGCGCGGGCCATGAGCCTGGCGGTGGCTTCGTGCAGGAATACCTGAAAATAGTGGGGGGGGGACATGACACAGTGAGCACAGCTGGGGCGCAGGGGCCGAGGGGACCCATGGGGATGAGCGGTGGTGGTGGTGGGGGGGGCTCACCCGGCGCATGGCGGGCCGGAGGGTCTGGGCCAGGCGCCGCAGGCTGCTGAGGTCCTGCTGGAAGCCGCGGAGCTCGAGGGCGGACGCCTGGTAGAGGCAGCTGCGCTGCTGGCTGGCGCTCATCTGCTGCTGCCACAGGTTGGTGCGGGTGACAAGGAGCAGGTCACACAGCAGCAGCTGGACTGCCTAGGGTGGAGGAGGAGGGGGGGGGTAAGGGGAGCTGGGTGAGTGGGGGGCACGGACGGACAGACGGACGGGGCGGGGGAGGGGGGGGTGGTGCCGAGGAGGTCCCTGCGGGCAGGCGTCGCTGCGCGGGACCCCCGCCGGGCTGCATGGCAGGGGCATTGCACTCCCAGTCTGACACATGCAATGCAACTACAATGCACCCCCGCGAGGGTCGGGGGCACCTCCCGCCAGGGTGGGTGGTCACCTCGCCGCCGCCACCATCTCCCCCCCGCCACCTCCGGCTCACCTTGTCGATGGTGCCCTTCGGGGGGGTGCCGAGCTCCAGGCTCTCCCGCAGGCAGCCGCTGGCCTTCTCGCAGTGGCTCAGGCTGGCCTGGCTCCCGTCCTGCTTGCTCAGCATGGCGCGGACGGCCCTGAAGGAGTGCAGGGCGGCGCGGGGCAGGGGCTTCCTGCAAGGGTTGTGGGGGGACACAGTCACCAGAGACCCCTCGCTGGGCATGGCCGTGCCCCCCCGCCCCGGCTCAGCAGACACGGGGCAGCACAGCCACAGTGCTCTCAGCGCGTTTGCAGGGGCTGTGACAACCCAAAAAGAAGAGGAGGCACGGGATGAGCTGTCAACCCCCCCCCCCCGCCCTGGTGTGTCCCCCCATCCCCAACGTCCCCAGCACTCACTCAGAGCTCTGCAGCGCCCGGGGCATGGTCTCCACCAGCGGGTAGAGGCGCTCGGCCCCCTCCTCGTCTCCCTGCAGCCAGTGAATAACTGTGCCAATGATGGCCGCCCACCACTTGGACACGGGGTCGGTGCCTGCGGGGCGGGAGGGGACACGGGAGTGGGATGTCCACCAGCCCCGTGGCCCCCCGCCCACAAAGTGTCCCCGAGGGGAGGACACGCCGGCCTCACCTGTGACGGCTGCCAAGCCGGAGCTGATGGAGGGCGCGGGGCCGGGCACGCCGCTGGCGTCGGAGCAGCCATTGAGGAGCTGGAGGTACTCCAGCGCGTTGGAAAAACGCCTGCCGGGAAAGGGGCCGTGAGCGGGGCCGGCCCCGCGCCAGGCGGAGGCAGTGGGGTGCCCACCCCCGGCACTTACCCCTCTCCCTGGGCAGCGGGGCGGCCGGGCTCGGGCATGGCCACGCAGCACAGCGCCTTCTCCAGGAGGTGCTCACGGAAGAGCTGGGTCACCTGCGCCAGCGGGTCCACTGCGGCACAGAGGGGCGGTGAGCGGGGACAAGAGGTGCGGTGAGCCCCCCCCAAAACGAGGGGCTGGGGGTGCTGGGCAGGGGGGTTACCTGGGTTGCCGGCGGAGCTGTAGATGGTCTCCCTCGGGACGCCCTTGACAGCCCAGTCACCATCAACGAAGAAGCGGTGGCCCAAGGGATGGCAGAGCCACTGCATGGCGGGGGGCACGGCCCCGCCGTGGGACAGGGCCACGCGCCGGGCGCTGCAGAGGAAGGGGCGCTGCGGGGGAGAGCGGATGGGTCAGGAGGGGACACAAGACTGTGTCCCAGGGGACACATATGACAGCCCCCCCCCCCTGCCCCACGGCGGAGGGGACTGCCCCACACTCACAGCCAAGAAGTGGAAGCAGCGGTGCAGGCTGGCCTTGACCCGCAGGGCGGCCGCCACGTAGATCTCAGCCAGGGCGGCCACGGAGACGGCGTCACCAGCGCACTCCGCCAGGTTGACGGCGCTCAGCGCCAGGTTGATGGCCAGCAGGTGCCCCCCGGCCTGCTTCCCTGCGGGGACGGGGACAGGGGGCTCAGGGGGCACTCGGGGCGCAGGGGGTCCCATCCCTGAGCCCCCCCCCCCGCCCCGCCCCGCGGCACGGGGCCATACCGGCAAGGTGGAGCTGGTGCAGGCGGTGGTAGGTCATGGCGGCGTCGCGGGCGCTCTGACGGACGTGGGCAGGGGGCGGGGGGTCGGGGCGCAGCCCCCCGGCGCGGGCGGCCAGCCAGCGGCCCACCCAGAGGCGCTGGAGCAGGTGGCGCAGCAGGCTCCACAGCAGGCTGCAGGCCAGGTCCCCGTGGGAGGCGGGCAGCGGCCGCCCCAGTGCCCCCAGTGCCGTCCGCAGGTGCTGGGCACCCTGGGCAAAGTCCCCCTGCGCCCCCCGGGGAGGGCGGGTCAGCGCGGGGGGGCGGGGCCAGGCGGAGGGGGCGGGACCAGGTGATGGGTGGGCGTGGCTAATCGCGGGGGGAGGCGGGCAGAGGGGCGGGGCCGCACCGAGTGGTAGCGGTGTAGGGGCGGGGCAAGGTGCGATAGATGGGCGGGGCTAGCCCAAGTGGGCGGGGCTAAGGGCACTAAAATGGGCGGGCACTGTGAGGTGGGCGGGGCTAACTCAGAGCATGGGTGCTGGGACAGAAGGCGGGGGGGCGTGGCCAGGGTGGGTGGGGCAGGTGACATCATGAAGGGTGTGGCAAGGGAGGGTGGGGCTTACCCGGTCGAGGTCGAGGTCGGCCTGCCGGCGGTGCCGCCAGAAGAGGACGGAGGGCTCGGAGTGGGGGCGGGTGACGGGCTCCCCGCAGACGAAGAGCCGCACCACCGCCCCCAGCACCAGCGCCGCGTTCAGCGCCCAGAAGGCCAGCGTGGGCCACAGCCACTGCGACCACCCCCACGGCTCCTCTGCGCGGGAAGGGGGGGTCAGCGTCACCTCCGCCCTGCGCCCACCCCAGGGTATCCCATCCCGGTGGCCTTCACCCCGTGCCTACCCCAAAACCTCCACTCCAATCGTGTCCACCCCAACAGTCTCCACCGAACGGCGTCTGCCCTGTGTCCACCCCAGCATCCTCCACCCCGATCATCTCCCATCTTGGACCTGCCCCGAGAACCCTCTCCTGATGGCCTTCACCCCACCCCATGACCACCTCCACTCTGATGTCTCCACTCCAATGGCCTCCATCACGACAGACTTCACCCCATGGCCACCCCAACAGCCTCTCCACCCTGATGGGCTCCACCCCAACAGCCTCCACCCAGATGGCTCCTACCACACACCCACCCCAACATCCTGCACCCTAATGGTCTTCCCCTCAACCGCCTCTAGCCCATGCCCACCCTCACAGCCTCCACCCCACACCGATCCCAACAGTTTCCATCCCAGTGGCCTCCACCCTGTGCCCACACCAACCACCACCCTGACAGCCTCCATCCCAATGTCCTTCACCACGAGCCCCCACCCCATGCCAGAACTTACCCACAGTGCCAGACTCAGCCATGATGCTCCTGCGGGGGCCAGCGGTGTCCGGGCTGCCCACAGGCGCTGGGGCACTGGAGCCCCGGAGGAGGGAGGCCAGAGGGTTGAAGGAGAGGCAGAGGAAGACGAAAGCGCAGAGGGCCATGCGGGAGCGGTCCAGCATGCCCTGACTGCTGGGCGAGGGCGGAGGGCGCTCCTGCTTCACCTGCGCGGGCAGAGCTGCTGTGAGCCCTGGGGCATGGGCATGGGGCACGGGCACGGACGTGGGGCACGGTGATGGGGCACATTTTGGGGTACAGAGCATGGGGCACGGGTGCAGCAGCCCACTGCACCCCAGAATGCCCCTGCACCCCTCTCTCCAGCCCCAAACCAGGTGGGGAGCTGCTTCAGAGAGCAAGACCAGGGCTCTCGGCTCCTTTCCCCATGCCGGCATCTGGCGCGCTTTGCTCTTGGCACCCCCAGCGTGATGCAGCGGATCCCTTACCCCACTCGGGGCGGGGGGGATCCCCCCCCACAGCGCCCCCCACACACACACCTTGCCATGGTCGCAGAGGGGGCTGTCAGGCTCTGAGTCGCTGCTGCTGTTGCTGCTGCCCCCGCTGAGCGAGAGCGGGCTGCTGTGGGACGGCGAGCCCACGTCCGAGGGCGGCGGCGTCAGCATCTCCATCACCTCCGCCTTCACCACCTCCATGGGGGCCTCCGCCTTGGCCCCCCCGCTGCAGGAGGCCACCAGGTCCTTCAGTGACTCTGCGGGGAGCAGAGCAGACTGAGGAGCGCTGGGGGGCACGGCAGCCCTGCAGCTGACACCCCCTGAAGACCTGCCCTGCCACTCACGGTTCTTCTGCATGGCCATCTTCAGGGTGAGGTTCTCCTGCTTCAGCTTCTGGTTGCTCTGCTGCAGGAATCGGATGTATTCGATCGCCTTCCTCAGGATCGCCGACTTATTGAGCTGCCGGTGGGCAGGGATGGCTCAGCCCAAATGTTGGGCAAAGCACTCCCCTTGCCCACCCCATCCTCACCACCTCCAGGCTCCCACCTTGGCCTCGGTGCCCACCACCAGGTCCTTGAGCTCCACAATCTTGTCGTTGATGGAGGAGCGGTAGCGTTTCTCAATGGCGTTGTGTGCCGTGCGCTTCTCCCCCCTGTTCTGCACCAGTGCCGGTTTCCCGCTGGGTGCCAGCCGGTTGATGGGCAGCTTCTCGGCATCCACCACCAGCGGCACCGTTGCCAGGATGGTCCCTCCACTCACCAGTGCCTGCGGGGATGTGGGGTGGCATCAGTGGGGGTCCCTGAGCATCCCCCCCACCCCGGAGCTCCCTGGAGAGGGGACCTACCGGGACCTGCAGCGGGGTGGCAGAGCCGCTGGCACTGGTGGCCAGGGAGGCGATGCTGGAGGTCTTGGCACTGCCAGCATCCGTCTTGACGGCCGTCAGCAGCAGGGAGTCAGCCTTGATGAAATGCGGCTGCAGCAGGACCTGGAGGGCAGGGGGGGTCAGGGGGCTGGAGGCGGGGGGGCGCGGGGGGAAGCACTGGGACCCCCCTCCCCTGGCTCTGGGCTTACCGGCACTGGCTGGATCTGGGGTGAGACGGGCTGGCTGGCGGGGGCGGCGGGGGCCAGGAGCTGCTGGGGTGCCACACTCTGCACGGGGCCAGGCAGCGCCACGGGCTGGCCCGGCTGCGGGGTGGGCAGGGGGCTGGGCAGGGCCTGCCCTGCACCCCCGGGCTGCACGGCTGGGCATGGAGCAGAGGACAGCGTTACCGGACCCCCCGGCACCAGCCCACCCCGGGCAGCCCCATCCCACAGGGATGCATCCCCGCCTCCAGCAAGAGCCCCCCTGCAACAAACCCCCACCCGGGGAGCCCCGAACCCCCCCTGCACCCCCAAAATCCTCACCCGAGAAGCTGTGCTGGTTCTGGTAACCCACCAAGGGCTGGGGGCTGAACTGGCCAGGGGACGCAGGGACGAAGCTGGGGGCCAGCATCACACCGGGCTGGGGCTGGCTGCTGGGCACGGCCGCCAGCTCCTCCTTCACACCCGGGGCCGGGGCCGGCAGGAGCGGGGCTGGGGCCTGCGAGGCGAAGGCCGCCATCCCGGGAGGCCCTGGGTAGTTGCTGCCGGTGGGGGCGGTGGGGGGAGTCTTGCTGGGCCCCAGGTAGGTGCCGAGGGTGCCGGGGTTAGGGGGGAGTCCCGAGGGCACAGCGCTGTCGGGGGCACTGAACGGCGAATCAAACAGCCCCGAGAAGTCATTGTCCGGCGTGTTGATCAGCTGGAGCATGTCTGCAAAACAGCCCCCCCGCCCCCGTGCTGTCAGCGACTGCCCCCGGCCCTGCATCTCCCAAGGGGTCCCCAAAGCCCCGGGGGTCTCTGGGCTGGCCCCATGCTGCCCTCCCCACAGCTCAGCACTTTGGGATCGTATCCATAACCCAGGAGCAAAATTTCCCGAGAGCCCAGGAATCTGTGGTGCCCTGCTCCTCGCAGCCTCCCAGCCACCCTGCCCGTGGGGAAACTGAGGCACGGCACTTGCAACTGGGGGTGCCATGGCCTCGCCACCAGCATTCAGAGGTTTCCAGCCCAGTGGCAGGGTGGATCTCAGCCTGTTTCTGAGGTCAAGGTGGGCAGAGACAAGCTGGTGCCAGCTCGTTCATTTATCCTGTACCGGAAACCCCAACAGCCCCCAAAGCAGCCCTTGTATCAAGGGGAGGGGGTGCTCGGGCTGGGACAAGAGGGGTGGCACACCCAGGATGTCCCAGACCCCCGTGCCAGGCGTGCCTGCCCACGGCACCCCCCGGGAGGGCAGCTGGGCAAGCTCAGGGTTACACAGCCTCGGGGGTCCGCCCGGCTCGTGAGTGCCCCGGCATGTCCCAGTGCCGGGCAGCGAGGAGGCACCGGGATATTTTAAAGCCATGTTCTCGCCTCCTCCCCACCGCCCTCCCCGCTGCTGCCCGCGCCAGGCCTGGAGCGAGGCCGGCGATGGGGTGATGCGACTCCGCCAATCGCCGCCCGCCGCCCCCAGACAGCCCCGCGGCCGAGCCAAGGTGAGCCCGGCAGCCGGTTACTCCCGGGCACCCTGCCGTAACCCGCCGGCGGTTACTCGAGGTCAGCTGCCATTAACCCCTTCACCCGGTGCCCCCTCGTCCCCCGTGTCCAGCCCCACATCCATCCAGCCTGACATGACACTCCTCGCTCAGCCCGGAGGAGAAACCCCGCAAGGACCCGGGTCTTTACGCCGTCCCATTTTTCCCCCAAAGACATCCAGCCCTCGGCACCCCTCTCTGCGCAGGTGGGTTTCCTCCCAGGGGGGGTCTAAACCTCAGCCCCACCTGCTCAACAGACCCCCAAGGCTCCCCCGTGGTCCAGGGGCAAGAGAGCAAAGTCTGGGGGTGCAGAGAGGGGGTGCTCCCTCCTGGCTCCCCCTCCCTGCTGCCCAGCCCCAGGGGTGGGCACAGCTTTTCCAGCCGCCTGCACCCACTAGATACTTCTATCCGGTGGCACCTGCTGCCATCAGCATGACACAGGCACCCAACCGTGCCACGGCTGCCCCCACTCTGCTGATTTGGGCCATGGGAGTCCATGGGGCAGAGCCACACGGTTGTGGGTCTTGGCAGGTCCCGGCACCCACATCCCTGGATGTGCATCCCACAGTCGCCCCCGAGATGGGCAGAGAGAGAGACAAGGGACGACCTGTAGCCACCCAGGGACCAGTGGCAAACCCACAGCCCATGGAGTGTCAGGCCACGGGGGAGAACCGTGGGGCACGAGGTGGCCCGGATGGCCGTGATGCAAAGGAGCGTGGCAAAACCCCCCGGCGGGACACCCCCACCCCTGGCCAAGGGCCAGGAAACCCAATTTTCGGCTAAAGCCATGGTAACGCTGCAACCCAGCACCGGTTAAGACCTCGGGGCCACGGTGGTGGGGAGAGGGTCCCCTTGGGGAGCGGGTCCCCTCGGCGGCACCCCCACCCCACGGACCCCCAGCTCGGCGGGGAGGCGGGTGCTGGTGGGTCCCACCCCCAGGGATGCTCCGCTCAGCCCCGGGGCCGGTGTAGAGCCTTCCCCCCGCCCCCGCCATTGCCGGTTGGGTGGCTCGGGGAACCCAGGCGTCCTGGAGGGAATGACCGGGAGTAACCCCGCCGGTGACGTCACTAAGGGGGTGGGGCAAGAGACGACACGATGCTGCCGCCGGCGGGGGCCCCGTTGGGGCTGTCCCGGCACCGGCACCTCCAGCCCCGGGGTCCTGCTCCCCCCGCCCCTCTCCTCCCCGAGCCCCCCCCCCCGCTATGAAGCGGCCCCCGGTAACGGAGCCAGCCCGAACCGCCCGGCCCTGCACCGACACCGCGCTCCGGAGCGGCTCGGTGTGTTCCCCCACGCCGGGCCCGGCACCGAGCCCGGTGTCCCTCCGGGGCTGTGCCCCGGTGCCGTGCACCGAGCCCCCTCCCTCCAGCCCGGCCGTGCACCGAGCCCGGACCCCCGGCCACGCACCGAGTCCCGGTTATGCACCGAACCCGCTCCCGCCGGCCATATACCGAGCCCCGGTTGTGCGCCGAGCCCGCTGCCGCGGCCGTGTCCCGATCCCCGGTTCCCTGACCGTGCACCGAGCACTGGTCTCCCCAGACCCGGCCACGCACCGAGCCCGGTCCTGGCCACGCACCGAGCCCCGGTACCGCACCGACCCCAGCCCCCGCGGCCATGCACCGAGCCCCGGTTACGGCCCCAGCCCGGTCCCGGCCGTGCGCCGAGCCCGGTCCCGTTCGCCGCTGCCCGGGTCGGGACGCACCGTCGATGTCGCTGAGCAGGGCCGTGTCGATGTCGCTGGCCCCGGAGAGGCCGAGGGACGGGGCCAGCCCCTCCAGGGCCGCCTCGTCGAAGGCGAGGGCGCTCATCCCGGCGGCGGCGGCGGCGGCTCCCGGGCTGCGGCGGCTCTAGGAGCGGCGGGGCCGCCCGCCCGCGCCCGCCATGGCCGCGCTGGCCCGGGGAGAGGGAGGAAGGGGACGAGCCGCCAAGTTGCTCCCGCGAACCGTGCCCAGACCTGCTACCGGGCAGGGGACGGAGGGAGGGAGGGGATGGAGGCGGACCCGCCGCCGCGTCCCGCCCCGCCGCCGCCTCCCCGCCCCGCACCGCCGGCGCCGGGACCTGCCGCCCCGCTGCACCGCGCCGGGACCCCNCCGGGGGGGGGCCCCCCCCCCCCCCCCCCCGGCTGCACCGGGCAGGGACCCGGTGCAGCAGGAGCGGAGCAGGGAGCAAGGCAGGCTGCAGCCCCTCAGCGGGGCACCGGTCCCCTGGGGAAGTCATCGACCCCTGGGGACAGTCACCGAGCCCTGGGGACAGTCACCGAGCCCTTGGGACAGTCACCAACCCCTGGGGACAGGCACCAAATACCTGGGCTGGGCTCTAAATACCTGGGCTGGGCATTAAATACCACTTAGCCCTGGATCGGGGCACACACGGGAGCAGGCAGGAGGGCTGGCGGGGGAGAGAAGGTGGTGGCCGTGGCTTCAGAAGCCCCCGGCACCTCGTGGAGGCCATGTGCAGGGGTGAGCTTGGGCCACCATGTCACCTCTCAATGGTTCTACAGTTCCCGGCACAGAGGCAGGCTGCGGACATCTGCCTTCCCTCTCCCAGCTCCGGGGTCTGGATCACGTCCCAGCACCGCTGCCCGACCACGGCATGGCCCAGGGTGGGAGAAGCTCCCACGGCCCCAGTTAGGGGATGTCGAAGTGCCGATGCTGCCCTGTGAGCCCCCAGCTGAGCCCACGCACCCTCCCGGGCGCCATGAGCTGTGGCAACCAGGAAAATCACGGGTGGGTGGTGGGTCTCAGCCTGGGGGTCTCACCGTAGGGCAAGGTCGTGCCACCATGCCCTGCAGCGCTGCGTGGTTTGTCTTACTGCTGGGGATAATTTAGCGAAAGAAAATGCACTGCAACATCAGCCCCCTGAAAGTTTGCCCTCTTCTGTGCCACCGAGAACAACCTGCGAATTAATTAAACCTGGCTGCACCATAAAAGCCTCCCCCCCCCCAGACTCACTGGCTTCCACGTGGCGGCACAGTGGGCACCCCTGTGCAATATGGGGATCCTCTGCACGGCATGGGGCACCCCAGTGCGACACGGGACTCGCCGGGGACCACGCAGAGCACCCCGTGTGTGCACATGGCGGGGGCAGAGCCGTGGGTGCACAGCCCTGCCGGTCCCTCTGCACCCTCGTGCCCATTAAAGCCTCCCCAAGCCGGGGACATTAACCTGTGCCCGAGCTGGGGATGAGCCCAGGCAGTCCTGGCTCAGCTCCGCACCCATGGCTGGGGCAGCGTCACCCGCATGCAGGCCACTGGCGGCCACTCAGCCATCTCTCACCCACAGGAAACACCACTGAAGAAAAACCCATGAGAGATCCACAACCTGCCACGGGGGCGGCTCAGGGGGTCCACGCACTGCCCCCCACTTTTTTATTCCGGGGAGAAGCTGGGCTCCGTGGCGGCGGGAGGTTTCCCTTTGCTTTCAGGAAAGCCCTTTGCAGCAGTCCGCGTGCTGCAGGAGGGGAGGGCAGGGTCCAGGGCTGCGGAGATGGATGCGCCGTGGCCCTGCGAGGCTTTAGGGCAGCCTCGCACAAACGTGAGGGTCACGCACCTTTAACAACCCACGCGACCCGGGACACGGCCTTCCCCGAGAGACACGGAGGGGGGAAAATCACACGCATAAACACGGCTTTATTTTCACACCAGGTGCAGGCAAAGCCAGATTTTGCAGGATGCCTTTCCCGACCCTGAGCCTGTACCCAAGCCGGAGGGTCTGTGCACCCCGGGGACCCACACACGATGCCTTCCCCTGCTCCGGGGGACCGAAGCAAAGAAGCAGCATCCTCTGTGCAACGGGGAAGAATTAAGCACCCCGGCAGCTCCGTGGGACGGGGTGGCTTTGGAGGCCGATGGATGCCACGCGGGGTGGGGCTCCCCGGGGTAAGCTTGGTTGCGGGGTAGGGAAAACCCCGCCTGTAGGACCAGGGCCACGCAGCCAATAAGCGCGGCGGCCCGGAGTGGAGTGATTCTGCATCACGGCTCAGGGCCCGCGATTACATCATGTCGGTCCTGCGGGGATGGCAGCGGGGCCACGTGGTTGCTCCAGAGTCGCTGAGACGTTTTCCTGAGCGCAGGCTGGGAGGAAACCGCAGGGATGAGACAGAAAACAAACCAGCCCCGAGACGGTTGGGCTCTGGCCGCCGAGCCGGCCGGGCAGGCTCACACGGCAGCAACGGGCTCAGGCGGCTGCGTAGGGCTCACCGGCGGCGTGGAGCATCGCCCCGAGCCGCAGTGACAGGCTGCGGGACGTGCCGTGCTTCAGCTGCGGAGCCCAAATGCCGCAGCCTCAGGCACCCTGCATGGAGCATCCCCCATCCCGCTGCCCCCTCGCTCAGCCGGGTGGGCTCCCCCCGAAACGCTGTGCCCAGCCAGACGCGAGTTCCCGGACATTTGCTGCTTGCCAGCACACCTGAACCCTGCGCTGAAAGCAGCCCTGACCGCTCAGGGCTTCTCTGACATGCCCCGTTCCCAGCCCTCAGCATCCCTCCTGCTCCGGAGGTTTGGTTTGTTATGGCAGAGCGCAGCGTTAATCATTAATTCGTGTTGCAAACAGATTCAAAGCCTTTTCTCTCCTTCACTACCTGTAATTCTGCTTTGTCAACTGTCCCTTCCTGAGCTACAGCTTGGGTAAACACGCAGCCAGGCCCGGTGGCACTCCAGCGTGCCGCGCAGCCCCTGCTCGGGGGTTTATTTACCCCGAGGTGAAATGGGAAAGGCAAACGCGCGTGGGGTCACTTCCCATTTGCACTGGGATCCAAACTGGGTGCCCAATGCTGAAAAGCAGTGACACGCACCCCGGACAAGGCTCAGCCCCGTACTGGGCTCTGCAGCCGGTGGTGGAGGGCAGTGATCTGCGGCAGCCCCGGCCCATGCCGGGATCTCACACGGTCTCTGCGGGAGCCCAGGCAGGTTTGGAGACAAGAAGCCCATCAGGGTTCACAAACTCAGGGAAGCCACGCTCGGTTTGGGGAGCCAGGTGTCACCAGCACCTGGAGGCTCGGGGGAAGCACGCCTGTGAAAGGACCCCGCATGCTTGTCCTGCTCTTGCACTCGGGAGACAGAATTTGGGGTCAGAGGGAACTTTGCCTCATGCGTTTAACCGTGGGGCTGCAGAAGACGGTGTGGTGCAGCCCCCCGCGCTGGCAGCAGCCCCCGGCTCTGGCAGCATTCCTCCTGCACAGCACTGGAAATTTATGCCCCAGTGCTTTTTGTGTGATTTCTGCTCTGTCAGGACAGCGGTAGCTCCGCACCTTTCTCAACAGAGCCAGGCCATGAACCTACCCGAACATATCCGACACAGAGTCAGGCACATGATCAGTGCGATGGTAAACAAGCCGGGGCAGAGCTGCATTTAATGCATGCTAATCTGCAGCTCCAAGGAGGGGAAACCCACCTTTCAAGCTGTTCCACACACACCCCTTCCCCAAAGCAGCTTTTAAACCACAGGCCATTAGTTTTCAGCTCCACATGCAAGACGGAGGGCACCATTCTGAGAAACTGGTTTGTTTTCTGGCTGAAGCAACGCCATGTCACTTCTCCGGGGCTCTCAATGGCTGCTCTTCCTTTTCCTCTAACCATCACAACCACTGTCATAAATGACGATGTTGGAGTAAATTCTGGGCTGATGAGTCAGGAAAAGTCACCCATTGCACGGGCTGGGAACATCACCTGCATTGCAGTGCACAACGGCTCCCTACCCGTCACTTTCTAGGTCACCAAGGCAGGTGATCCAAAGTTAACCTCTGAGGACCATCTAGCAAGCCCTGGGCAGGTGTCCCGCCAAGCACCAAGGTTGTCACCTGTGTGCCTGTCTGATGTCAGCCACAAAAGACGTGCCAAAGATTTAGTGAGGAATGAATTTACCAGCTGTGGCAACACACCACCGTGCACAGCAAGACCCACGTAAAGACACAAAGAGCATCTTCCACAGGGGACAATCCTTCTGCCGGTGAGATTACCTGGGCCTCTGTCATTTGGAGGAAACAGAGGATTCCCAAAAGCATGCGTCGTGTTTTGACATCTGACGGGCACCCAACAGCAGCTGCAGCCCGCGCGTGCCTCCCGCGCTCACTCGTACCGTGTGTTCAGGCCGGGCAGCGAGGCAGAGCGAGACACCACCTGAGAGACAGACGGATACCATCCTCCAGGTCACACTAGTAGTGTATTTATTGGAGTATCTCACATGCAGGAACCAAAGTAGAGATGATTTCTGGAGCAAGTTAAACAATGGCAGATTAATACAGTTGTATCGTCCTTAACGTAAACACTTTCTACGTGAATACAGCAACATTTTAGTGTTGGGTTTCTTTGCTTGTTGTGTATTTTGTTTCTCTTTACATAGTCAATCTCTTTAAACAGTTATGTCCCCCTTCTCCCCCTACCCCATTCCCAAACAAAAAAATATCCAATATCTTCAGTAAATAAATATTATCCACCTTTATCTGGAAAGCCTACAGCTGTAATATACAGAGAAGCTATTACACAGGTTACATTTGTTGGGTTAACAATAGCTCATAATAACATGTACAGAATGAGGAGCTCGTACTCATAAAAACACAGGGCAGGGTGGGAAGTTTGGCGTAGGTTTGCCATGGGCTAAAGAGAACCGGCGCCGGAGCTCGGCGCGGCTCGAAAGCCAGCCGGCTCTCGGTGAAACGCAACCTCGCCTCTCTCCGGGATGGAGGAGCAACCTGGGCAGGGTGCGGGAGGCTGGGGCTGGCAGCCCGGGGATGGAGCGGGCAGGTGCTGCCCGCCCCACAGGCTGCAGTTTGGGAGGGATGGGTGGAAGGTGCTGCGTGGGCACCAGCAACGCCTCTGGGCACCTGGCAAGGGGATTCCTGCCTCCTCTCCTCTGCTGGAGGGCAAGGGCAGGTGGGGGCCCCCAGCAGCTGAAGGGTTACCTCCAAGAAGGCTATAAATCCACTCACTGATTTCCTGCTTCATTATTTCCATAAAAATAACTGTCCCGAGCTGTTTTTTTCCAGGGTAGGCTCCGCAAGCCTTGTGGTTAGCATTTAGGAGGTAAACAATGACTGAGCTGGATGAGGCTGGCCTGGGGATGGAGATAGCACAAGCAGTTCCCACTCCACAGGACTCCCAGCAGCCGCAAGAGACTTGACGACTCATCGGACGAAAAAGACTGTTGAAAATGCTGCTGTGTTTTGCTCTCCTGGTCTGCATGTCCTGTCCTCATGGGTGAAAGCAGGAGAGTATTGAATAGAGGAACAGAACAGGCTGTGTTGGCCGGGGTGCCGGGGGAGCGTGGGCCCAGCTCCCGCGGCAGCTTATGGAGGGGGACCCTCACCCCTGCCCTGGGTCTGAAACCACCGCCCGCATCTGTTCTTCCACCACTGGAGGGAAACATCTCGCCACCACAGCCAGCTCTGCCGAGTCCTCCATTTAAAAGTGGAAACAGNAAAAAAAAAAAAAAAAGCCAAACGTAGTCAAATAAACTGAAACCCCCACTAAAATCCTTCTTCAGCTTGGAGGTGTAAAAACAGCCCTGGAAATGGCAGGGATGATTTGATGAGCGCATTTCTGAGATGGAGGCTGTGGTAATCGGAAGGGGAAAGGCATGTTGGAGGCTACGTGAGGGTCCCGGTGAGGACCGGTCTCTGCATTCATGCTGTTCCTTTTAAGAGACACCGTGCTACGTTTTTTATGAGCAGTTCTCCTATGAGCCTTACCTCCATACTAAACACCCTAAATGTCTGTACAGCACATTGTTATCTATTACACCTGCCAAAGATGCAGCTGAAATCTACACATAACAATTAAAAAACCCGAAAGAATATATTTAAATAGAAACCATTCATTTCTTACATCTCAGCACATGAAGGGTTAACAGAAGAGGTTAAAAAACACACTGGAAAGAAAATATATTGACAAAATAAATATTTTAACCTCGAACAGGGTATGATTAGAACTTACAAAGGACCCCAATAATAATTTAGTGTCATTGCGTCTCAAGCTCTGATTCCTAATATGCCTAGAAAGCGTTGGGATGTTATTTCTTATGGAAAGCGGATCAGGCTGCAGCTCCATCCCCTCTTCTCATGAGCGTCGGAGCCACGCAAGTCCTCTGCCCACCTGCACAGAGGAAGCACTTAAGAGTGAAAGCGAAGGAAGAATAAATCGAGATGGCGGTCTTCTGAAGTGAAAAACCCCTTCCCTTTCCCCCAAACAGTTTCCACCGCTCAGGTTTTCTGCAGACCACAAGAGGACGGGGAAGATGAGAGATCCTGATACAGGACATTAGGGAAGCTCTAGCGTAGCTCTTACATTTGTTAAAGAAGGTTTGGGCTAAACCACCCGTTCTGCCACACGCTCTGTCCCCTTTGGTGCTTCCAGCCCTCGTGTACTCAGCCCGTGAGAGCCACGTCTAGTGGATTTGGGCTCCAAATTTAACTCACGGCAGGGCTGCACTTTTACCAGACCCATCAAGCGTCCCACCAAAAGGACGTTTAGCCATTGCCAGGCTGAGCACACTCCTCCCAGGGAAGCCACCTCCTGAGTGCTGCCCTACTTCCAGCAAAGCCACTGCTTGTGCCGACGGCACCTGCCACCCCCTGCAAACAGTGCCCTTGCTTTCCAGCGGATAACGCGGGGTGTCAGTGGGGACCACGGAGTGCCTGAGGTTGCAAGCACACAAGACAGTCCCTTGAGCTGTGCCAACGCATGCTCCTTATCTCCCCTCAGCCCCAGCCTTCTTGTTTCATCTCTTTTCCTCCCCAGTTGGAGCGAGCAGCCACTGACAGCTCTGCAAGATCTTCCTGAAAGGGACCAGATTTTCTCTAAAGCAACAACTTGGAAGTCCCAGGACAGGTTTAGCATGACAGAAAGAAGCAGCGTTAACAGCACACTCCCCCCCGCCCCCCTCTTTTTGCTTAGGGGTGGGGGAAAAAGGGCCAGCAAATCCACAGCAGTGGGACTCTGCAGGGGGGCTCGGTGACAGCACCGCTGATATCCTTGCCACTCAGCATCATTTGACAATGTCCCCACACTTGAGCAATGCGATTATCTCCTCCGGCTTGGCAGGGAAGCTGGATTAACATGCTTAGAATCACCTGATGTGGCCATTTACAGGGTCAATGTGTTTCAAGGATTTAGAAGAGAAAATACACACTTAAAACACCCACGGAGCTTTTTGCATTGACAGGAATACCAACAATTCATTCTGTGCTGGCAAGACTGCTCAGGCAATCACCAGACACCGTCTGAAATCAAATCAGCGTCATAACAGAAGTTTCCTCAGGTTTCTGGGAGCTGGTGGCCACATCTGACGTGTTGCAGCAAGGCCGGGTCTGGCAGGAGCTGGCAGTAGGGCATCTGGCAAACAGTATCGGAGCATTGCGCTCACCTTGTGTTAAAAAGCGAGGGCAGCGGGCGAGAGCAGCAGTGCGTACAGGCAACAAAGGCAGACCGTCCTGGCACTTTCCATTAGCCACAGAGGTGAAACGGAGAGAAACCCTCTGCAGACCCACAGAGAAGAAGCAATTGTGGAGAAGAGGCAGCTTGATCCCCAAGCTATCTCCGTCCTTACCCTGATTTTTCCCATCCACTTGCAAGCCTTGCTACTTTCTGCATAGCACAGAGCTGACAGGGAGTGGCAAGCTATGGAGCAGCGACGAGGTGACAAGTCAGCGCCGGGGGGTGGCAGGGCAGCCGTGCCTGGGCCCACCTACATACGGAGGCATCCTGGAAAAGGATGCAGGCAGGGCAGGACAGGGAAGAGGATAAGCAGGGACAGCACAGAGCGACATCTGACCTGGGATGGCCTGGAAATCCTGCACCAAACAGCGCTTCCCTCCCAAGATTAATGCGACCGCTCTCAAAGACCACCAGTGCTGCAATCGGGCCATTTGGTAAAAGGTTTTATGTGTCACAACCTACCAAAGCGTGGCGTACCCTAGAGAGTATGTTATGAGTCGAAATAGCTATGCTCAGATAAAAGCTTCTATCGCTTTCACATCAGCTGTTTATAGCACAGCTTCTTGGTCTAGAACAACTTCTGAGAGAGCTCAACACACACATCAGCATTCTGGGAAGCTCAGACATGCCAAGTCAGAACAAAGTGGCTGGTTGCCTAAGACAACAAGCACCCCGAGGAAGAGGGGCTGGAGCGCTGCTGCCTGCATGGGCGTTCATCTGATAAAGTTCCCTTCTGTCAGGACAGGAGATTCTCCCTGCCACGCAGTGTTCAGCTCTCTCTTTGATCCTGCCATCTTGCGCCACTGGCTTCCTACCAAGGAACATGCTGGGGGATGCAGCAATGGCTGGAGCTGCCTGCACCAGCTCCGCTTGTCAGCCCAGCAAGGCAGGCACACATGCTGGAATCCCTTCTGGCAGCTCCAGGAAGAGCAGCACTCTCGGCCATGCCTCTGGCAAGCAAGGGAATACACTTGTTTGCACACAGGAGGGAGACTGCAGCCTCATAGGAGCTGGGAGTTAATAAAGGGGCAGAGGTACCAAAGGACACTCCAAAAATTACAAATAGCATGGCTACAACCATCCAACACTTTCTCAGGCCCAAACCTAGAAGGAAATGAGGAGTTTCACCTCCAGCACAGGCAGGCATGGCTAATCCCTCCTCAGTAACCATCTCCCTTGGCATTTTCGTACAAGCCTCTGTGAGGTTTGCCTCTTTTTCTCATACCTACCACCAAGAACCAGCATGTCTATCCTACCAGGCACGGCAGGGAATCCAGGAACCTCAGTTCACACCCAGTCCATGAGCAAGTCCCATCCATCTGCATGGATGTTATTTACAACCGCTGAGACAAATGCAGAGCTCTACAGTCACTGAAGAAGGAATCTAAGGTAAGGAAAAAATAACCTAGCTATCTTAAAAGGCAAACACACTAGAAAAAAATCCTCATGTGAGAATGCTCTCCCAAAGAGCAAAATGCTTCATGCGCTACCGTTACAGCATCCATTTAGCTCAGCGTTTTTCATTCTTGTCAACTGCCAGAGCTACTGGACATGGCCAACAGACTGCTTTCAAATTAGAGCAAGCCCAGATAAAACACAAGGAAAAAATACCCTGTGAGATTTAGAATACGAAATGCCGCACAAAGTGGGGAAAAGCGACCACCATATGGTACCGGGAGATGTGTGAGTGGGAGAGTAAAGGATTTTAACTTGTGAAGCACATGTTGAAAGGGGAACAGTTGTTCCTTGCTGTCGAATCCAACACGAAAGCCAATACATTAACATTTTATCTAAAAATAAAGACACACTCCTCCTGAACATTCCAGCTCAGTCAATTACATGCTGATCGACAGAGCAGTCTACTTGGCAGGACCTGCCTACAGAAGAGGATGATCCCTACATAAATTGAAGGGCAAGGCTGCTCTCTCCCCTCCGGGCTTTTGTTTCAACACAGTGTGACGTACTCATGCATTCTAAAGGGGTTTTCAGCATCAAGAGCTGGTTTTGTGCAGCTGGGATAGGAAGGAGGGGATTAAGCGAGTGCTGGAGAATTGTGGTCTGGCAGGAGTAGTGTTGGACTTAAATAGAAAGAGTCAGCTTGTGGGGGTGGATTGTTTGGGGAGGGGGGGAAGAAGAAGCAATCTATGAAATGGGGGGGAAGGGGGTCATTGTTAGCCAAGTACTGTGAGAGGACGAAGTGGCCATACAGCGACGCTCGCCTGCAGAGCACGGGGGTGGGAGGGTGGCTAAGAGCAATCTTCACAGTGCAAAGAGGGCATCCTCCGAGCGCTCTTGCTTTTTCCTGCTGGAAGGATTTGTCGGAGGGGTGGGGGCTTCCAGGGGAGGGGATGGCAGATTGGGAACCATCTCCGCTGCTTTGGCTCGCTCTTCTAAAAATTTGTCAAACTCTGCAATGCAAAAAAAGAAGGAAGACAGGTAAGAGCTGGGGCTGTACGTTCAGCCCTGGGTACAGAGGTTAGCAGGGTCTGAAATTCCAGTGCTTGGCGTGCCATCGGGCTGTGTTCGCAGGCACACATACTTGTACAGCCTGACTTCCTCGGGAAAGGGTACAGATGTCCTTTGAGACACCCTAGCTCAGGCAGCAGAGGGAATCAAACCCACGCTATGCCATCGGCTGCGACAGAAGCAGGGAAACATCATTCCAAAGGGCTGAGCAGCTCGGGGACGCATTCCTGCTGGCACAAACACAGTGCACAGCCAAGAAGATGGCAGGAAAGCACTTACAGCCAGTAGGGCTCCTCACACCATAAATACTAACTTTTTGCTCCAAAATGCGCTCTTTCCGCCTTTCCGAGTGCAGAAGCATTTGCTGGGGAACATCAGGCTGGGAGAAGTCAGCATCTCAGCAGAGATCAAAGCAGATAATTCACTCTGCGCACTAACCTGAGAACAGCTCATAGCCACAGGCATCTCTGCTTACCTTCACTGGTCACTCCTTCTTCCAGTTCGTCTCCTTTCTGCAATTGGAACAAAAAGGAGTGTGAACACACAGGCAGCGCTTCACCTTCACTATTATCCTCTACACGCGTTTAATGCAACTGGACAGTTTCCACCACTTGTTTCCACACGCTAACTATTTGAGCAGGGCGACCTGGGGAAATCGCTCGGCTCCCACGTCAGGAGGCCAATGGTGACTGACATTTCACTGTGCTGCAGAGCTAGAGGACGAGCACTAGAAGTGCTTCTGAAGATTGCTGGTGGATAGCTAAAGTTTCCCAGTTGGACCTGAATGGCAGTCCAGCGCTGTTTCCACTTCAGACAGTAGGCCCAATCAAAAGCTGAGCTGTGTGAGTCACACAAACACTGTGCAAGATGCCATCTTTTGTCACACAGTCCTCTAAAAAGTCAGGACTGTGGTTTGCATTGTGTCTTCAAATAAAATGCACTTTTAGCTGACAAAGGACACATGCCACAAAATAGTTTGGGGCCAACGTTCCTCCTGTGGGAGTTCATTTTAGATTGCATACAAAAATATAGCAGCTTTCCCGGCGTCCGTGCTGTACAAAGACAAGATTCGGGTTGGCTGGGTGAAGGATACTGATGGGCAGTTAGCGTCCGTCCATGAGATACAAAGGCTGGGATGCCAGAGGGTCAGTGCATTTCGACCAGCTGTGTGCATTTCAATATGCGAATTTCCAACAGTGCTTTAATAAGGAAGTCCAAGGATGTGGCATCCTTGTCAATCTATCAGGATGTTAAAAATGGACAAAAGCACTACTTGAAAACCTCATGTTGAACCTCCTTTGAAAAAGGAAAGTGTTTGTCCATACCCTGGCTTCTCTAGCAGGAGAGTGGGAACATACTGACTGGCCTCACAAAGGTTTTTAATGCCTGAGAATTAATGCCACCTAGCATCTACCAGCTTTCTACTGCACAGACGTTTCCAAAGGTACACGCAGCAGCCACTGCTTCACATGCAGAGGTACTGTTTGTTCCAATGTACCCCCAAAAGGGTAAGGAAATAAATAACCATTAGCTAACCTAATCTGTAACTTCCTCAGCTCAGAAGCAGAGAACTGAAATGAACCATTAACAAAACAAGGAGAGGGGGAACTCAGAGTGAAAAACAAAAATCCAGTCCAAACTTTCTCGGAGGGCATCTCTATGCTACACCCACATACGGTCAGGACAGGGACCCAGGTACCCGGGAGAAGGGAAGCCGGTACAGTCACGGCCGCAGCACGTGTGATCCCCAGGCTTGTTCGGGCATTTACATGGCACTTCTCTGCTTTGCTCTTTTTGAGCAAGACTATCTAGGGGATGAAAGATGTACAGAGCTACCTTGATATCTCTCCATAAGATCTTCTCTCCTGCTAAATTAATTTAAATGGCAAAGACAAAAGTTTATTGTTTAAGCAGAGTGGACATGCTACATTTACTGTATTTCTTTAACAAAATGAGGTCAGTTTGTAATTAAATTTGAAAATAACTGCCTGTACCAAGGCCTGAAAAAACTACCTGCAGCTGAAAACCAGTGACATTTCAAAGACAGCCAGTCAGTCTGCCAAACTCGAACACTGAAACCCAGAATCTGCTTAAGCACTTCTTAGGCTTTGGAGAGCAAGAGCATTTTCTTCATTTCAGTACAGTCAGCTCCTCTGGTGCTGGAGCGGAGGGCTGACATGCCGGAGCGTGCCTGCCGCACTGCTGCCAGAGCCAGGGAGCGGAGCCTGAACTCCGCAGCTCCCAGCTCGGAGTCAAGCAGGCAATAGCCAGGGGCTGGGGGAGACCTTAAGGAGTAAGGAGTAATCTAGGGACAATATCTGAAGTCCTAAGAAGTAATGGAAGGAGACAATCCTTAGGGATATGTTGACCACAAGGTAACAGTTCAGTTTACTAAAACCATGTTTAAAAGAACAGTCTGAAACACAACCCACCACCCGTCCCCAAAATGCACTTGGTTAATTTGAGTCAGATGCTTACATTAAAAAAAGAGACTGGAATAAATGCGTACTAGCTGTACCGCTGCTTAAACCAAACGTGTATTGGTACAGCAAAACAAACTCCAGAGTGAAGGAAGAGCTACTTTTAGTTCTGTCTTCTGTTTGTTTGTTTAATAATTACCAGACAATAATCATTTAGGAGAAACTGAAAGCTATAAACACTGAAGAGAGACTGTTATAAATTTTTATTATTACTATTATGAAACATGTCAAGATTGCTTGCCAATTTAACAAAGACATCTCGATTTGAAAGGAATCTAAGCCCTGATCCAGCATCTCTTAAAAGCATGCCTCAACGTAAGCATGTACTTAGATCCCGTCAAAGCTAATGCAGCCTTAAACATGTGCTTTAAGTCCAGTGGAGAACACAGGTAAACTTCAGCACATGTTTAAATGCTCTCCTATACGGGGACCAGAAACACACGATTTCTGGAACGCACGCTATTCTGTGACGTTAACGTGGAGAAGTGAAAATAAAACAACTTAGAAAGAAATGTTTTCATTGAATTGCTGAATGTGGCCCTATCTCCTCCTGCTTAGGTAGTGCCCTCAAAGGGAAATAAGCCATATGATTTGGAAGTTTCACTGCCTCCCGTTACGAGAAGTACCAGTAATTCAGCAATGCATTGCAAGTTATCCATACAAGTGCTATTGCCCATGTGAAAAATGAAAATATAAAGAGTCTCACCAAGTCGGTACTGAGCCACTCCTCAATGTCATCCATGACAGAGGACTGTGCAACAGGGATCTAGGGAGTGCAGCGAGAGAACAGCAAGGCAGGCAAAAACCAAAACACATCCACAATCATGGCCACAGAGCGATGGAAAACGCCAGAAATAAGATTAAAAACAAAACAAAAACAAAGATGTAAGATGTGCTAGAAAAAAAAGGCAACAAAATATAAATGGCATTTCAAATAAAGAAACACTTGGAAAGGAAATTATGAACAACAAGGCTAAAAAAAAACAAGAGAAAGATTATGGGGAATGACGTGACTGGATGCCAGCGTAAGACGGGTAACTTCTCGACCACATATTAAAACCATCGAGATGGACTGATGATTCTAATCTTGGTCGTGAAAAGCTTTTAAGGGTAGAATACTGGATATCAGTTAGGTTTTGAAATGTTAAATTTACACCTTTTATTTTTTAAAATGGGTATTAGCCACAGGGAAGGGTTAGCAAAAAGAGGGGCTCAAAGTCTTCAGGCAACACTCCTATGAAAACAATTTGATTTTCTCTGCGGGTGGAGGCAGTCAGAGCCCTGGGTACACAAGTCATGCTTCCTTCCAGATCCTCCTCCCACCACACCACCGCGCCTTGGCAAGCGTCATTGGCACACCGGTTCAAAGCAAAACGGTCCCGGCTCCCTGTCCCCACTCCTCTGCCAAAGGTGACCCTCTTGCAGCGGAGGCAGCAGAACCCAACGTGTGCCAGTGCAAAGTGTGGCGTCTCAAAGGTGAAGGTGAGGAGGAGGATGGGGCAGCAGGTGCTGGCATGGGCAGAGGAGGAGAGCACAGCATGTGCTCCTCTCAGATCCTGCTCCAGCACCGGCAACACCTTGTGGTGCTGCAGCAAGGCTCACCGGAGCTTGCCTGTCAGACCTCCACGGATGGTTTAAAAAAAGCATGGAAGGTTTGCCTCTCCTCCTGTGATAAAACCGCTCACGTTACGCTGTGCGATTGCGACAGGCAGCGCAGACGCAGCGCGCCAAGTGCTGAAGTGCATCTATTTCACAAAGCGCTACAGGCATCTGGGTCAGCGAAGGGAAATTACTGCATATTAGGTGTAGAATTTCCTGACTTAAATACACGGCTTGAATACAACAGAGGGCTGCAGAAGTAAACAGGAAAACAGCACAATAGATCACGTAAGGACAACCTGAAAAACATTTGGAAAGCAATGTCAGACAGGGGGGTTGCAGGCAACATCGCGGCAGCTGAGCAACGGGGCTGGCAGGCAAGAGACCTCACAGCGCTGGAGAGGCTCTCCTAGGAAGAAAAGGTGTCAGAGGTTGTTCACAGCTTTGCCTGAAACCTCTCACGGGAAGAAGAGCTGAAAGAGGCTCTGCAGATTAATTCGCTGGGAGATGTAGTTTTCTCAGGGACTTCTAGGGGAGAAGACAGACAGATGATGAATTACAGAGGCAACAGCACAGGCTGACGCTGTTTAGCAGAGCTCCTCAAGAATTTTTTCTTCTAATCAAGTGGCCCTTGGCACTGAGGAGGTCAGTTAAGCCCTTGCTTGAGTTGAGGTCTGCTGAGGTGGGTTAGTTTTGTCAAACGACTGGAAATCCAGGGCTAAATCCAAAGCACCTCCCACCAAGAGAGGCTGCGGGAAGATGGCTTGGCTCCTACTCTGCAGGTTGCTGGACAAAGTACACATGACAGATCCAGGAAGGATCAGAGGTGCAAGTTGTCATTTTGCTCTCAGCTAATACATGAAGATCCCAAACAGAGAATAAGTTCCTGCAGTTTCCTTGGAATGGGCCAGATTTAGGATAATTGCCCCTTTTTAACCGGCAATGGAGAGCTGAATCATGCACGTACAACGCTAACGCAGTGTGCTGAAGCTGCTGCGAGCTGGCCATTAATGAGAGGAGGGCTCTGTAGACATCTTCCAACATGTTCCTTCCCCAAGGACAAGTTGCATCTTGTAGAAGTGGCCTGTTAGTTTAACAGCTTTGGAAAATACTGGCTTCAGAGAAACAAAGCAATGAATTTCTTCAGCCTACAGCAACCTAAAACCTACTGCAGAAGTTTCACTGCTGTCTCGCTCCTGTATTGCTTAACACTGCACACAATAAGCAGTGCTCTGGAAGGTGTAGCCTTCAGAGCTGTTGGCTAGTTTGCAGCTCAGAAAGGTACTTACATTTCTTTAAGGATAAGAAAATCTGTATGGAGAGGAGGAGGAAAATTGCAGGGGTTTTTTTGCTTTTCTGTGAATAAAATAAGAGCAGCTTTTCTAAAAAGCGTGGTGGTACTGCTGTCCCTGTACTAGGAGGAACAGCAGTTCAAATCTTGGTTATCCTGAAAACACAACAGATGACTGAGCAAGTAATGGATTCCTGAGAATCTCAGGACTCTTGAGTTTGCAGGAGTCCTCGAAGAACAGCTCAGCAGTATAAGAGTCTGTGCTGCTGTGTTTTGTAATATTTAAAAAGAAAAAAAGGAATTCCACTTTCAGACAGACCTACTTTATATACCAAACAAACAAAAACCTCAGAAGTGCAAGAACACTTCTCACAGGTCATATGTAAGAAGCAGAGAGAGCTGTAAGATAAACATTTAAGCATGTCAGCCGTTTGCTATTCAGCAGTGACCTTTGAAAAAGCTTCCCCCATCTTCCAGCACACTTACAGAAGAGCCAAGGGTTTGTATCTTATTGCTCCTTCCATGCTCAGTCTTCCCATTTACCTTCCTCAGACTGTGAGCCCCATTTTCCCAATAAAACATGGGTTAAACGTATGAGGTTTAATTTGTTCAAGAATAAAGAGGGGGAAACTCTCAAGAGTAAGTGGAAGTTTTAAAATATTTTATCTATAATGTTGTACCATTTATATTTCTTTTGAAACTGACCACACACAGAGGTTCATTTTTTGCCAGTCAGTTGTGTATTGGGCAAGTCTCCCCCTTCCAGAAGCCCTAAACTGAAAAATGTGGAGGGGAGTTTTGTTAAAACTAATCCCCTAAAACACAACAGAAGCAATGTAAAAACAAATTAGCTACTTTACACATTAAAAAACACAACAGTTTCTGGGAACAAACAGCAGTGGCAGCCACAGACTACATGGAAATAGCTCCAGAATGGGATACCGTCTTGTTAATACTTCGATTATGCAAACATACGCGGTCTAGTGAAGCTCTCAGTCTTGGCAAGACAGCTCCCTAGATAGTCAGTGTTGGCTGCAAGAGCTGTTTTTATAATGATATTGTGATTTCTTTTTTAAAAGTCTATACTCAAATTTAATGGAAATTAAGTCACAAAATATTTTGGGGTGCTTTAAGTAACTGGCTTTAATTAAAAGTTGGGCTCATTGTTCAAATTCCTTTTTTATTTAGTCTTTGGAAAATCCTACAAATGGGATCATGTCAACAGTCCTGAAAGTGGAGTGGAAAAGGGAGGCTGGGAGAACAAAAGTGAGTGTTCAATCCCACAAAACCCATGGGAACCTGGAATTCAAGTTCATACTTATCTAAGTTAGATTGTGTTGGTGTTCTCACTAGCAATCAAAAGCCAAAGAGTATTGCCAATATATTTCCTCAGAAGTCATAAAATCCAATATTCTACCCTTAAAAAGACAGTTTAAGGTTATTATTATCACATTTTATTTCTATTAAATATGATCCCACTGGAAAAGAAGCAGGTATGAAATGACAATTCAGGTCTCTAGGTGAGCTCATTAATGTTCTTAAAATGTTTAACAAGGTTCATGCTAATTGTTGCTAGACTACTGTCTTGTAGTAGCTTAGTTAATTCCACTTCTTTCTAGCTGTTTAACAAAGCTGACACCAATACTTGGTAAGCTGCTATTCGCTCCCCCCCGTTAGTTAGCAATAGTAAAGAAAGGTCTGTCATTCCTACGGTAGCAGAACGGGAACACTAAGATGCACACTAGCAGTCTGCTCCAGCTTACTTCCACAGTCTTACCGTCTACTTAAAGCTCTTGTGATCTTGAAATAGCCGCCTGACCGCAATATTAGAACACGTTTGACTTTACAGGTAAGGATTGAATTAGCTACTTGACTACTTGCAACTGTGTTTACACATGGCATAGGGGAAGGCAAGAGCTCAGGTGCAGCGTGTTCCCCAACACAGCCTGTTGTGCCCGTACAACAACCAGCCAATCTGGATCTGATAGGCATGTTCAGACAGCAAAAGCCTTCGTTCATGTGGGGTATCAGATTGTCCTTGTGGAGTGCTCCTTAAAATTCCATGACTGGACAGGTAATGAAACCCAAGTGGCCTTCAGAACAAGGGAATGCGCCTGCTTGCCTTCAAAAGGGAGAGGGGGTCCTACCACACAGAAGAAGTAAGATCCTCACCCGTTTATTTCTCAGTTTGTCCACAATTCAAGCACTTTAGTGTCCAAGAAGATGATGTATTTCAACAGCCTCGTGTTACCCATTTCCACATCTTAGATCCTCTCTCCCTATTGAAGGCATACATAGCGGCATCCTATTTTGTTACTAATTAACAACATCTCAGCAAAGGTTTCATTTAATCTTTACTCACGGATCTTTACTACAGAGAGGAATCTCCTCTCCAGCCAGCTATGCTTCTGGTGGTCAAGAAGCAATGCTGAAAGCTGTTGGTATCGGTTTCTGTGAATTCTGGTTCCGTTTCATTCTCCCCCTGCCACTGTCCCAAATAATGTCTGTCCTGATGTGGTGGCTTAAGCAACACCTGCTTCTCACTTTCGTAACGGATATCCATTTGGCATGTGAGTGGGATGACAGATTATCCTAACAAATGAACATATTCATGCAAATCTCAACAGCTGCCCAAACTCATGAGCAGGGAACTGGAATTACCTGCACTAAAACGTGGTGGCCTTATGCTAAAGTCTGTGCCTAAGAGCTGCTGATACAGACCCCTGTAGGACACCTGCATGGCCCAACTTGCAAAAACCCACACCTTACACAGCAAACAGATCTGGTACTGGAACAGCTCAGCTAACATCCATCCCTAAGTCATGTTTGAACCAGGAACATTTTTCTGCAGATATCATTCTGTCTACAATAGTTTTGTAGGCCTAGCTGGAACGGATAAAGGTGTGGTTTGTGTCTCCGTGGTCCTGGCATCACCTTGCCAGCAGAACTGAGCTGTAGATTAAGCTGAAAGACAAACAACGCTGCCAAATTCACTGGGAGAGTATACACGGAGCCCTGAATGAGCTTTCCTCTGCAAAGGTGTGCTGGTGAACTGGGATGCACAGAAATGGAGCGGGAAGAACTCAACCCTAAACTTAAATGTATCGCGGTTTGGAAAGAACAATGTCAGGTGGTCATGAGGGACGAGAGCACCACTCTGGCAGGTGGAGAATACGCTTCCAGTGGGCTCAGTGTTGTACAGGCACAGGGAATGGCAATGTCGGCTCACCCCTCTTTTCCCCCTCATCTCCAAAGTACAAAAAGTTACCAAAGAATGTAGACATCAAGTTCATACCTCGGATGCTAGTTATTCCACTGGTATTGCAAAGGCTACAAAGTCGTATTAATAAATACGGTTAAGAACTACAGCCAGTTAAGAGAGAAACAGAGTTAATTATTAGTTTAGTTTTATTTTAGGTATTTCTCTCTCATATTTAGCATACAAACAAGGTGACAGGCTTGTAAGAGCAGCGACTGGTTGGACAGCCAGACCCCCTTCCCTCCCCAAATCCGTATGCCTCCATGAATGCTGCAGTATCCTTTTTCCAGACTGAATAACCACAAGCCAATGAACGAATATTGTGTTTGTTTTTTTAATAAAGCAGTGGTGCGAGTGGTGTGAACAGCAGGGGTGCCGATTTCATGCTTCCCTGCTCTTGTAAACAGTGGAAAGGCAAAGACAAGGAACTAACTCAATCACTGGATTATTCATTATGGATGAACATCTAACAGTGGCATAGTACATCTCTGGCTGCAACAGAGCCACCGAACAGCAAGAGCCTCTGTGAACCACAGTCAACAGTATGAGAAGCAAAGCAAGCGCTGCTCACTTTATGGCTTTTCAC
The DNA here is from genome assembly GCA_003993805.1 of Himantopus leucocephalus. Classification (NCBI taxonomy): domain Eukaryota; kingdom Metazoa; phylum Chordata; class Aves; order Charadriiformes; family Recurvirostridae; genus Himantopus; species Himantopus leucocephalus. The sequence goes on from RSEF01000014.1 coordinate 8,071,893, forward strand.
TCTCACGTCACGGGCTGTGGGTCTGTGACAAGCACTGAAAGGAAACTGGCACCCAAGGATATGTACCTACAGCTGGGCTTACCACATGTGCTAGGAGGCACAGGACTGCTTTTGGGTGCTTGCACAGGCAGGCAGATACGACCATATACACGCACATGTCCAAGCACTGGACACGCAGCAGCCAGGCAAACTTCTGACAAATTCACAAGCTGGCCCTCAGAAATAATCTGGATTAGCCCTAAATCTAGAAGAATAAATGCAAAGTGTTTCACAGAGTTGGTGCATATTGATATTGCACACTCTGGATTTTCTCAACCTTAAACTCTCTGGGATGTTTCTCTTTTTAAGCACTGGACAGCTTAGTCTGGGACATTCAAGGTTCTCCCCGGAGCGAGTCATTCCTGCTCCGTGGGCCCCCTGACGCCCAGCCCCGCACGCTGCACTGCCAGTGGCACCCCAGCCCAAAGCGAATTCTGCACTGCACCTTTCTGAACTCAGTTGCAGTCGGGACTGTCTCAGAAGGACTTTGTACAGTTAGGTCACATTAAGCGTTTGAGATTAGTACCAATAAAGTGATGGATTATGTCATCCAAAAATACAAAACTGGTCTTAGAACCTGGCTTTAAGGTATAGCTGAGGCTATTTTTTACCTATCTCCGACTTCTGCCCTTAAAGCAGGCTTTTGAACTTCTCTCTGCAAGCATGTTGATGAAGGACAACTTCAAAGAAGGTCAAAATGTGCACAGATTCAGTGATCTTCAGAAGCTGGATTTTATCAGAGCACTGTCATCACCAGACACGGGAATTAAATCCTTAAAGCCAGAAACACTATTGTACCTTTCGGAGTCTGAATCCTAATGCCAGTGGGGTGGAAGGTGTCAATGTGGGTAGCAGTTCCCCCATTCCCTTCCTTTCATAAAGAACTATCCCTACATTACTCAATTCAATTAGGTATGATCCTACAACTGCTGTATGTTTATTCCAGATCATGAAGTTAAGCATGACCAGAAAAGACTGCTTTAGAGACACGTAGAAAGTGTCTTCTTTATGAACAAGACCCATGAGACTTGTGTTTATCCCCCGAAAAGCGGATACTGCATAAATAAATCAAGACAGTATAAGGAACCAGTTGGATCCCCAGGCCTCTTCTGAAGGTGATGTGGGATCCTACAAATGATTCAGTTGGTTACAGGTCTTTGTGCTGTATAAACCAGAAATTGGTGCAAATCTTTCCCTTTGCCCCAGGTAATGATGTAGGTGAGAAATAAACTCCTTGTACTGTCTGATTTCAAGTGGTTCAGTAGGGCAGGACAAGAGGTGAATGGAGGAATGTTATTCTAGGTAAAGGAACTGGGGTGGGCAGTAGGAATTGCTTCACTGGTGAAGTCCTCACCATTCCTTGTGTAATTAGCCACTTGTCTATGGGCTCCATGTCTGAGTTCCCACCTTTACCTCTCCTCTGTGTTGAGAACAGAAAGGTCCATAAAGAGAGAAACCACAGCAACAACCCATGATAAAGTCATATAACAGCAGCAAGTTAAGAAATTCACATACACACACACACACAGAGTTGCCTATGGTAGCTTCTGGCAGCAGCTGCATCTCCCTCTGCTGCCTGTCAGCTCTGTCTGTGGAGGGACAGACCTCACCCCGACCTCTGCACTTCCTACAGACAGTTCACAGAATTTTAGCACTTCCTCCATGCTGATATTAAAAATTAAAAAAAAAAATAAAAATCACTGACTAGTAGTGAGGCTGATGTTTGTCATCGTCTTAGAAGAAGAAAAAGTGTAAGTTATACAACCTACTAAAATCATTCAGCTTTACTGAAAACACTAGTATTACACACTGTAAGAGCTTCCCTTGTTTATGAAGCTGTGAGTTGCAGCACACCCTATTTACCTCCTTGATCTCAGCAGACCGACTCTGCCCCAAACTCCAACAGTACGACAGCTCTAATGATGGCGTTGAGCGGGAGGGTAAGTAATGGCAGTTTGCTGCAGTGTTCTGGCAGTGTTTCAAACTGCCCCTCTCAAAGAGCGGCAGAGGTTAAAAGGACCGCTGATGCATCCAGTTCCTCTGAGCAGGTTGCAGACTGCATGGCACAGCAACACAAAGACTCTCAAGATTGGCTTCTTGTCCTTCAGCATCTCATCCCCGAGCCAGGGCCTGGACACAGAGTCATCTCCAGCTCTGGAGGGGCTTGCTCAGGACTGGCAGAGGGCAGTGGTTCCAGCCCACCAGCCCTGCCAGAACTGGGCTAGCTCAGCAGAGAGCCGCCGGTGTGTTTATGTACCTCCATCCAGATACCCATATACGTGGGATACCTCTCCTGTCCCCATTACCACAGATAATGGAGAATCAGCTGTAATCTTTTATGTCTAATTTCAGCACTTGTGCTGAGAAAAAAAAAGGGGAAATCACTCCAACTTCATCTACTATCTGTGTAACACTAGAGAATTGTTTCTTGGATGCCTCTCCTCCCAGTTGTGATCACGCAACAACTCTGTGGCAACAAAAGCAATTCCCAACATGGAAAAGCAATATTAAGAAAACAGTGTATTTTTAGCTCGTCTTGTTTCCAGCTGCTAAATCATATTAAAAGACAGCTAATGCCACGTGATCAGCCATCTCTCCACAGACCATTCTGAGAACGACTACATTACAAATGTCGGATGTGCTGAATTTTACCACTGGACAACTGTGCTGGAACAAGACATGTGTGAAGAATGTGTTGCGAAGCTTTTGGCTCCTCCCTAGAGCTATTCTTAAATTAGCTCTCTACCCAAATTAATGCGTGTCTTTCGTTTACTGAGCACTGCCAGTTTTTTTGCTACGCATGCTGGGGCTGGTGACTTTAGGAGAGTTTAATTTTTATTTCCTTTAAGAAGAGACACCCACAAGCCTCACAACACTTGATGAAAAGTAGTGTTTACCAATTACTGAAAGACTGCATTTCAAAACAAGCCATTCTGATTACATGATACGGTCATCAGGACCTTTGAAAAGAGGCTGAAAGTCTCTACAACATCTCAGAGCCCAAAGTTCCACAACCCATAAAGCATTTGCCCCAAAAAACTTTGACCATCAGATTAACTTAGACACAGCCCTTTGAACTGACAACACTTCGGGCAGAGCAGCAGCTACGCTGGTGTGACTGACACGTCGCACTGGTGCCTCAAGCAGAACTGGCTGAGAACAAAAGTGTTAATAAAGAAGGACATGACCCCATGGCCACCAGGGGAATACAGCCCCCTTGACCAGCAGCTAAATGCAAGCCCCTTGCGTTTGGTTAGTCAGGAACAAAGAGCAGAATTGCAAACCCTTTCCCAGGTCCTGCCAATAACACAGCTCTGTGATACCGGGGGCTTGGGCTGTCACACTGCCTTCAGGAATTCCTCTCTCGTTCACCCTAAATATACTTCTGTCCCTCCCTCCCCATGCTTCCCCCTTTTCCCTCAGTACTGCTGGTATGAGTTTTTCTGGGGCTGAGCTTGAAACTGGCCACAGGGATGACCTGGGTTTTAAATTACCCTTGTTGCAGGAGGACAGGGACAGGAACAAGCAGATAGATTTGTGGGGCGGGGGGATGCTCCGTAAGAAATCATTGCTGAAGCCCTGCTACCACTGAACTGTGGCCCAGGCAGGCAGGCAGCTGTGATCTGACCCCAGCTGGCTCCCAACGCAAATTCTCCCTGGCTCAGAGCACAAGCTGCCAGGCATGCCAGCTGCCCTGAGCACTCCCATTTCAGCTTATGAAAGGACCAGGGCGGGATCAGGGAAGGCATGAGGAGGCAATTCTCCATGGAGGGAGGTGTGTGCGTGCTGCACTGGCTCTCCCATGCTACACTGGCTCTGCCATGCTCCCTAGTGGTCAGCACAGACCAAAATTAGACCAAGAAAAGTCTCTGAACTTGCTCTGTCACCTAAAAACTTGCACACAGCTGAGTACAAAAGAGCAGGACATTTTTAAAAAGCAGGGTGGTAGAAAGGGGTCGAGAGATGATCTGAAAGCTCTTTTGACTTCTGCCTTCACCAAGGTATGCAGACAAAGCTGGCCAAGCTCGCTCTCTCAAACACGTTTCTAGCATCAGCTGCTGTGAGGTGACAGTGCATGGGCCTTTTCTGCCCACGCAAGATAGCAGGAGCCTGCCCTGGGACAGACAGAACAGACTGCCTGCAAGGGCAGTTATGGTAAGGCATGTGAAGCATTAAGTCTACATAATTTCTCTCCCTGTAACTTGCTCGTGTATCCGTGCACTCTGAGCAAAGTCTAGTAGATTAAGACTGCATCAACTTTCATAAGCAAAACCAAACCAAACAAATGCACACCGGTGTTCACAAGACATTCCCCACTTATTATTTTCAGCAGTGATTCCAGTCAAAGAGCTGGACCCGCCAGGCAAGCTGCAAGAACACCGGAGAATTTACCCACTATGATTTTGAAGTCTTTTAGGTTGGTGTGCTAAGTAGCAGCTCTTTAGAGATCATTACTGAGCAAGTACTTGCTCCTAGATATCAATTTCAAAATAGCCAGTACTAGCATGTTGCTGGAATACAGAATGAGAAGTCTCAGTCAAAGCAGCTGCCTACAGCTTGGATTCCATGCACGGCTTTAGATAACAAAACGCAGAGTAACAACCTACCCCTCCCGTGTTCTGTTTTCGAACATCCAGGGCAGACGCTAGTCCTTTGACAGCCTGTGGATCCTCATACGTCACACTGAAAGAAAGGAACAAACCACAGAACTAGAAGGAAGCCCAGAAGTCACCCATGCAGAACACACTTGCTACTCTGATCTGCTCCCCTGGAAATCAGAAAGCACATTCTTTTTCTTAATAAGCCTTCAAGTGTATTAAGTGTATTCCAAGAAGGGGAGTGTGCTCTGTATAAAGACCATCCATCAGTTTCAGTAAGCATGTTGAAGCAAAAAGTAAGACTGGCATTACGAAAGGTAGGCAAATAGGTTACGAGGCACCATAAGCATGTCCACGAGCTAGCAGGGAACTATGAAAAGAGGCCTCATTACAGATTACGTTTTGCAAAGCTTTGAAGATGACACTTGGAAGCCTGACCTTAATGCATGCATGGGAGGAGGCAGAGGGAGACTCAAAGACAGATGAAACATAACTAAGCAATGACAGTGAAGCGTACAAAGAAATGCACAATTTACAGAGGCTGGATTTTTAAAACACTTCTTAAATTGCTATTCAAAAGGGACATGTAGCAGTCAGGTGACAGCGGCAATAGCATCATTTCTCAGAGCACAGTGGTGAACCATGAGCTGAAGCAGACGCCAACACCTGCCCACAAATCAGCCCCTGGGAGGAGCTGCATGTCTGAGCTGGAGGAGCACTTTCTCCTCCAGTGTGCTGGCTTCTCCCAAGCTCTGAGCGCAGCACCCAGAGGCTCTCACCTATACAATGCACATCTTTACTGTCTCGCTGCTGCTCCACTTAAACAGCATACAATCCAAGGGAGATAGAGCAGTCCTCCCTTGTGAAATCATGGACTGATATGTGCTCCTTGTTCCATTAGCTCGCAGAAGGAGATAGAGGTGCAGTGTGGGAAGACTAGTTTCATGCTTCATTTAGCACAAGAGACAGAGGGACCTCCATTAGATCTCTCTGCAATACATCTCCTTTCTGACTATACATTAGGGCTCTCAGCCTGAAATCTCCCGTGGTAATGTATGCCTCTACAGTAGAGCGCGTCTTCTCAACACTGATACTACAGCTGAGGCAGTACCAATAGCTATATTGATGACTGCAAATAAAAGATCCCAATACATTTGCTGGCTCAAGTTTTCCAGAGCTGGTAAGTTTTTGATAATCTGCTGAGGTCTGAGTTAAACTATTTAACAACATTTCTTAGTCTGAGACTAATATTGATGATATTCTGACTGCTGGTAGCCACTACATCCTCTAGAAGCTGAAACCAGAAGGAGGCAAGAAATAATACATGAAAGAAAAATACCTGACTGTGTCTTTTACTGAATCTCACTTGACAGGGATCAAAGGATTTCTTAATAAGTGCATAGATTTATTTTACATTAAAATAATTGGACCTGTTAAATGCCCTTGAAAGTGCCAGATTTGCAACTCTAGAGGTGCAAGCCCTATGCATATAAACAAATTACGGATAGCATGGCAGCCGGGCAAGCTACACTGCCTTGACAGCCTGCGAGAGTCTGACTGCTGGGCCAAAGGGAGAGTTTAACTGGATGGTAATTCTGTTTCCAAGCCCTTGATGACAGTAATTCAGTCACCAAAGTATATCCATGACCTTCAAGTGAAGGACCCTTATGCTCCTGTATCTCAAACACTGGCTGAGTGGATGGGATGACAAGCCTTTATGAGCGGAAGCATCTGCAGAAGTAAACGCAAGTTCATTTCCAAGTTTCCAGTGAGCTCATTAACTAAGACAGTCAAGTAACATTACTCAGCCAGTCTGCTCTGCCCAGCAGCAGGAACTTCTCCACTTGCTCACACTAACAACGATCAACAGGATAGGAATTGGATTAAAAGCACCAAAAAATACACCAAAACAACTTTTTTAGTCTGGAATGAAGTCAAGAAGTTTTAGATTTATGCCCTTAGAAAACAGGAATGCCGTCACTCAAACAGTGCTAAAGACAAACTCCAACATACTTCTTTCGCTGCTCAGCCAAGGAACTGCCTCTTGTCTGTGCAAACATGTCGAAGTCATCACGAGGATTACAGTGTTGTAGAGAGCTGAGTGTGCCACTGACGCTGTTTGTACCCAAGTCTGCAAGCAGAGGCAAAAAACCCAAACTGATGAAATAGCAAACCATATGCAGGCACCATTGCCATGACTATGTAGGCTACAGAGGAAGCCATGAACAATACAGGACAGCTGTAGATATCATCTAGTTAACAGTTGCAGCACTGAGCACAGTTCTGTCCAGAAGAGGCTGGAGGCTGCAAACCATGCATTTCTTTAAAGTCAAATTGTAGAGATTGTCTTATTCCTCGTGGAAGCACCACACCACACCACATTCCTCATCGAGAAGCCAGCATTTGGGAATTGGTGTGCGCCTGCTGCCAAACTCATCCTGAGATATTTACTATGTATTAACACGGTACGAAATTTTGGGCATGGATACTAGTTTTCTCCACAATGTTGTCTCTCAGCTATTGACTGTGAAACCAACAGCTTCAAATCAAGTGATATGATACTGGCGCAGTGCTGAAAGAGGTGGAGAACCTTCAGTCAAATCAAGTGATCCTATCAAGAATCTGGTTTGATTTAATGTAATACACCTGACAGTTTCATAAAACCTTTCATGCAAAAATTTCAAATATTATTTGTATAAGGGGAATCAAGAACATTCACCAGACTGATTTCATGGAGAGTTACACCTAATCAGAAATAAAAGTAGTAGTACAAGTTTTACCACAAACGAGAACTTGCACCCTTTCATTCAGTCTCCCCTTTGGTTTATAAATCCCTCCCTTTGTGCCAGGCTGGTTCCCAATTACAGATCGCTACAGTGCAGGGGAGTGGGAAAGCCTTCCTAATCCTGTAAGCCACATACCCAAACCTTCCGAAGGCTACATGGCAACATTAATCAGGTAGCGGAGAGCCACAGGGGGCAGAAACTCCCTGACCCACAAGTGAAAAATGGCTCCTCGTAAATCCCGACAGCTCACTGCGATAAGGGCTTGTACTGGGTGTTCAGGTCCGTCACAGGGACCTTAGCAACTATTCAGACTTGCTCCCACAATCACACACCTGGATTGCCTAGCAGCCCCTGCATGCTGTTCAAGATGCACAGCCTGGTTAGGCTTGAAAAAGTCCATGCATTGCAGCCTCATGTTCCTCAGCACTATTTAGACCAGGTACTCACCAAGCCCTGCAAGCTGTGAAGAAAGTGAAGACGGGGGTGCTGAGTTTCCAACCATTGGGCTCACTACAGCTGGAGAGCCAGGACCCAAATCTATTAAGTTATCTTCTGTCACTTCATTCAGTACCTGTTGGGAGACAAGAAACACAGCACGTTACACATGCCAGAGATACCTTCTTGCAGTGTAATATTAAACACCAAAAAATAATGGGCACTTCCTAAAAATATCTCTCTTCCATGCTGTGAAATGGACCAGTCTCTTGGATACTACAGTGATGAGTGCAGTATAAAAAGGGTCAGCCACCAAAACCCTCTCAGTTTCACTGCTCAGCGCAGCAGCAAACTCTCCTGGAGGTCATCTACATCTCTTCAGATTTAGCTAATGCTCTCCACCGCTTTTAGCACCGGACCAACATCAGATCTAAGTCAAACTGAATTTGCTACCATCTTCCACATTAGGTACAAACTGTTTTCAGAAGCAAAACTTCATTGTTGTAACTAAATTTACAATGCAGATCCTGTACTGAAGTTTGCATCACACTACAGTAGAAATGGCAATCAAACAGGCAAAGTAAATACAGCAAATGGTTAGAAGAATGCAGAATAGAAAATGTAACAGTTCCACGTATGAATTCATCATGAACTCGGATCCTGAACAGTATAAAACAACTATAAAATAGTTTTCATTGAAAGAATAATTAGAACTGTAACTCTTCAACTTGGAAAGGGGCTGCTGCAAAAGGAGATAAGAGAGGTTCCTCAAATTATGAGTGGCATGAAGAAAATTAAAATGAACAGTGGTATTCTAAGACAGAGTGAAGAAGAATTAGGTGGAGCAAATAAAAATCGTTATGTGACTTGATCAAATGTAAACAAAATATTTACTATATATAAATACCCACATAAATATGTGTAAATGTGTAGTGAAACTGTGGAACTCACCGCTTAAGGACATTGTGAGTGCCTAAAGTCCAGATGGACTCAAAAGCAATCAAAAAAGTTAACAGAGAGAAGAAAATCCATCAAGGATTGTAAACACAGAGATGTTTTAGTGTAGTGTCTTCCTGAGCTAGAAGTTGTAACTTGCAGTTTGTCACATTCTTACGCTCTTTTCCTGGTATCCACTATTAGCTATTACAGGCAGGACACAGGGCCGGACAGGTAAAAGGTCTGATACCGGTGATACTAGTATGGCTAGTATGGTGTAGCTGCTGATATAACAAACGGAGTTAGGTACTTACTCCATTGCTGGCATTTTGTGTTGAACGTCCTGATCTGTATCGTTCAAATCTGTTTAGAAAAAAAACAGAAAAACCAATGTGGACTATGAAAGGCACCAATAAGCAATGAAAAACACAAGTTTATAACAAAGCTATGACATGCTTACCGCTGAACTTTGTTTTCGTTGGTTCAAGAGGGAACCCTGAAAGCTTTAACTCTAAGCCAGGACAAAGGGAGGATAGTTGCAGAACTTGCATTTTTGGCAAATGCGGATATTAAGTTAACTAATCTGATCTTGCAGCACACACATGCCTGAAAAACACTGTAGGATTTGTCTTTGGTCGTTTTTGGGTTGTTTATTTTTTTCATTAGGTGCTTTGTGATAGATATTCTGTTAGCCAAGGGACAGGAGGAACTGCAGCAAGATTGATGCTCCCAGCTAAATAAGCTGAGCACCGCAGCAAGTCTTACTCCCACTTAACAGCTCCCTCTTGCTGCAATACATGTAAATTAGAAGCCATACGCATGCCAGCACAGCCCTACCCAGGCAGCACGCAGCAAGAGAAACAATGATTAGCAGATTCATTTCTGAAAACATTCTGGGTCAGCTCAAAGATCGTCAGAGCCTATGTTCAAATAGGTTGGTACTTTGCAAGAATGAAAATAATGATGTCAAATAAAAATCCTCATACTTCCTAGGGAAAGAAGTCTAGCTAGTCAAGGTCGGCTCTCTTCTCTACTCCTTCCCCAACCAGCTGTGCATTTGGGGCTGCAAACCTAAACCCAGCTTTCATGAACTGAAAAAAATCAGGGGGAACCACCGCCTCCCAAGGCCTGTCTGAGGCCAGTCTGATCTCCTTCCTTACCAGGAAAAGCACCATGCTTTCTCTGAGGTTAGAGTTTTTCCTCATTTAAAAGTAGTTTTGCATGTAACCTCTCTTTTCAATAAAAACCCCATAATATTGATATAATCCTGTGGGGTTTCTCCCAGATGGACAAAATACAACAGGGACTCTCAAGCAAACTAAACTGTTTTCTTAATGTAACAGAGGAAAACACAGACTTAAAGGGCACAAAAAAGAAATTCAGGCCCAAATTTCAATTTTAGGAAACTGTAGGTGTCTACTATTACTGGAAATCCAGCTCCCTTAGCTGGAAACCTAAGACACCTCCCACCTCATATTTCTCACCAAAAGGCTTATGAACCACACGTTCGTTTACATCCAAAGCGTCACAGCGAAGGCCAGAACTCCTGCTTGAGTCACTGACAGAGCTCGGTACCCATACTAGAAATCAGCGTGATGAATGTGAAGCTTTCGGAATAGCAGAGGAGGAACTGGAATTTATTGAAATGCTCAGACCAGTGCAGCTATTCTACCACAAATAGCTTGCTAACATCACTCAGCTCACCTTTCAGGGTATAATGACTACGAATACATTAGCCCCAGCCAGCAAAGTTGCAGATGGGGGAAAATAGAAAAAATATCAAGGGTGACCAGAGTGAGCCTTAGTGACAGTTACACTCTGCCACTTGTAGAATCATGCTCGTGCATGAAACACATACCATTTCACATAAAAAGCCAACATTTGTTTCAAAGTTTGCCCCAATCTGCTCTGAACGACTAAATCAAAGACAAAATCGAGGCCACTGAATCTTCTTTCCAGCTTTTGCTGTGACAGCACAGATTCACATATCTAGAGCCCAATTTATTTTTAAAGGCTTGAGAAACAAAGCCCTGTGCTAAGAGCAAGGAACAAAGGGTACTCTTTAGTGCCTCACTCCCCAGGCCTGTCATTAAGGGGAAGATTAAACTTTCCCAAGACTGCGGTATCACGTGTCACCTACTGCAGCAGATGTGGCTGACAGCGCCTTTGTCTAACATGTCGAAAGTCCTATGACCCAAGTCCCGCCCCTGGGGATGATTCCCGCAGACCAGCTCTTCAAAACCTCAGCTCTGCACAAAACCGGCTTCTTTTTTTTCCCCCCCAAGATTTTAAGTGTTACTTAAAAACAAAATCCTTACATGCATGAAGGTGACGCCCACCTCAGACAGCTCCCCTTGCACCAGTACTGGAACTAGAAAGCTCAGAGATCGGAAGGCAGAGCTCACGGGAGCCTCCCTAAGCCAGGAAGCAGCACAAGCATTTGTGCAGAGCCCAAGCTAGCAAGTAGAACCAGCGACTGTGGCTGTGCTATTTTCAGTCCCCAGTCCCTACATCTGTACAGCACCGCACAAGAAGGACTTGCAGACTCAAGTCTGTTTTGCACAAGGCTGCCCTGCATTTTATGGATACGCACCACAAAAATTCAATGGCTAGGACAAAAAAAATAATATCCTAGTATTAAAGGAAACAACTGAAACAGGAATGTTACCATCAAACAACATAAAAAGACTTTGTAAATACTTTCTGTGCTTTGGTTGTCTGTATTCTGTTATGTTGGACCATTGGCCCAGATGGCCAACTCTTGCCAAGTGACCTTTTTTACACTTAAGTGAAAACCCAGAACCAATGAAAATAGTTGATGGAAAAGGTGCCCCACCTTTCGTATCGGAGGAAGACGTTATTTAAATCATCATTCACATGCAGCAGTTCCTCTGTGACTTCTTCATTGGACACTCGTGAGATAAGCTCCACAATTCTCTGCTGCATAGCTCTACAGGTTCGGTTCAGTTCCTAGGGGGAATGCATTGCGCACACACATTCTGACAAGCAGCTAGCAATAAGTAGATTTAGTTGAACTCTGTTCACAGCCAAACATATCCCCCAGCTGAGAAACACTAAGACAAGTCTATCTTTGCATGATTAAATGTCACCCAAAAGCACATCTAATCAAACATGCCCTTCAAGAGACGATGGCATAAAACCTTGAGAGCCTATTTACAATTCAACATCCTGATTCTTCTTTAACTCTGAACACTTCAGAAAATAAATATCTGAATTTTAGCGATCTGTTTTAAGAATAAAACATGTTAATACAACAGCTTTCCAGAAGAGAGCTTTCAAGGAAAATTCAATCTGGTCTTTTTGGCAATATCATCCCTAAAAACTAAAAGATGCACATGGTGGAACAAGTGGGGAAAAAAGGTTCATCCGGGCTAACATAAGTAGCTAAGCGTGTGCTAGCAAGAGAATTGTTGAGGACCTTACTATAACTACTGAGAACATGAGGGTGAACACAAAACAAGGAGCAGGAGCGTGAAAAGATGAGCAGTCCACACACACTTCAGTACTGAACTATATACAGAAACGTTCCCTTCAACTGAGCAAGTCTACAAAGACTGCAAAAAGGCAGTGGGGAGTTTCAGAAGAAAATTTTAAAAAATATAGAGTAAGGGCATTTCTTTTAGAAGTGTCTCATGCCAAGATATCTAGGTTTGAGTTTGCCTAAACCAGTTCTCATGCTTCCAGGACACCTCTTCCATCACCAATTACTTAGCAGAATTCTTTACTCCTGAAAGGCCTCAAGACCAAAGGTCAAAAACGGTATGTTGAGGAGGAACTACAAGAAGAAACGTGACATATTGCATGGCGCCACTGATTAGGCCCACGGTTTTACTTCAATAAGCACTGACATTTCAACTAAAGCATGTCCCTCTGTCATCTTCTACCCCCCCCAGCTCCACTTCACAGCAAAAATTCAGCACTAAACAAGGATGACTTGTTGGTACACAACCTTCGGGATGAAAGCAAAGATGTGTTTGTTTTCCTTGCTTGGTCTGACATCCTAAGCTCTGGATAAATTTCACCTAGTGCAATCCAGCTGCCTTAACAGCTTGAGGAATGTGTTCTCCAATGTCAGTTTTGATCCCATCACTTTAGAAGCAGATTGTGACATTTCAGAGGTTTGTTTGCTGCCTTTCCGAGAGGGCTGACAGTACCTATCTATTCTGCGCAGAGCTGGCTCTCTAGCAAGCTGTTTACATTTGATTGTTGGAGAAAATGTCAGGAATTATTTAAGGAGGAGGGCTATATAAACCTCAAAGCAAGGAGTCCTTGCATGCAGCACCCGGCTCACAGCTTTCAAAAGACTAACCATCCTTAGTGATCAAAAACGGGTTCTCCCCAGCTCTGTGATTCAGATTTAGGATGCACCAAAGAAGGGAACCAGTTGGAATAAAGAATCGTTGCTGTCACTCCATTTTATGATCAAGTTCTTTCACCTTAAAGCTACGCTGTAAGGTTACGCTGTCAAGATGTTAGTAGTTGTTTCTGAATGTAAGCAAACTGATTTACGCTGTTTCGGTCTGCTGTGTTTTCCTGGAAGCTTCTTTTGTTTTGAGCAGTCCGACCCAAATGGGCAGTAACTGAAAGGCTCTTTATTGCAAAGCCTCTTATCAGCTGCCATGATGGCTCTGAGACAAACACACAATACCGCTGCATGGGAGAGACCAGTTTTTGGATGGATTTCAAACTCTGATGTATCACAGAGCGCAATTCCCTGCCTTCCTCCAAACATACTGCTGTGGGAGCCCATCCTCCCTGATGGAGGATCAAAACAGAAGCCTATTTCTGAAGCTATGGAATGGCAAATACCATGTTACGGGCAGCAGCTGGAACACTAGATCACAGTATTCCTCATCTGTGCTGCATGCGGTACTATACTACTTTCTTCAGGCAAAGGGGCACCTCGCTACCACTGGCCTGGGGAAACAGGTATGAAGCCTGAGACATAAGCTCTACTAAAACTATTTTCCCTTTTGAGATAATAAATGCTGCACTGGATTGAGACTTTCCAGCAAAGAAACCCCTTCTGATTACTCAGTCTAACCCTCTGGACAGCATGAAACTTCACCCGAGTGCCTGCCTTAACCTTCAGGAGAAGCTATAGCACATCTTCTGGAAAGACAGCTAGTTCATATATAAGATTTCAAGTGGCAGAGAATCCACAGACCCTTGGCAATATTTAGTTCAGCTGGAAACATGGAGTGGTTTTTTTCTTGCATAGTGACCGGGAATATTTTGCCACTGTACAAGTGATGATGAAGGATATAAAAGAAGCAGAAATGCTGAGGGCTTACAGAGCATATCACAATTTTAAGCTGCTTTGCGGTAAAGGAGACCTTATATTCAACATTGGGAAAAATTTCTAGCTACACGGAGAAGAAAGCACTGGAACAAGTTTCAAGGCAAGTTAGGAAATCCTTGTCACTGGAAGCTTTAACAAATGAAGAACGTCAAGTGATGAGACTAAGCGGGGTCAAGCGCAGTCCACATTGATTTTGTAAAACAAGCAAACCAAGGCAGTGAAGTGAACTACAACAAAAACCATCCCCCAGAGAAACTCAAGCACAAAAAGGATCAGAATCATACTTGCTAGGAAACTGTTACCTGGAGTAACTCAAGGTCTGAGGAATCCTCTTGTCCAGGTACCATTTCTGTCAGCATTTCAGACATCACTTTTGTATTCCCACGAACAATATCCAGTTCACTGCGCAGCCGGGCAATCTAAATTGGGGTGAAAAGACAGCAAAATACCGCACAATCTTTTGGTTTAAGCAGATCATTTTCAAAAACTGACTTTGTGATATCTCTGCTTCTGTCTGACTTGATATCTGAGGCTCCAGACACTCTAGCAGGGAAAAAAAAGTAAAGATAAAAAGTTTACCCAGGAGAGAACTTTAGAAAAGCAACAGAAAAAGAACTGTGTAGAACCACTATCATCACAAACCCAGATGTGCTACGCTTGTATGGAAAGGAAGCAATTGAAAACAGCAGCTAAAACCAGACCTCGCTCAAATGTTCCTCACTCAAGCAGGGGGAAAGATGTACAACTTTTGAGCAGGATCTTTGGCCCTGAATTTATTATTTTTGCAGAGAGAAAATAAGATCCTATATTAGGGCATTTGGAAGGGTCTTAGGAATGCAGGCTTAACTCCTTGTTAGAAAGGCTTCCTGCATCTGCAAGACATTCTGTGCCTTTAAAGGAGGGGGCTAATAAGAATAACGGCTATCCTGCTGCACAATTGCTGAGTGGACTGGTATATCAGCTTGTGAGGTTTCGTAACTGCTGCCATTAGGAGGCCACACATACAAATCGAAAGGCTAGAGTTTGCAGTATAATAGGAGGAAAGGCTACTAAGTAGAACCAGATCTAGGAGGCAATCAAAGTCAAAAGAGTTAAACTGAAAGTTCCTTTGCAAACGGGTTTCTAGTTTGATCTGCTGAAAGAGTCCCACTCAAAAGAATCATCATCCCAATACCTGTTCAGAATTAGCAGTGATGGGACCAGTCACATTCAGAGCTGGGGCCTGAGGAGCAGAATACGCCGTTGGAGAAGATGAAGAATAAGAACTGGTGCTCATCCTTTGCTGAGACTGTGAATTGTGCATATTTGCTGCAGGATCAACTTCAGGAACACTCTGCCACATCAGAAAGACAGGAGTTCAAAAGCTGAATTGTGACAGCACTTGCTTTGTCAGCAACCTCAGGCCAAATACGTTCAAATATAGAACATAATTGCACCTTGTGGAAAAGGTCAGTGTAGTTACGAGAGCAGACTGGCAGGGCAGCCCATAAACAGACAGCTGCAACAAAGATGCATGCCCGTATCTTTTGACCCAACCCACATGCATCTAAGTCAATTTACAAGAAAAATAAGAAGCAAAATAAAAACAAAAGCCAAAGATAAATAATTATAAATAATTTTAAACTAGGAATTAAGTTGCAGGCTTACAAAAAAATATGTGATACATAGATACTGGATTTAATTAATCTTGACACAAGAATTGTAATCTTTCAGTCCTTGATCACCTGCATTTACCACTTCAAAGATTCATTAAGTTAGGTTTTCAGAGTGAATAATCAGAACACCTGTGATCATTAAGTTACTTCCTAGCAGCAGTTCTGTCAACTTTACAAACCTATCTTTTCGAAGGTGCAAAGATCGCACATTACCGTGGCATCAGTGAGAGATTAGGGCAACGAAGCTGGTGAGGGGTCTGGAGGACACGTCTTATG